>VYZM01021215.1:64676-105614 GCA_013398915.1 Dromas ardeola | reverse complement strand
TAAAGCAACCAACCGACAGCATGTTTGGACTGTTGTGTGTCATTTATTTATGCTGTAACACAGAGATCTATTTCAATGGTCAGTTTTATGAATGTTCATTGTCGAGCTCACCATCATCTGTAAAACAGATCAAATGGTACCACTAAACACCCCCACACACGCTCTGTTTATAACTGCGTATGTAACCCTGTCCTCAGGCTGTATATGAAACAATGTTTAAAAGAAAGCAATATGCACAGCTGATCAGACCAGCAGCTGATCAGTATTTAATCATCAAATCCAATAAGGAAACAAATGAGGCAGGGCACAGGGTGGAAAACAAAGGTAGATGGAAAATGTTAAACGAGCCACAATTTATGGAAGATAAAAACACTCTCGGAAACAATTTACAAAACAATTTTCTTTCTACACATTTAATAAACGTTCTGTCAGAGTAAACGAAATCTCAGAAGCTGGAAGTTTAAAAAAATCAATTAAAATGAAGTCACAGGGAATGGTGGGGAATTGTTCCTGGCAGTTATTTGATATAGTATGGTTAATATTTCTAGTCAGGCAAATTAACAGTTTTGCTGCTGTAGACTTGCACTCACACAATGCAAAACCTCTGAGGGTTTGTTCTGAAAGTTACAGAAATATATGCATAAATTTTTTTATATAGCTACATTTTAGATGTACAGTAACAGTCCTTTACTCTACAAACTTTTATACGGAGGAATTCTATACTGCTAAACCCAGCTGAATAACAAAAATACACAATTCATTCCATGGGTTCCCATTTCACTCGTAAAGAATACTTTGAAAGCTCTTAGATAAAAACCTGTTTCTCTAGCCATGTGTATCAATATATAAGATTTGCTTTAATACTATTCTACTGTATAATTTGTGTTGTGCCACACTCATATTGATTGAAGAAAATTCAAGCGAGGCAGCATCAGTTTCTGTTTCTACAGGGAAACCACTGAGCTGAACAGCGAGGCACATAAGGTCAAATCAGGATTCAACTTGCTGTGTTGCCACCTTAAAATTATACAGCACTAAGGAAGAAAACCATGTTAGGCTTTGCAGACACAGTATAAATACCAGTAATGAAGCTTCTTCTTTTCATTACCCTATTAATGTATGTTGAATAACAACTTAAATTAAGGTTTCTACTTTCCATACTCTTTCATGTATTAAGTCATTTAAACTTGCAAGCAGAAGCTGTATTTTCTTCGCATGCTTCAAGCCAAACTTTGCATTCTCTTCTGTGCTGTCAAGTGTGGCCACAGAAGGAAGTTCAAGTTTATTTAGTTTAACAGCTTAGCTTTAGACATTCTGCTTAGGACAAGCTGCAGTTCCTCAGCTTCTGCAGCTTACGTTTGCATTAAAGATTTACCCACCTGGACTTCAGGTGCAGGAAGGAAGAGAGAAAGCAGTTTATCACAGTGCGCTTTGCAAACACATTCCATTTCACACAGGTAGTGAAAGTATGGATAGGCAAATTGACAGAACCTTGCCTTGTTCAGAGGAATGGAAAGGGAAAGAAAAAATAGTGTTTCACAGGCAGAGTTCACTTTCATTTATGTTTGACCTGTACAAGATGAACAACTTATTCTGGGCTGTCATGGGTCCCTGGCATACAGAGTACCTCTGGCCTCCGTGTCTGGACACCTGAGTGAGCCAGCAAGAAGTGGGAGTTTTAGTCCTGCCCAGTCTTCAGAAAATAAGACTCCCTCTCTACTGAACCTTGGGTCCTTGAAGCCACAGCTCTGCGGTGATGCTTGGGCATCCCTTCATCCCAGTTCTTAGCCTGACTGCATACATGCTATAGTTACCTACTCTTCTGGATCAAAACGCTGTGCTAATATTATCACTATGGGGTTTGCCCCTACTTCCTGAGCCCGGCAGTACCTACTAGTGACACCCTTCCCTTAATCTGCAAATATCTCAGAGAATTCCATACAAGTATTCCAAGCCAACCAACACCAGCAAACCACCGAAGAGCTTCCTTCCTCAGTGTAGAACTGCATCATACGTTTGCTTACATTTAGGCTTTCAAGCTCTAATGTCATGTTATGAAAATTGAGCTGACAATACAATGATACAACAAGGAAAATACATTGATAAAAACAGTTGTATTTGAACTAAAGAATGTGCAGACTAAAGAAACTTTATGTTGTCATGAGGTATTTCATATAAGTCGTCCTCTTTTTCCCCTATAGAGATCGCACAAGGTATTTATGCAAGTCCTGTTAGCGCACACATGCTCAAAATAGTAAGCATACACCAAAGGGATCAGCAATGATTTCTAATAACCACTGTGCTTAATTATTTCTTTTTTTTTTTTTAGTCACTGCTAGGTAAAAACATGAAAACAAACACTATTATTTCAGCTTGCATATAGTGACCCAGAAAGACTAAATGAACATTACACTGAAAGGCATCTCCCAACCCAACAACAGTAAGAAAAATGTCAGAAGTAACGCAGTTAGAAGAGGAACAATCTATTGAAATAAAGCCATCTCTGAACTAGTTAGCTTTGATTTAAAAGAGTAAAATCACTTAGTAGAGAACAATGCACACTTGCTAACCTTTCATACCATGTTAACAGGTGGCAGTGCATTTTTCTTTGATGTTTGTTGTGAAGTGAGATTCAAAGAGCCTGTTTACTTATTCTTTGTTACATTTGTATTCCCCTCTTCTATCAATAGCTACATTAAAAAACAAAAGAAACCCCCACATAATTTTAACCTTATGAGATAAACTTGACAAACAGTGCACACATGCATTTCCATAAGCACATGCAGGCATCTTGTGACTTTTTTTTTTTTTTGAAGGTGTAATTGAAATTACATGCTTTTGACCACTGAAATATACTGTTTTACATGGAAGTTTTGCTTGCAAAATCAAGATATACAGCTGAAATTACCAAAAGGGATATATTCAAAGCAACAAAGGGAAAAAGTAGATGAAGGACAGGTTACATATATAAGTATATAAAAGTTCTCATCTGTTCCTTATCTCGAAAGTAAAACTTTGGACCAGTCTCCTGAAGAGAATGGTCTCCTCAGTAAATGACAGTCTTAACCCAGCAGCAAACAAATGCAAGTTTTCCTGATACCCATCTCAAACCAGGTATGAAAGCTGTGCCTTGTTCCTGCAGGTAGCATTTTTTATTTTTGAAGACTTGCCTTTAAAGAGCTATCTGTTTTCCATTTGGTGTGTAAGCCACTGAGATACCAATACCCTACTATTTCAATAAAATATCCAAAATACCCAAAGCACAGTCAACATGTGGAGAAATGGCAGAACCTTCAGGTTAAACCTAACAGAAGAACACTCATCCCAGATATTTCTTTCCTTAAAACCATTTATCTTTTACAACCGGATGCATGGACATGGGTTGAAGAGAAAACAGGACAAGTTCACAGAAGATAAACCTGTTGAAATTTATCACATACGCAGAAATTATAGCTAGCTCAGGAAATATACAGCTGGAGAGTGAGAGAACTTGAGGGGAAAGTGTCATGTGTGAATTCCCTGAACTTTAAATACAGTGTACCTTAAATATCTGCTCTTTATCACTGATAGAGAAAGGATATTTGGTCAGTCCCAGTATGGCAGATTTTATGTTGCTGCAATACAGTCTTAGTCACTCATGTATAAACTTATTTCCAAAAGAATACATTCTTTGTTTCCACCCAGACTCATAATACAACTGAGCAGCCACAGAATCTCTCTGATGTTTTTTTGCCTACGCACTAGAAGAATTTTAGAAATTAAGACGACAGATTAATTACACTGTACAATTTAATTAAGTCTTTGAAGAATAATGGCTCCAACAGAAAGCTCCCTAATAATCTGCAGATAGAGCTATGAAAGAATAGTGAGTTCGAAAAATCGGCTAAATGGCCAAAGTGACATAAAAACTCCCTTTCCCCTGAAGTTTTCTTCTGAGTAACTCAGGCACGGAATCTAGAAACAAGTAACTCCACAGCACAAGCCTCTGTGAACATATCTGCAGCTACAACCTCCAAGACCACTCGGTCAGTCTGAATATTATTTGAAATATGTCATCTCTCTTAGCTTTAGATGCTAAGATGCTTTCTGCCGATCCGCTGCCTCAGTACAGCGCATCAGCTTCTTACACAGACAGCTAAGACACCATAATGGACACTGCACTCTTTCTGAGTGAACATTTCCAGGCTACACAGAAAACAAAGCCTACCCATTCACCGTTTTCTAATGAATCAAGATGTACTGCTGGTGGCTGAGGGATGTAAAATGTCCAACAGCTAGAAGAATAGCCCCAAGCTCTTGCCAAATTATGCACTTCAGTATTACAGATCTGCTAGCAAAACGTATCAGATTTTTCTCCAACATGATATTTATTCTTTTGGACAAAGAGGACAGATAAAAATAAATTGTTGAACAAAATCTGATACCCAATGGAATAATAAGGTATTCAACGGGGAAAGGTTTTCAGGCACAGCAAAATACTACAGAATCTCAGATGACCAGGACACAGGCACAGTAAATGCAAATGCATTCACTGACATAAAGAAGCGTGGAAAACTTAGAAAACCAAAATTCATTAATATAAACATAAAATCTTGTTCCACTGCTGAATCCACCTGAAAAGTTACCTATCCAGCTAACGGGTATATATACAAGGCAAAAAAACCGAACGGCCACAATTTTCAAAAACGGCATTGTGAATCAGACATGATTAAAAGCGCATTACTTCACTGAAATTGTATGACCGCCCATGGTCAACAAGATACATAGAACATAGCCATCTATATATTTTATTTGTTTATCCCCATCTTGGGACATCCTCAGTCTCAAAATTAAGGACAGTAATAACTTGTTTAAAAAAAAAACAACAAACACCAAACCCAAACAACAAAAAAACCCAGTACATGAATTACAGTATCAATTAGTTCTACATTAGTGCATCTAGATTAGGGGAAATTCTGCAGATGGATGTATGTGCATTTGTCTTGCTGACATCAACACAATGCCATCCAGAAACAGGATTTCACTTATCATATACTTGCAATCATTTGAAGGGAAAACCTGTGAAGAGTTCTCTAGTAGCCATCTGTCCTTCTTACGCCAATACAGTGTAGACAATTACAGCAGTATTCCTTTCAACCTCTTGAACAAAGTACATTAAAAAGGTTTGATCAAATCGTCTTTATGCAATATATGTCACATTCAGTGAATACAAATTGATGACCTTGCCCTTTGCCCTGGCAAATTCCCTTTGTCTTTCCTCTATGAAATGGCATATTTGAACACGGTATTTTCTTAAGTGTTGCCTTGATTGCATATGGAGAGAACACAGGCAGCCAAATGTTAATTAAAGGAATGAACGGGGTTTCTTAAATGATCTTCTTGTACACAATTTTAACATTCTCTCTCTCACCTCAAATATTATCTGTATAACAAAATGCCAGAAAGGAATATTATCTAAACAGGTTAAAAAAGAAATGTCACAACCTCAAATTATTTAATAGTACAGTGAAAACATAAATACTCCCTTTTGTACCAAAGCACCAACAGATTGTATTTAAAGGGAATACAATAAACTCTTTAAAAAAAAAAACTCAAGCACAAATTATGTTTAATAACTTACATAGCTGTAGACAATTCATTAGGCTGCTGTGACTGAAACAGACTGAAGAGCACCCTTCCTTTTTTTTCCAGTTTAGTATGCAAATGGTTGTCAAACAGCCAGAGTAGCTGGTTTCACTGATTTTTCTATACTACCAGTTAATCAGTCCCCTATTTCATCTGTATGCAACCTTCATACACACATACAGGAGAAACAAAAGCATAAAAAGGAAGATATAAGTGCTTACCTACAAATTAACTGGGGAGTCTCAGCACTAGAACACAGTGATTTGCATTTTTTGTTTTACAGTAGCGCTAAACGGTTAGACAACCCAACATGAAGCGAACTGTATGTATTTATCAGGCAGTCTCTTCCTCCAAAAGTCTATAACCTGGCTTATGAGACATACATTAAAAAAATCCCAGAGGACAGAAAAGAAAGCCAAGAGACAGATGATAGATATACGAGGGGTTTTGTCTGGCTTGGTTCCTTTTTTTTTTTTTTAAAAAAAAAAAAACAAAACTAGATTTTTAACAGAAATCCCTAAAGAGTCACAGAAGTTAACAGTAATGGCATGAAGTGAACAGGCGCACCTATCTGTTCATGTGCTCCAGAACAGAATGGATTCAGTGGGTATTTGTATAGCGAGTTCAAACACAAGGCACTGAGATCTAGCACAAGATGAGACTTTGCAAAGTGCACATGCAGAACATTCAAAGCATTTAACATAAAATTGCATGTAACAGGCTGGTAAAGACGATGGATTAAGAAGAAGTGTTAAATATGCATTATTTTTGTGCCGACTGCCATTGCTTGAGCACTAGGAAGGTAGGAATTGGCATTTGATAAGGGGCTGGTTACTAGAAGGAGAAACAAAGAACACTCCATCTGTCACGTGCACGTCACAGTTCATATTAACAATTAATCATATAGAAAAGACTGTTTCTTTATTCACCTTTTGGGGGATAAGACGACCTGTCCATAAATGAGGATTGAGATTCCCCCACTTTCCTTCATCATGTAGCAGACAAATAGATGAGAGGTCCCCTTTGGAGCAGCATAGCCCACACTCCACTGATACAACACTGGTATTCACAAAGGGCATTTCTCCTCTGATTCCTTGCACAAAGGCTGGAAGAGTTCAGGCTCCATCTGATTTGAGTACCCTAGCAGGCTTTTTCCAGACCCTTTCCTGTAATATCCATGCCCCTCAGAAGCCTTACCAAGTCTTAACTTCACTATCAAACTGTGTGACATATCTCACAGATACTCAACAATGCAACTGGAAGATCTTAAATAACTAAAAAAAAAAACAACCCAAAACTTTAAAAAAAGGCAGTGTTGACAATATATTAACGTGCTGCTTGTATTTATATCCCCATTTAGTACTATTTTGTATCTCAACTCCTAACTTTAGCATTTGAAAAGTAAGCGATTTCACGTAACCTTATCGTAAAAATACTTGCAGATGTTCCATTCAAGCAAAAGGGGTTTGAAAGCAGTAACATTTCTCCAGCTGGGAAGATATTAATCCTAGTTATGGAGAGACAGAATACTGTGTACATGATTTGTCATGTGGTCCAGGGAGGGAATCCAGTAGAGCCATGAGAAGGACATTATCAGAACTGTGTAAGAGTAAGTGAGCTTATAGCATTTTCACTTTTCTAACCACACTCAAATCTCAAGACTGGAATGAAGTATCCTAGAATCGTTTCAGTTGGAAAAAACCTTTAAGATCATCAATTGTAACTGTAAACCTAACAATGCCAGGCCTACCACTAAACCATGTCCCTCAGCCCTACATCTACACGTCTCCAGGCATGAAGATTCCACCACTTTCCTGGGTAGTCTGTTCCAATGCTTGACAACCCTTTTGGTGAAGAAATTTTCCCTAATATCCAGTCGAAACGTCCCCTGGTGCAACTTGAGGCCATTTCCTCCTGTTCTATCGCTTGTTACTTGGGAAAAGAGACCAACACCCACCTCACTACAACCTCTTTTCAGGTAGCTGTAGAGAGCGATAAACTTGATGTAAGGTCAATAAGAGAGCAATATGAAGCATGCTTGGTTGTTTTTTCCTGGCTATAGCTTGGAGCACTTCAATACTTGACAAGATAAACTTCAAAATACACTGGGAAAAAAAAAAACCAAACCAAAAAAAACCACAAAACCAACCCAAAATAAATCCAAACACCAAAAAACCCAACTTCTTCTAACCTTCTGTTTTGTAGCAAATCCTTAATTAAAGAAAACTTGCACTTCGGCAGCAGAGAACAGTCTTTTCCATTGATTTTCATTAGGGTAGAATTCCACCTTTTAAGTTTACATGAGGCGTAGCTTCACTTCAGTCTCCTCTAGCAAAGCTGACCAATAAATTGTTATCCTTAGCCTCCTCTCCTTTGGACACATTTAACCATCTCTTCTTCTTCAGGCATACACATGAGACCACTTCTAAAACGGATCACAGACATGATCCAAGTGGGAGAAACAAACACCAGGTTTTTGCTTTTAAACTGCTCATTTCACTGAACTGGTCTAAAACATGGCCCAGGAAACCAATGTGTTGGCACCTTTTTTTTGCAGCATGAAAGGAGCGGAAAGCAGAGTTGTCACCTCTTAAACTGGCTTCGTCACCAGAGAAGTCAGTGAGGAATTGCACCTCAGATTAAAAAAATAAATAAAAAAAATCCCATTTTGCTGGATCACACTTCCCTTTTGAAAGTGCTGTGTAAAAAAAAAACAGTGGCTGTAAAAAAAACCCTGACAGTCACAGGACAGGAACATTTGTCATTCTGAGCACCCTGCCTCCACCTACCAAAAGAACCCTCAAAAGAAAGGGCAACTTGAAGTGAACAAGCAAACACATTTACGAAAAGCTATGCCTTATTTTGAAACACGTAGTGTAATCCCACACAACTGCAGCATTTGAAGCACATTGCTTGCTTTATCAAAGTAGCAGAGCAAGAAAAGCAAGAAAAGCAAGAAGTTTAGTGTTCTTCAATGTTGGCAGGCATCAGCAATGAACTATGAACCACTGGGATGTCATCACTGAAACACACAAAATTGCCTAATGGCCATTTTGGAACCCAGCTTCCTGCCCCCATTTTCTTTCCAAACAAGATTAACTTTCAAATCATAACATTTCTTTTAAAAGGTCAAAGTTCATTTTTTGACCTATTTGATGTTTTTTCACTTTTTTAGTTCCATTCACCTAAACAGCCTATTGAAATCAATGCATTTCTAATGATCCCAAATTCACGGTAAAGGGACTCTGGTTTGACTTACTACAGAATCTCTATGAAAGCGTCCCACAAAATACCCCTCTCCCAGTCTTTTCACCTTTGTTCAGGGCTGTACAAAATAAAACTTGCACCACTCAAGTCTCCTGCAGGACCCCATAGAAAGATCTTACTGTGGCAGGTACCATAAAAGCCAACAGTCTCTGACCTTAACAGCCTATAGTTATACTGACAAGTAAAGGATATAACCTCAAACCTGCTCAGCAACTTGTTTCCTGAAAAGGCTACCATATATTTGTTAGACAGAAACAACTTTAATCATTCCGCAGTTACAATAAAAGGTTTGACAGCTCCCTAGAGAAGACACGAGACATCCAAGATGTCACTTCCAGCAGGTAGGTTTACTAACTCCACTTGCGACTTATTTGGAAGTGTTTCTCTCTGGTCACACAGTAAAACGCTGCATGCTTTTCACATTAAGTTTTACCCTTTCAGACATATTTTCAGTCCTCTTTAAGAGGAAAAATTTGCATTAACCAAGGAAAAAAAAAATAATTCAAGCATATAAATTTTGTAAATAAATTTTCTTCCAAATACTATGTTGTCATACATGGTAACTCTCCCAGTGGTTCTGTAGTCCCTGTAATACACTTTTTTGCCCGTGCATTAGGGATGACTATGAAGAGAGCTTCAATTCACGACCCACAGTGCTACCACCATGATGCTGACCACTGCTGCCTTCTGCCAACACAACCAGAAACCTCCCCGTAGAAGCCTGACACCAAGTGGATGGTCTGGCCACAGAGCAAACAGGACACACCAGTGCAGAAGGACTCCTCTCCAGTGCAACAGCATGTTTTCCACCAACTGTGGCATGGACTTTGAATTACATAGAGGTAGAAGGCTTGGGAAGAGAATACTGAAAATGAAGACATGGGCTGGGAGCTGAAAGTAGCACCCAATTTGCAGCACACAGAGAGACTTGGGAACCAGCCAGTTTTGAAAGGGCTGGTTCTTTTGTAAGCAATACAAGTTGAACAATGCCAAAAAAATATACCACTGAGCCAAGCAGGCAGTAAAAATTGCCTGGCAGAAATGCAAGACTCCCAGAAGCAGTGACGGAAGAACAAGGGAGCTGGAGTCTGTGGTTTTCCAGGGGTAACTCTTGTTGCATAAGACCTGTGAATAAGAAATTCATTTTCTGAAGTCCGTAATTCTTTGTTTTCCTGACAAGTGGTTCCTGCAAAGGGTAATTAGAAAATTAAAGCTTCAACTCACCACTAGATAAGGAATTTATCACTAGATAAGGGAAGGGTGCATGTGAGATAGACTAAAAATAATCAGCATAGAGAAAAGGTTGGCGAAGTCTGGGCCAAAATCCTTGTAAGGCTGTTCTCTCAGGCTCCATTTCCACTTTTGAAATTAGAGGCTAAGCCTGCTTGCAGAGATGCAAGTCTGTTCAGCAACTCAGCAGCCCAGATCTGCTCCTTTTCAAGAGCAACATGCTGACGACAATCCTGGTTTTGTGTGAGGTTCTTGCAATTTCTACTAATTGTGAATCTTACTGGGAAACATAAACTGGGAGCTGTCACTTTTCACAGACAGCTCTTAAGATGCTGTGCACCCCAGTACTTGACCTTGTGTATGCCACTCACATTCTTCTCTAGCATGTGTTGTGTATTGTTGATCTCTGGACTAAGAGCCTGGTTCTATGGCCTGCAGGCCAGGTTCCCTCTACTCAAGAAGGAGATCAAGCATAACCTGACATGTAACTGAGAGGTCCTCTGCTAGGAAGCAAAACTAATCACAGTCTGGTATTCAGAGACTGGATCCAATCACGGCAGGCTGGTGTCTACCTGTGCTGATTACAACCCAGACCTGTTCCATTTTAGTCACAGGCACAGATCAATCAGCCTATACAGCAAAACACAATGCGTGTTGCGTGCCAGTCACACAGGTGTTTATGAACCAATGCCAGAACATGGGGAAGTAGGAGTCTTGCTTTCTATTACGGGTCCTAGGAGATTATTGTTTTATGTTTAACCAGACTGCTTGTATCCGCTATTATCTGCGCACTTTGGTTGTCCAAGTAGATTCAAATGTATGAACTCAAATAACAGATACCAATCAGCCTCTGCAACGCTTCAGTCATAAAGCATCTGCATGCACTCAATACTTCGAGAAGGTAAGGACACATCATGCTACTAGAGTAACAAATTAAGGCTCTAATTTCACAAACTCCTTCCGAAAACTGCCACACAGTAGAAGAGTTGTCTCCTCCTCCTGGAGACTTGAACTGGCTTCATGAAAGCCTTTCGTGATCACATTAGCAAATAAATGTGAAGTACACATAAATATTATTAGTAAAATACTGAGATCAGACTTACGGCCTCAGGTTTGTAAACCACAGAAATAAAGTAGTATACAGACAATCTTTCTTATAGCCTGATCACCTATGCATTGTCTTCAGCTATAAATGAGTTCCAGAAGCTGCCATTCTCTTTTCCATCCAACCTTTTACTTCTGTTTCCACATCCTGGAATACCATCCTGTCACTTAAGACAGCTGCATGATAAACCAGACTACCGCCATGGTCAGGATTTACAACACAACAAAACACAAGGAAACCACAACAAACATAGAAAGGGTTATTTTAATACTCAGACCAGGTCTGTCTTCCAGCCCAGTCTCACTGCTAGTTGCATTAGGACAATGGAAGACACGGCAAGCTGCAGGGGATATGTGGGAATGAAGAGCCATAAGTGCTGCTAAAGAGAACAGGCAATTCTCATGTTCTCTTCTTTTGCTTCCCTAGAATTACAAGAAGGCTTCACTTCCCACATCAATACAAGATTGCCACCAGCAGGAACCAAAGTGAAGAAAGACCCTAAATCCCCCAGTAAATGAAAGTGAAGGGGGGGTAGATATATTTTAAACTGTCTCTTCCTCATAAGTGTTAAACTGATCTTTCAATTATTGATAGCTCACTTTCTCAAGTGACCGTTGAACTGGAAGCTGCCCAAATCTGTATTTATATTTAAAGACAACAGTGAATGAGAAGTATACTCACAGCCTTAGCAAAAAACAAAACAAAAAAAAAAAAAAGGCAAGCAAGCCCTATGTAAAGAAACTTTGCAATCTGGGACCGTGAGCGGACTTGCTGTTTGCTGCTATAATTAATCTAATTGAAAACTGTAACAAAGATTAAACCTACTCCTATTTAAAAATCGACAGCTGCGTATTAAAATGTCATTTATACCAGTACATTAAGAGAAAAATGAAGCTTTTGTAAATGTTTTTGCTTAACACGGCAGTGACATATTCAGTGTGAAGTAGGGTTTTATCTTGTTATATAAAACAAATGCAAGTTGTGCAACATCACTCCAAATACTAAATTGCTATGAAAAAGAACATGTGAATATGCAGATTTTAATTCAGAAATAAAAAAACCCCACAGTGAAAAATTTTATCTCCTGAAGTTAAATTAACTGAACAATAATTCTCTGTGGCTATACTTCAGCAGCTTCACCAGTCAGCCTATCAGTTGTGAAGGCTGGGGGGAGGAAGGAGAGATATTGCATAAAGTGAAAATAAGTCTTCTCCTGTAAAAGTCAATACATCATCTTAAGCTAGAAAAAAATGGTCCCTAAACATCCGTAACTACAATCAGTAATTGTCATTAAAAGCTCTCATTATATAGAGTAAGTGTAATTAGAGCATCTTGCCCGCACAGGGTGCAGCACACAGAGAATGCTAGGAGGATTCATAAATTAGTGCCAAATCAGTCTTATTCCCATCTACCATGCAATCTGCTGTAAAAGAGAAAAAATTGTATTTACACACATTAAGGCAAAGCCCACTAGCCTCTACAAAATTAGCCTAAACATGAAATGCAGTTATTTGAGGGGCTCCCTGTTTCATTATGTGTCTTAGGAATAAAGGGATAAAGTTTGCCATCAATAACGCTGAACATATCTGCTGAACCCCGCAGATTCCAGGGCATTAATAATTTAAACTCTTAGGGGAATTTTGTCATGGTGGAGATAGGACTTGTCTGCAAACGGAGCTCAGGGGATGTTCAATATGATCTATTCTAGTATACACACACAATTGCTACATTTATCATGATGCAGAGGAAAAGAATGGTTCTTTCTTAAAGACTTCAGGAATGTTTCTTCTGCAATTTACACTATAAAACCTCTTAGTATTTCTAATAAAAAAATCCCAGGTTCTAAAAAGATACCGTCATAAGAATTATACTGAAAAGGTTTCTTCTCTCCCCATCTCTATTACTCATGCACGTACAGTGGTGTTCAACACATTATAAAATGGGATGGGAAGTCAGCAATCCAGCTCCTGATAGCAGTAGTGTCTATGCAAGATGCTACTGTAAACACAGATTCTGTATGAGATTATGGCCTAAGCAGATAAAGCTGTATGCTTGACTCAAATATGTATACCCTTAAGCACAAATCTAATAGCTCTGTATGTAAAGCAGTCGGTTATGTGCACAACTACTAGATCGCAGTGCAAAGCTACCCTTTTGCATGTGCCAACGGTAAGCACGGAAAGTACATACCCTTTTGAGATGCTTGTGGTATTTGTGTAATACAGACTGAATTCAGGCAATTGTACAATAGCTAATCTTGGGTAACTCTATTTATGGGCACAGTTATGCTGTAAAAAGTGTATTTGTGTTCTAATTTAGCAGAACTATTTTCCATACTTGTGTTCTAGAATGGAAGTAAGCTCAAACAGAGTTCAAAACAACTAGGTGAGAAAAACCTTCCTTCCATAACCAAGCACTAAATACAATTTTCTGAAAAAAACCCCACATTTCTGTCCACGTGCTTTTAATACACACACATTGCAGCTTCACTATGCCAGGCATGCACAACTCAATGTGCACCACAGTTCCCGAGGACTGTTACGCAGGCATTAGAGAAGCTAATCCAGTACTTATAAAGCGAGGAAAGTACCTCAAAATATCTCTTTAATCTGCTAAATAGCCATTGAAATAACATTTCAGCCAATGAATTTATAGGTGATCAGAAAGAGAATCGTAACGGAGAATCCTAATTAGCTTTTCACCATGATTTAAGATATTCCCTATAAAACCTGGAGGATAGTGTCCAAAGGCTCTACAAGATTACCACCTGATTATCCATGAAAACTGAACTCCCTATGAGCTCAGTTCAAGAACTTTATCATATAATGTCATAAAACAATTATTTTTCTATTGGGATATTTGTAACAGAGTCAGTCTGGAAAATCTAATTCAAAAGCTTATCACTATAGCAGCTTTTGCTTGATGTTAACACCCTGAAGAGCTGTGTTCCCATCTCAGTTTAAACACGTTATGTTAGTGTTGGCTCTCAAATGATTACATGGATGAGGCATCCTGCATTTCTGACGACAAGAAGAAACCACAGGAGTGAGAACAACAGCTAGGCAGAGGATGTGCGGCAATCGTGCAGAGGGGTTGTGGTGTGTGGACCCTCCTCCTGAAAGAGGAGCTCCCAGGCAGGGGCTGCCTCAGGGTAACCCCAGACCAGCCTGACCCAGAACTTGCTGTTCTTCTGCATCGAAGCCAGCACGAACCAAGCACTCCCAGAGATCTGCCGATCCTCTCTTGCTTATGGTTCTCCTTCTCCAATATATCATCTTAATTTAGACCTCCCGCTCCCCAGGGCTCTCCTGTCCCAGAACCCTTCTCCATCACAAAACTCCTTTTAATCTGCTTGGACATGTCAGTGCTTGACTGAACTCCAATGACTGCTCCATCTCCCTCTTACTAGTTCTCCAAAGAAGAAACTCCTTTGTACTCTGACAGGGCTTTAAGAAATCTAGGCACCAAGTATAGAACCAAAAATTTACCTGGACATCCTAGAGACAGTGATTACCACTGCGGCAAAACATATGCCTAGAAATCTTAATCTATATCACACTAATCTAGGATGCCTGAACAGCTTTATCAAACAGACTGATAAAATCATAGTGCTTTTTCTATCAGTGATGGCCTTTTCTGACCCAAAAAGAAAGCACAGTAATTATCTGGAATAGGCTGCAGAAGGTTTTTAATAGCCTTTAAAGTAATTCCAACAGCAAATAAAACAAATTATACCTCCCCCCATATATTACAGACAACATAATTTTCTGTATATTATTTGATAACACTGGCTCAAGATGTTCTCAATACAAGTTCAGCTGGCACTGGACTGTGCTGTTGTCTGAATTAGCATAACAATTTTAATCCCAAGAGTTAAGAGAAATCAGATTGAAAAATAAAAAAGGAGCTGGCATAATGCTTTGCAAGCATTTATGGCGCAATAATTATGCCACAGCTTGATGTAGTAGGACTCTGATAATATATTTTTCCAAATGTCTTTGGAGTGACATATCCCATTTTGACAGATCTTTATAAATGAGGGGAGGATCAGCCCCCCACTAACTCTGCTTCAGGGTAAGCAAACTGAGATAGTAATGATGAAATTCTGTTCTGGTTCTCTGACGTGAATACGTATACATATTGATACACGTATACACAGATTTTGGAACTAGAAGACAAAATGGCAGATGGGGCAGCTTTGCTGGGAACCCCTTTAATAAGGAGGGGACAAAAAAAAAATAGAAGAAGAAAAAAGCTCAGCAAAACCATACTTGTACTTTTATTAACTGAGCAACTAAACTAAGCAATAAGGCAGTACTCTATAAATATTAGGCTTTGTCTAGATTTTATTATTTTGCAAGCTGTTTGTGTTACAGTGATGCTCTTATCTTGTATTTTAACTACCTACTAAAAATATGGAAAGCAATTGTAATACGTGAATATATTTCATTTTATATGTGAATTCATGGAACAGTTCTTTGTCTGGGACACTACGCAGTCTATAAAATGAGCTATCTGTAGTCTTTTGCTCTGCTTTAATTGGCGTGCGAAACAAGGAAGATATACAGAAGCTGTTTCTCAAAGTGAATGACCAGAAAAATCTAACTGCAATGCTACACCCGAGGTAAGGCTAGAGTAAAATTTACATTGTTATTTTGCTAACTACTTCATTCTAGTGCGTTATCTGTATCATGAATGCACCAAGTGGTCTTTCTGGGGACTTTGTACGACTTCATATGATTTTGCATCCACTGCAGGGAACTCAATTCTGTAGCATAGGGAAAGATACAATGACCACCACTGAAGGAACAAAAATGCACGTCTCTAAGCACCAGTTATCACAAACGAGAGAGAAACAGAGCTGAGTCTAGGTGCCTATGGGTAGAGGTGCATGGAAAAACAGTGAAACATGTGGGATTTATTTGTTCTTCTTATGGAAAAAACTAAAGCAGGTACAGGCAAAACACAACCATTTATACCTTTTCAAGATTTCAAATGACTGGTTTGCCAGCTGCATGCTGTCTATCTCCCAGGAAGCATTGGACAGACACTTGAATATCTGTTCCACTCATTACAACCAAGCTCTCTCAACCATATACAGGATATTTACAGACTATGGACTAGCTCCTCCAGTAAGAGCAGAACTGCTGTGAATGCAAATACCACACCCCATGAGCTGATGGTCTAAACAATATTGTCTATTAGAAAAACAAAACAAAACCCAAAAAACCCACACAGTTCTTTCGGGAAAAAATACTTTTAGAACTAGCAGATCCAGGGACTACTTACCAAGAAAAAATCCTGCAAAAGCTGTCCTTCCCTTGCAGTCATTCTAGGTGATGGAGGACAACACCATGTCCCTGTTATTGTCTCCCCTGCTAGCCAGGTGTTAGGCTTTTGTGGGGATCCTACCACCCTCTTCTCACAACAGTCCAGAGTGAGAAAATTGACTGTCCCACATACTGAGCAAGGGCCTCAGTACTGCTGCTCACTTGCTTTAAGAGATTCTATCTCCCAATCCACTCCCAATTCTAATTTATCTGAGAATTAGACCTCCTACAGATTGATTACTAGCTCCAGGCACCTGATAAGTCATGACAAAATTAAATTCACAGGCTAGTACAGTTTATTAGCAGGTAACTGAATTGCTGGAAGAAAACACCCTCACCCCTCTCCCAATGCCCTCCTAACCAAAACCCTAAACAACCTTCACGCCACCCACACCAATAAGGCACCTGTGTATCATGAAGCATTATGTCCACACAAAGCCAAAGAAGTCCAGAAAAGAATGACCTGTAAATTAATGCCGTATGCCACTTTCACAGGAGCATGCTGAAGGATCCACCACAAGTTTCCCAATTAGTCTGTGGATGTGTACAGCAACACTCCTAACGTTCAGTCTCCTTCATCTATAGAAATTACATTTACCCACAATTGTGTTTGCACTGCATATTTCTGTAAAACACCTCATCGGCAAATAAATTTGTATTATGGATATATATAGCCACATTATGCACCCTGTTTCCACAGCAAAACTTAAACAATGAAGCAAATTCTGTTAGCTGCTCATCATGTACCACTAAAAAGATTACAGGGGAAAAAAAAAAACCATCATAAATGCACAAGGTCCTTCTCCCTAACTGCTGCACTATCTCACACAATAAAATCAATAATTTAACTATCTGAAACTTCACATGTGCACGGCACTGCAAGTAGAGCAGTGGCATTTTCACTTCAAATTTATATAGTCTTTAGTCAGAATACTTAATCTGCATTTCTAACACCTGCTTCAGTCGGCTGTGAAGTGCAATGTTATCTATAAAATTTTCTTTCATCTTTGTACTGTCCATCTAACAAAAAATTATATGATGGTGGATAATTATTTGATTTTAAAAAGGATATGAAACTTTTCACATGTTTTTTGATCATTTCTTGAAAGACATGCTCATATATTTGACATTCCATTTTATTAAAAGGTTCGGGTTTTTTTAAAAACCCTGGCTTTCACATTATTCATGTTATCTAATCCTATGTAATATATTTCTCCTTCAAATAGTTAACATTCACTTTCCATACAGTAGTAAAAATGTGGGAAAGAAACTAGACCACAATTAAGCAAAGAGGGACGACAAGGTGTGCATTTTCAGGCTATTAGCACATGCCTCAAATGCACCAGGAGGAAGGAGCTAGAATGATTTTTCCACTGAGGTGGGCATCAACGCTAGCACCTGTATCATACCACAGTACAAAGTGATATTTAAAGAGTATGCAGAGGTGGTGAAACCACATGCAGCTTTCATCCAGTGGGTTTATGTCAGGTAAAAAAGGTGTTCCTAGTCACGCACGGTCTCAGTCAAGTTAAACACTAGGAGAATAAAGGTATCCAATGAACATGTCCAATGTTGAGCTTTCAGGACATTGGTTGAAAACCAGAAGATAATAAGCAGCATGGTTTATAAATGTAGAAAACAACATGCCAGCTTCATATGTTAACATAGGAAATTTCCTATTTGACATGGAGTGGTCACCACATTTAGATACAAGGGAAAAGAATTCTTTTCATTGGGAAGTAAAAAATAGCAAGTTTGAAATGCTTCATCCTGTCAGAGCTCACATACAGTCTTTTCACGGAGTGAGCCCATTTTGTACAACACAGAGTTTTTCATAGATAAAGTCAGATTATCATCTCGTCTGATCTTCCACCAACTAATAGGGAAAGGACATCACGTAACCATTTTTGCAATAAGCCCTTACACTGGGGTTGACCAAGGAGGTACCTTCAGAAAAGGTTTTAGAAAAGGAATTTTGTGATACAATCTTCTTTAAGAAGTAGAAGCAACAAATAAGCAATTTGCTTATCATTGCAGGAAAGTAACCAGAGGTGTGTGAGTGGAGAACTGGAATGAAGGAGGAGGAAAGAAGATGCTGGGAGGTACATTTGCTCACATGTGTCATGCCAGAAAGGTCATAAACTGTATGAGCAAGCCTGAGCCTCAAGGCAGGCAAAGGAATTATCTCCAAGGTAGTTTGGGTTTTGCTGGCATATTTTTTGGGGGCTTTTTGTTTGGTTGGCTGGGGGGGATTTTGTTGTTTTTACATAAAGTCAAAATGATAAATCTGTTCCACTGACAGAACAGCGTTATAAGAAGCCAGGTAATGACAGACCATTAATTAAAATATTTCTCCCTCTCCTTCACAACCACCAGTATTTCCAAATATGTGTCATTAAGGATGAAAGCTGAGTGTTGTTTTGATACTTTGAAACAAGCTTAGGAAAAGTAATAATGAAGTGAGCCTCTCTGCAACAATACAAGTAGAGCTATTCAAAGAAATTCATGAACTACTGCTGTCTCA
Organism: Dromas ardeola; assembly: GCA_013398915.1. Taxonomy (NCBI): domain Eukaryota; kingdom Metazoa; phylum Chordata; class Aves; order Charadriiformes; family Dromadidae; genus Dromas; species Dromas ardeola. Next base: position 86,533 of record VYZM01021215.1, on the reverse strand, counting down.
CACCGAAGGGCCATGATGGCTTCCCCAAACTGCCTTTTAAAAGGCCAACAATAAATAATAAACAAACACAAATTTCCAAATGGAAGCTCCAGTTTTATGATAACCATGCCTTCCTTGCTAGTTGAGTTGCGAAAGCTTTTGACCTAACCTCTGGCACTTCCATTAAGACAGTATTTGTCACCCTGACAGCAAGGGGAATGGTTTCCAGCCACTCAACTTATAGTAATAATGATGTCCCTCTTGTTTTTACCCCAAGAGACTGAGGACTGGCAATTCGCAGACTGCCAAGTTTTGAACAGGCACTGCTAGGTCAAATAGAGGAAAAAACACAGAAAAAAACTCCATCCAAATCCAGGCAGAGCTTTAACCTGTTCTGGGCCAAAAATCAAGAAGCTTAATAAATTAACGTGTTTGGGATTTTTTTCCTCTCCCAAAGAGTCAACGTAAGGTAAAAGAAAGCTTGCATAGAACGATACAGCATTGGTATTGCTGTTTGTAAAGGGATGTCACAAAACATGCATACTGTTGTCCAGAATTCAACTTTTGCTAGCTGCTGAATCCTGCTGAAGCTGATGAATTTGGTGGGCACAGAAGAAGAAAGAGCTCCATGCTCCGTTATCGATTAGCGCATCCGTGTAGGGGACTCCTCAGCATACCAGATTGTATTTTATAACAAACACAGATACCAGGTGAAACGATGACTCCTTGCAGCAGCACTAGTTCAAAGTGCTAATGAAGCAGAAGACAGGGGTTTAAATACCCCTGTTCCAAATGAAGGGGTGATTTCTCTCCACTTCCCCTCACCCCAAAATGCACTTTTCTCACGTAGGTGACTAAAAGCTGCAGCACTGTGGAAAGATCATTGCTCCATTTCAATCAGAAGCTAAAACTTTGGGGGAAAACATTAACAGTAGATTCTAAAAACATTTTCATTTCCTTTTGATGAATTTTTTAAAAGGGAGGGAGAAAATTATATATTTTGTGCATTTCCAAATCTTTCTGCAGGGAACATTTACCCTTAAATCAGGCCAAATGACTACATGTTTGTGTACAACCACAGCCCTAGAGGAATGCAGTTTTGCTTTTTCTAGTATTAAAAGATACTACAGAGAGGGCAAAATAAAAACCAAATGGTCTTTCACAGTGCCTCCCTTCTCAATTTCTCCTTCATGCACCAACCTACTTAACATAAAGAACCAATAAATTCAAACATTTGGTTCCCACAGACACAAATAACTATTTGCAAGAATTTTAAATCTCTTGTTTTACAAATAAATTGTTCAAAGTTTTGTAGTGTAAATGTTCACCTTTTTAAACAAAGCCTGCAAATATTTCTCCAAGTATTTGTCAGAAACAAACAGAGCAGCTTTTCAATGCAACCTTTTTTTAAAATTAATTTCAAATAGGTGATATGACATCATCCCATGATACAAACTTCAGTGACTTAACTGGAAGTCAGACATCTTGATCTTACTTTCTAACAGAATTAGTGATATTTCTTCCTGTTCATTTTACTTTCTTTGTCTTGGAATAAAAAGACAGGAAACTGTTGCAAAACACAAGACAAGAAAACATCACAAACCAGTACCAAGACCCTTTCAACATTATGATGTGCACACAAGTTCAGCCCTAGTGCAATTGGTTTTTTTCAAGTCTTGACCAATAACAAAATGTAAGCAGAACAGGAAAAAAAAAAGCCCAAACCAAACATTCTTTTGACAAAAATGCTGTATTTTCACAGTAAAGAGTATGATGAATATCACAAATCATGACAAAAGTAACCTTAGACAACAAACTGATTGTATGCTAAAACTGTGCATCAGCACAGATGTGATTTACATACTAATCCAACAAAATGCCTGATTATATAATATTAAACACATATTTCCTTCTCTAGATGTTCTCCAAATGATAGTTACTAAAGATACATGCTCTCTTGACTCTGTTATTCGTTAGCAGTCATTTAAAATGGAATCAAGCTTTTTATAGTTTTCCAGTATTCAGTTTCCATTAGCAAGAGAGAGGACTGTACCATAGTCACTCTGAGAGCACTTTCGTTTCCAGTTTCCCCACACTATGTGATCAGAAGAAATATGCCAGATCATAAAATTTAAGGTACTTTGAATGCCCAGTTTTAGTTCCTGAAACTTCACTCCCTTCTACTTTGCAATTCATAAATGACAATTGGACTGGAAGAATAAAGATGCTTGAACTCTCAATGTTATCTTTCCAATTTGCAACAAATACCCTGAATTCTGCCTCTGAATTTTCTCTAGCAACTTCCACTTTTACTGCTTGTTTTACTGACTCAAGAAATGCTACTGCACATATATCCTCAGCTATTTCTTTCCTCAAGAGCCTGTTAATCCATAAAAACACTAACGATGGGGAGGGGGGATCCAGTGTACTGTCTCAAAAGCAGTCACCAAGTACCACGCCCAGCAAGAGCACTAGATGGGGTTGCTGACCAAAAAAGTAGATACAAGAAAAAAATCCTACTTACTGTTACCTGTCATATGAGGAAATAGAAAAAGCACAATACCCAAATATATTTATCTTTAAAAAGACAGTAGTTAATTATTTTGAGGCTGCAAAGAGAATACAGAGATACACATTTAATGGCCTACTTATTGCTACCTTTAAATAAACCTTTTTGGAAGAGCTGGCTGCTTGAGTCCCGTAAGACCAAGGGAAATGAATTAAATGTTCACTAGCAAAAAGCTAATGGGAAAACTAAGAAAGCACTGAGAACAGCGACAGCCCACATAATTTATAAACATTTGACAGCTAATAGTTTCATTTTTTATTATTATGTAGATTTCAATGCATTTTACTCTTCGCCATTGGAAAAAAAAATAAAACAGGGACTAATCATTGGCATTCTAGAGGATACTCTCTTCTGAGAGCTTAATAGCACATTTTCTTTCCTCATGGTTACCATTACCTACCCTCCTTCTCCCTAACGTTTCAAAGATAACCAACAGCAGAGCTGTTATTTGTTAACTGGTTCTCAGACAGTCTGCATTGGCTGGCCGTGTATATCCGTACTGACTTCATTGGTCTTTTCAAACCAACTGTGTCATCAGACAGACCACATAGTAGATGTTACAATACTCAGATTTCCAGTTATCCCCCCTATCTGATTTCTCTGAGTCCCTTGGGAGCAAGATCTCATTTACTTCTTTTTAACTTTCTGACTATCATAGAATCATAAAATTGTCAGGGTTGGAAGGGACCTTAAAGATCATCTAGTTCCAACCCCCCTGCCATGGGCAGGGACACCTCCCACTAGACCAGGTTGCTCAGAGCCCCATCCAGCCTGGCCTTAAAAACTTCCAGCGATGGGGCTTCCACCACCTCTCTGGGCAACCTGTTCCCAGGTTTATACTTACACCTTTATACTTACTCCTTCTTTATTCTAGAGGAGTTCAGCATTAGTCATAGACAAGCAGATTGAGAAAGAATGACTGGGATGGGTGCATGTGCCTAGCCGTCCCTCAACATAATCATCTGTATCAAGGGCTCTTTTCTTAGGCCCACACAAACAGCTCTCTGTCACAGTGAGCTTTTTTACTCTGCCTTGCTTGTACCAAAACAGTAAAAATTAACTCAAACTTAGGTATTTAACTGAGCATGTTATACACTGGAAGCACAAATACGCAGTAAGAGTGGAGGCCTACAGACTTTAAAGTGTTACTTGGCAGATCTGGAAACAGCTGATGATGCCCAAATTTGCATCGAGATTTCAGATCGAGCTAGCAGAAATCAAAATGAGGATGTTAAATAACAACGAGAGAAACCAGCACCAGCCACAAAATAAGAGAAAGTTACAGTAAGGCAACATAAGTGGCTCCCAAGATGATTTAAATTCCACGGAATCCAAACTCTTCCTGCCAGGTACATAATATCTGGTCCAAAGACTCGCTGCTGCCGAGATCTGCCATCCCCTTCCACTCATGCAAAAACTCCATCCTTCAAGGCTGAGGTGGCTTCCCAAGTGGCTGATTAACAGGGAGAACTTGCTCAGGGTTTTGAGAACTACCCGAATCAAATTTGGAGCACAGACCAGCAGCACCACTGTACTGCTTCACAGAGGAAGAGGAGACCCACTTTTAAGAGTGCGGTGGCACACCATAAAGCAGCTCCACTTTGAAATTAAACAAGACTGAATCTAGAATTCAGCACCTGTTGTGAACAGACTTCCTGGCAAGATTTTCTTGTAAACAGCTAGCACAGTAAAAAAGGAATCCCAGATGACTGTTCTGCCCCTTTTCATACTGCAAAGACACAATTAAGGGGGAACAAAGGGGTATACAAACATTTGCCTGATTTTAGAAAAATATTTACAATGTTTGTGCTAGCAATAATTAAGACAGATAAGGATATTCATCCTAGAAATAACTAAGAGAAAAAAGTGATAATAAAAAAACCCTAAAATAAACCTAAACCATTCAACATCCATTAAGGTAAAATAAAATAAATTCAGCCAATTGGTTATTTCCATACGGGTGGATTTCTTTAAATAGTAATGAAATCATTGCTAAAAAAAAATCCATTGTTATTAAAATAAAAAAGTTGGCTCAGCCTACCAAAATTAGATTTGTAAGTTGCTGGTCATTCCCATAATTAAATCTGTGTCACAAATTTGCAAGAAAAATGGACACTATGACTAATGCATTTACTTGCTGCACTAGTGCTGTCAGGCTGTGTAAATCATTATGCCTGCTAAAGCAGAGTAGATAAGAATTCCATACATTTTCATTAACCAACTAGGCTTTCTGTATATGTGAGAAGCTAACTTTCATATTCCCTGCTAGCTTTAGCTTTCATTTAGAAGACAACGTAAATAAAAACGCTGGCCTTGATTTGATTAGCCAAGCGGCTGCTCCAAAAATTACTTGAGTTTTCGAAGAATATGAATCAGCTCTTTGAAAGATGGTCAAATAAAACAACAATATCATATATACTTGATTTGGACAAAGGAGATTAATTAAATGATGGGCACCTGTAATAGGTTTCTTCCTTCTGACTGACTTGTGTAGCATAGACACATGCCTTATTTCATCCCCTAGGTTTCAACAGAGGAAGCGAAGCTGATCCAAGACAGCAATCAAAAGAAGTCTCAACCAACGCTTTCATTTTTTGGCTGTCCTTTGCTCTGTTTTCTCAGGAGTGCAAGTCAGAGTAGAGTCCTCTGAATCTCTCTTTTCCTCTTGATTTCCTGTCACCACAGACCTTCAGATCTTGGGTCACAGTTCTTTGTTTAAGGTGATGCTGATGGCTGTTCCTTTCACACTTACTGTTCATAACCCCAAGGCACCAAAGAATCGGACAACATTGACTCACATCACAAGGTGAATACTCTCATGGGTTTCCGAGCCCACTGTCTCAAGTGGAAAGGAGATTAATAAGAGGTAGAAAGAGATGAGACAATACTGTTTCTAGTCTAGCAGTGCAGAGCACTTTGTGAGGACATCCTCTTCCAGACTTTAGGCCCGCTCCTTCAATGCACGTGGCATTATATTGTCACTGCAAATTGAGTTTAGCTCTCAACTGAGCACGTGTCTCCACTTCAGTGCAAGAACAGCCCCAATGACAGGCTATGCCTTCGTAAACTTAAAGTCAAAGGAGCTGAGTCACCCAGGCAAACACCACAGAACAACCACCAGCACAGCATGTTTTACAGGATCCTGCCTACTGCTCTGAGCTTTGGACATTAACAAGCATTATTTTTCTGTTGCAGCACAACTTTTAGAAGCAGAACAGAGATGCTCAGGAAGCATGATAGTGCATACAATGTTAAAAATCTCAGCGGACCCACACTTAACATCCCATTCCTTTAGCCTTTGGGTGCAAAAGTATCCTCTCCTAGAAGCCGAAGCAGCTCAGTGCTTTCTATCTCAGCAGATCTTAGCATGCATTTGCATGCTTTACAGTAGCAACCTTGCTGATAACCAACCACCCAGTATTACTAAAATGCTATCAGATTTTATTAAAGCTCTATTAAAAGGAAAAACTGAAATCACTGATGTTCCACAATTATTGTAAACAAAACTGTTTAAACAAGGGGAGGAGATAATGATATTAGCTATCCAACTCAAAGCAATCCTCTGTGGTATGATTCTAAATATTCTCTTGGCTGAAATTTATGTAAATTGAATTCATCTATCGTTAGTTATTACTAGTCTAGCTACATAAAAACACTTTTCTGTAACGATTAGTTCTTTCAAACACTGTGTTTTAATTAGACCTGGGACGTTATTAAACTAAGTGTAAATATGTACAATATCATTCCATGCATTGTTTTTCCTGCATATTTATAGGAATGTGGGCTTTGGTGGATTTTAAGAGGAATTACCTCGTGGTTGGTTGGTAGTTTTTGTAAATCTCCTTACCAGTGAAAACAGCGCCAGAAGCTTAATCTAAGTGTATTTCTGCTCATCAAGACATACTTGGCATTTCTACATTTTGCCTATCACAATGTGTTTTCATCTGAATAAGCTCATCTCAGCATCATTCTAACCTTACACTGAGTCTTTTCCTGCAGACATTTTTGTTCCAGTTTATTTGAATTTAACTTCTCAAGGCCCATTTCCTAGTCTTAAAAAAAGAAAGAAAAAAAAAAGAAAAAAGAGTTAAAAGCATAGCACATCTTTCAGCCCTTTTAAATCAGCTTGCTTCACACTATCATACACAGGCACTAGCCCACAGGGCATAGTCTGCAAACAGACAACACACTCCTGTCTTTGTCAGGGCTTCACACAAGTGCAGCAACGCGCCCATGTGCTACACATTGTAAGACAAGGAACACAAGAAAAATTGCAGCCTTGCCAATAGTCAGATCCTTCCAAATTATCTCCAGGACACATACAAGGTTATGGTCACAAAGATAGATAACTACATCTAAGCCTATCCACAGATAGCACATCATCAGACACTAATAAGAAAAATGCAAATGTGACTTAGATTCATCATGAATTAAAGACATAGTAAATAGGATCTCCACCTATAGCCAAGCCCATAAGTTAGGCACCAATATAAACTGATGGATTTCCAAAAACACCACCAGGACTTTCCATTACCTTTGCAGCAACAGGCCGATTATTTTCATCTTTTATAGAACAGTTTTGACATCAAACAAGTGTGTGTGTGTGTGTATATATATATATTTATTTAATGCTTTGACAGTTGTTCACAGAAAACTCACAAAGTGACCACATATTAGTGACATTCAGGAGCCACTCAATTAAAGGCCATGTAGACCTACAGCACTGTGAAACTGATAAACAATTCTGGCTACTTATTACAGACACTGGCCTACTATCATGCCATTGCATTTTCAGTCATAAGGTTCATCCTATTAGCTTCCTAACTGGAAAAGTTTGTAAGAGCAAAGCTTTCAGTAAACATATTTGTGATTTATTTTCTGTCATACATCTATATTCCTTACACAATCATGATTTCAAACTAGGATACCACAACAAGAATTCAAGTGTGTGTATATATTTGTGACTTAATTGTGGCCATTTTCTTTATAATTTTATTTTTTTAAAATTCAGTGATTAGAAAAAAAAAAATCAGCTGGTGCTGTGGTTTCATTCTAGCTGATCTTTAGTTTTTTGAAAAGTCCTGGGAATTTTTTTAACAAGAATGTTTACTGCAATGCTACTCCAAGATTTAAAAAAAAAAATCTGAAGTGAATAAAAAGTGAAATGAGGTAACTGTACGTAAATAGAACTTTCCAATGATCAGTTCATGGAACTAAGATCAAAACCAAAATCAGAAGTACTACACAAACACACAAACTAGCTCAGTTCCTTTAACTGAGATTTCTTCAAAGAGCTACAAACAGGTTCTCGAAATTAAAATAGGTTCATATTGCTTTATTGTGAGCTGGCATTGTAGTCAGATGCTCTGGGGCCCAAATTCTTATTTGAAGTCAAAAGACATTCTCCTAATGACAGCTGAACTGAGGCCTTTGGGTATTCGAGGAAACCTCCTGAACTGAAAGCTGAGGACAGCAGAGAAACTGGAGCTTGCGCCAAGCAACAAGAGAAAATGCCACGCACATACACAGACTTAAGAGTTGCTCTAACACTGAGACAGAAAGTACCTTCTTCCCTTTGGAGGAGGACATGACAGGTGACAAAAAGGAACAAGTATTTGGGAATTGATATTTTATAAACATGAATGGCCATCTATGCCCACAAAAGCTTTCATCCACCCTCCTAACTTTAATCTGGTCCCTCAAAAACGCAGCAGCACAATGCATAACTTCAAAATGCCACGCAACTTTCTCTCTTGGCAGTACAGCTTTACATACTTAAACTCCCAAACTCCAGCTTTTCATAAAACAGATTATGCATAAAGTGAGTTATTTTGTACTTTCAGTTTTGATTTCAATTTCCTAATTTGAATTCTTTTGTCATTCATTCGTTTTATACATCATAGTCGTCTTTCTGGGGACACAAGATTGGAATCACAGACACACTCTGCTAAATAAGCACAAATTTTAGTAAAGAAGAATAAATTCAATTATTAGCTGCCTAAATAAATAAAACAATGTTTTATTTATTAAAAAAAAAAAAAAGAGTAGCTTGCCTACATAGAAAATCATTTGTATTTAATATTCATTAATGTCTCTCTAAAGAACATATCAATAGAAGAAATCTATCCTTCCTTTCTTCATAAATATATTTATTTATTGTTCTTTACAGTGTCCTTTCTGAATCTTTGCAGACTATCAGGTTTTGGTTTTTACAGAAACAGTTATATTTCCAGCTGGACTGATTGCTTTCCCATATCCAGCTATTTTAGTGTGTTCCTCAGAGACATTGAGTGGCTTCACTGACAGTGAAATATGCTAAACAAATGACATGTCACTGAGTAAATTAGCATCTACTCTCTGATCAGCTGGGTCATGTTTTCTTTTCAAAATCCATGGCCTCTTGATAGAAAATAATGAGTATTTGATGGGCCTTATTAGAAAAATCAATATATTGATGCCCATGTCTGAAACATCTGCATAATAATAGGTTCTCTTAACCCATTAAGGAGAAAATTAAGATGTGTTTACACATTATTAATTTACCATGAGAAGAGACAATTTATTCACTACTTTTCTCAAGAGTTTAGCAAAAAGAAAAGAAATTGTAGTATCTGTATTTAATGGCATGGTGACATAAATTGAACGATTACTCAAATTTTTGCCAGCTAAATAGTACAATTCAACCAACACTAATGTGAAAAATACAAACACATCAATGATACTGTTAAAAATAAGATTGTTAAAGCACTTGCTATAAATACTGTGTTACTTACCAAAAAACTTCCAAAAGCAGAATTAAATATAGCAGCTGCCTGAAGAGAGAAAAAGATAAGTATCACCAATGGTGAAACAGCTATAGTATAAGATCAAAATGTTATTTCCCCACCCAACAAGCTATTAGATTCTCCAAACATACACATACACAGAGACCATTAGGCAGTTAGCCACTGCTTAAAAAATTGCCAGTGGCCTGTAACTTATGAAGACTGATAGGTTCTAGTTTGTGCATTCATAAATAATGTGCTGAAATGGACAAAAGCTGGAGGAGAAGAAAATCCTTGCCAGTAGACTTAAGAAGAATATCCACAAGAACTAGGCATATTACACAGAAGCTTAGTCTCACCGTTTTTGCTCTAATTTGCCACAAACATGTTTTTACATATTGACCTATTAATTAAAATAAATATAATCTGATTTAACTAAAATATTGCATTTTCATAGACTTTTAACGATTTTTAATGGAATATTAATCAGGCAAGCAAGCTAATTTAATTGTTCATCATAATAAAGTATTGACTAATTCAGAAGTTTCTGTAGTTTGACCAAAAATTTTAAAACAGGAACAACAAAAGAAAACAACAAAAACCCCCACACTTCCGAAGCCAAAATGTCTAATCACTACTTTTTACTCCTTAGTCTTTTAAAATAAGAAAATAAACAATTTTTATAATGACTTTAGAAGTGTTTGTGCTTACCTAAATATCCAGGAAATATAAGGTAGCGGTATTATTTCTTAACATTAACTCATTAAATTCCAGGAGGTTAAAACTTGAGTCTTGAATAGCTTTCCCCAATTAACCAAGAAAGAACAGAAACTCTTGTATGGCAGCCAGTCTGATGATGAAAAGCCACACAGCAAAGGTAAGAGGAAAGGGAGGAGGGAAATCTACCGTTTACATGAAGATTTAGAGCAGAGTCAAATTAATCACCCTGGACACTTCTAACCACGGATTAATAACAAGTGGAAGCTAGCGAGTTTAGCAAGTTTGAATAAAGTCCAAAATCAGGGTAGGAGCTGTAGCTGAACCTGCCTTCTGCTCCATAAGAGGATGCAATGAAAATGAATGGGTAATGAGATCCTCGGCTCTAGAGAGCTTAGCTTTCTTATTCAAGTTCATAATTAATTCAAAGCTTTGATAATTTCATTAGATTCCTCCTCTGCTGGCCCTATCAATAAAAGATGGCACTGGACCGCAGCTCCTCAGCGGCCCAAATACAAAAACAAATGCAGACTGGGAAACCTTTGCTGACTTGCTTACTAACAGGGACAATGGCATATGGCACTCCATGTTGCGGAGGGAGCATCTGAATAGATACAGCTAAATAAAACATTATAGTTGACAGTTGTAAACTACAGTAACATATTTTAACACCTCTTCCTCATCAGCATTCCTTTTTTGAACATAAAAGAAGAGGCACAAGTCCAAACAGCTCCTCTTGCCAGAGATCACAGCTGAAAGCAAGAGTGAGTACTACTTAAAACAATTCTTCAACAAGTGTGAATTAAACCAGGATTTTCTACTTGTATTTGAAGCAGTGCAGCTGATACTTTCATGTAGCAAGAGAGACACACATTACACCCATGCACACAAACCTACTGCAAGGGATCAGTTTCAATACCGGAAATGTCCTTACAGGTATCTTTTGGTAATATAGTTAGTTATAGTTAATATAGATAATTCCTACTATCATTATATTAAAAAAATCCATCAGGTTTATCAAGTCTATTTGGTATTTGTTAGACATGCGCCCTTCTTTTACACAGACTGATTGTATTTGACCACTTCAATCTGATAAAGATGTAGAAAGGTCCCTTTTATTACATCCTGCTTCTGAATCTAAGAAGGAGGATCTAGACTTCCATCTTTAAGCACACAGAGATCTCTTCCTTGCAAAACAGTCTTCACTATATAAAACAGTGTAAATCAGCTGTTAAGATCTGAGAGAAGCATCTGGGCTCCACTTCTGCACCAGAAGGCTGGGAGGAAACTTAATGGTCCCCTCCTCCCCATGCAGATTTTGTGTGCAGAGTGACAGCTACATTTCTGTCTGCTCTGAAGAACCGTATCACTCAGCCTCTTCAGGAAAGCTGGTGAAGTCCATATAAAACGGACAGAGAGCACAAAAAAGTAGCCCTTCATTCCCTAACTAAACTTACCTCCCTGTCTCAAAAACACCCAGTCCTACCAGAAGCTGGGCTCAGGCCAAGCTCTGTGTACAGTGGAGGTAAGCCTGCCAGGCCATGTCCACTGATGCAAGAGAAATGACTTTAGTGCTAGAAAGCCCTCAGCCGTTCTCCTGGTCAATGCACAAAGAACAAAGCAGTAGCTGGCAAGACCCGTACACTTAGAAGAACACTGTGCATCTAGTTTTAGCCACATCAGTGACTACCAATCCTGATTTGACACCATTTAGAGACATGAAATTTTTTACTTAAAATACCCTGCAATTCCACCCCCAGGAGAAATTCTGTACCTGGAAAGGTGGTAAGGAGAGATAATAGACGCTTACATGGTGGTGATACTAGATGGTGGTATTTTGGCCATCAACAAACTTCTTCCTTCCTTCCTGATCCATTCAGGAGATTTCTGTTTGTTTGTTTTTTTTTTTTTTAAATATTCTCACGCATATAACAGGTACTAAGACAACAATCTTAGACAAATTTTATGCTTCAGGTATTCAGCCAGTCATGTGCAAAAGTCATAATTCACAACTGGTCCAGGGGTACACTAGTTTGCAATTTTTAATTCCCTTTCTCCAAAGTGTCAGAAATCATCCATGGCAGACGATTAAACACTCATTACAGGCAAAAGAAGAAAAAACACTTATCAGGAAGACCACAAATTAAGCTATAATGGTTCAGATGATCCGCCTCAGTGAGGGAGGACTTAAACATGTTGATTTCTCTAGTTGCAGTTTTCTTTATAAACATTTCTCCTGACAAATAAACTTAGAAGTAAATTCTTCTCATACTTACAAACCTGGGGCTTCTATTTGTGATTCTGGTTCATCTTAACCAATCTGGTAGTAAACTGAATCAACTGCTCCAATTTGTAATTAAACTTACCTAGTAGCATGACCCTGTAGAATTTAAACACTTTGTGCTTCCAACTCCCTTCTATCAAGAGGGATAATATTGCCTACATACCTCACAGGGCATTGTCAAAATTAATTCATTGCTTAAAAAGCACTCTGAGATCCTTAGAGGAATGATACAAATAAACATTAGTGCTGACACATGATACAGCTAGGCTCTTCATTTTTTTTATTTGAAACATTTATTAGTCACTATTATTGTATAACTTTTTTTAGTGTTTGCTCCTTTTGTGCTTCAACAGATACCAGACTATCTGCAGGCAGCTTAAATGAAACAATAAAACATGAAAGCATCTAGATGTCCTTATAATACTCCAAGTTCAGATTTGCATGTGTTTGCAAACCGTTCATTGCAATTACCATTAATATGAGGGAAGAGTTCTCTACAAAATCAACAGTAAGATCCTTTCAAAAGGTAAATGCATAACCATGTATTGAAATGCAAGGTCAGACCACACTCAAAAGCAGCAGTAGTAACAACCAGAGCAATTACTCAAGTTTGCATCAACTCAGGAGACAAAAGTGAAAGTCACTGCCAGTACTCTTAACAGGGCTAGTACAGAACAGCACGTACATCTCCACTTGAGTTTAAAATAGTACACACTAGCTCCACTAAACAACAAATTTACTTAATATTAAGGAGGTGCAAATTCAGTCAAACCTTTATGGCACTGGGCTTGAGGGAACTCTCTGTCTGGTCTGCATTTCCAGGGAAGACTGGCTGGCCTGGAGCACTTTCAAGTGAGAAGTAACCAGCCCACCTCTGAAGGAAACCTATCTGGCAGTACTCAGCACAAACTTTCCTCTTCCCGTACCTGAGCCTAGCACAAAGCTTCAGCCCTTCATCTCCCACCTTATCCTGGAATATATGTATGTAAAACACTGCTGAAGTTTGTAACATTGACAACAAGAAGATCCAAGACAGTCCTTACAGCAGCAAAGGCTAGTAAAAGACAGAAGAAAGAGGCAAAGCCCCAACCAAGGGGCTGAGCACTTCCCCATGGGTAGGTACCCAAATGCAGCATTCCAGTACACATGACTGGGCAGCAAATCAAACAGGCATACTAAGGTTTCGATAGCATTAAATACAGAACACACTTTGAACTCTGTTCCATTTCCTTTTGTTTTGGTATCAAACTAAACCCACTTGGAATTTATTAGACTAAGTATCTTTTGATAATAACGTAGCAGGACTACACTAAAGAAGAGGAAAAGATACACTGGCAACATTTGGAACACCTGGGTCAAAAAACATTTTTTCATTATCCACACGGTTTGAGTGAAGTTGTTATGCATAACTCAACAGGAACTACAATTTCCTTTACCGCAGTGTCACAGGGAAAAAACGTTGCCTCACAGTTTTATATGTGGACCATATAAAAAAGTAAAGGCTTTTTCACCAATATGTATACTTTTTTTAAACACTAAAACATTTGATTCTTGAGTGTCATTCAGCAACCTCTAGGGAGGTAACCTTCCTCACTGTACTGAACCCTATGCTTACCCCCAGGCACCCTGCAGCTGAGAAGGCACATGCTACAACAGCAGGACCTGTCTCGGCCCAAGTCGCCCCCTGCTCTGTGGAAAGGGTGTTCCAGGGCCAAAGCCACAGATGCAGAGTAATGAAACTAAACAGCCTCAAAACATCTCAGAAGGAAGCAGCCTGGGCATCATAGGAAGCTGCGCTGTGTATGCCCGCAACTACCTGCGGTTAAAAGCCTATTATTTTCAGACATGCACAAGTGGGATATCCAGCTCAAGTACCAGGCATAAGACTAAACATCCTATTTAACATGCGTGGCACAATGAAGAAGAGAGAAAAACCCAGAAGAGTAGAAAAGAACTAGAGAAAGACAAGGAATATTTACATCATAGGCAGACAACATTCCTTACTCTGAGTGTGGTGAGATGCTGGAACAAGTTGCCCAGAGAGCCTGTGGATGCCCCATCCCTGGAGGTGCTCAAGGCCAGGCTGGATGGGGCTTTAAGCAACCTGGTCTAGCGGGAGGCATCCCAGAACTAGATGATCTTTAAGGTCTCTTCCAACCCAAACCATTCTATGATTCTATGACTCTAGCAGCGCTACTGCAGGATTATGCAGTAGAGGGCAGAGAACACAATGGGGTAGTGTAACATTTTACAGTGTCCATGTCATTAATGTCAAATTTAATAGATCTACATCTCCTACTTGACAGGGGAAAGGAAAAAAAAAAAGAAAAAAAAAGACTGAAGAAAGTGATGGCAATGGTTTGACGAAACAGGACAGAAAAGGAAATTTTATCTACCCAAAGAGATCAGTGTAGTTCGAGAAGGTGGAGGAGGAAGGCAGGACATCAGAAGTAGCTTGAATGAGCTGGCAGAGTCCCTTTAAACAACTCCTTCAATCTCCTATTTAAAAATAAAATCTCATGTGAGTGTTACCGCAGCTCATGTCTTAACTGCTGTTTCCATTAATAAGATGTTACAGCTCTGTAGAAAGCTATTTGCCACAGCACTGTTACTGCAAACAGAATATAAATATACCTAATAAGGTTTAATCTGTGTTGCTGTTCATAACTATTCATCTGAGTTCAGACGGGAAAAAAATATATAAATTCAAGTTCCTGGTTTTGAGCACCAAATTGAATCAGGTGTCCTCTTCTCTTAAGAAAATTAAGTTGCTTTTCTGCAAGAGTGTTTTAATGAGAACAGAGCCTGCCGACATTGATAAATGGGAATGACACCAGAGAGAGCATGTAAGCAGGACAATATGTGCATGTTACAGTCTTACAGGCCATTTTTCACTGACTATCCTGAATGACTTCGCTGTTTCTTAAGGGGCCTATTAATCTCAAATTTAGTTATTACACAACGTTTATTTGAACATATATTCTGTGGATGATGACAGTTAATAAAGGAAATCTTTTACAAGCTGTATTTTTACATATTGTTCCAACTGCAGCTTCCAGTCACTCTACTGTATTGATGGAATAACCTAGTTATGATGCAGCTTTAAAAAAGGCACATATATTCAGATTCTTTTCTAAGCATATGGGGACTCTTAAATAACTGTTAAAATGCATATAAAAACCCTGCTACAGCATGGCAAAAATAAGCGAGGTAGTGTTAACTGCTCAACAAAATCTCTAGCTGCGCAGTTACTCCCTCAAAGGCAAAGCACGTGCCTTTTTAACGCTCCTGCATCATCTTTGAGAACCAAATAGGGCCTAGATTTGACTCTTGGAGATGTATATATACTCAATATTGAATTCAGCAGAAGTTGTAGTTCATCTTACACATGAATTTGGCCCCAGATCTTGTATACGTGATAGGGCACCTCACCAGTGGTATTTCATTAAAAAAAAAAAAAACAAAAAACCAAACACACACAACAAAAAAAACACACACAAAACAACAACAACAAAAAAAACCAACAAACAAACCCTCCAAAAGCCAGCACAAAACCTGACTTTGATAACAACTAATTTTGATTCCAAAGAAATCTTATAAAAATGTGAAATTATATTCAAAAAGGTCTCTTAAAAATATATATATATTGAATTACTCTAATTTTTTTAGTGGAGTGGAACTGTACACATAACCTTACCCTCATAAAAAAAAACCAAAAAAACAAAAAAACAAAAAAAAACACCACCACCAAAACACCCACACCACACACAGAAAACCCCTACACCCACCAACCAAGGAAACCCCAAAACATTAACAGAAATACCCACCAAGATATGGAGGGGATTATGTTTTTATCTATTGCCATGTTCCCTGTGGTCCAACAGAATTTGTTGACTGTGAAAAAGATACCATCCCAACCTGCCTCTAGAGCTGAGCTGACAATATGAAAACATTCATTTATTTCAACCATGTTCAATAACCATCAGTTTTATGGAAATGATGCTGAAAAGGCACCAGAAAATGAAAACAGAATAACTAATATGCTGGTTGTTCACATTTCAGCAGGGGAACGTCATCCGGAGAATGATGGCCTCTAAAACACCTCGTTGAGCTGTGGATCCGAAGCTGCACACACTACACAGTTGTTCCAGGCTGGCAGAGGTTGCCAGCACCTGAGTAGAAGTTTGTGCTGCTTCAGCCAGGCTCAGCATTCTGCCATGCGCAGTGCATGGAAACCAGCTGGGGGCTCTGCTGGCAGAGAGTTATTGCCTCCTGCCTCTTGCTAGCCAAGTTCTTTTTGTTGAAAAATCAGTCTTTCACTCCCCCATTTTTGTAGTTCCTCATAACCATCACCGCCTGTTGGTAATAATATTTACAAATACAAAACCATCCATCAAAAGGATGTCAAAAGGCAGGTTTTTTAGACACACTTATTTAGTGTACATGGTGCTCTCCATCGAAGGATTTCTGTTTCACCGATAGTTTCAACAATACTGAGACTGAAAGAGAACTATCCTGCTTTCTTTCCTTTCGTCAGAAGTGGTAACTTCTCTCTACTGTGAGCAACTGGCAAGACTCAAGGGAGCTCTGGAGGGCCAGCATGGTATTTCTTGTTCAGAGGCAGTAGGAGATAAAGAGTGAAAGCCAGCAGAGGATATAAATTCAAGGGTTTTTTCCAGAGAGTAAAACCAGAATGTAAACATTTGTTAACAATGCAAGTGGCAAACATTAAGCATTCAGATCTCAGGAATGTTTGTGTGTCAGTCTGCAAATTTCCACCAATACTAATATTAGTTACGAATTAGTAACAGGAAATCCATGTTGAGCAAAGGCTGGAAAGCAACACTGTTCTGTATGGCTGGATCATTTTACTTGAGATTACTTGCATAACCCAGCAGAATGAAAACAAAAGCCTTCATCATCAGTATCAGAAAGATGACACAAAGGAAGCCAGGAGGGAAGAACCTCTTTCAGGAATTGGAATGTCCATGTCCACATTGAAAGAGCCTCCTCAGGTACAGAAGACAGATGTTTTGTGAGACACAGTGCACAGTGCCTGACTAGCCCAGCCTATCAGCTGTACAACACTGTCGCTTTGTTCATAGTTTCTTTTCTTTACCCTAAATGCCACAGATCCACCCATACCAGATGCTTACATGGCTGTGTAGGATATAAAACTGGTGCGATGCTCACAAGGCTTACCAGGGGAAAAGGCCTATCTAGGCGCTATCCTGAAACACAAATGTAGGCAACACACACCTTTTGCAACCTCATGTCTAACCCTTCAGGATGCCAAGGTGAAGAGAGATTTCCTCACAACCATGGTCCATTTGCTTTTGACAATGAGAACGGCTGTCAGCTCACCTTGTCCTTGTGTGAGACAGTCCATGACCAGCCATACCCCAAGCCCAGCGATACCCTGAAGCTGTAGTTTAACCTTCCTGTCCTCCCATCAGCTGCAATATAAAACACAGAATCACTCTCATAAGACACAGTGCCTTCCAGTGTTGGTTCCTACGTCACCCACCCCAATGGGGCAGTAACCTGAACATCTACAGTGGACTTCTGAATACTAACATGAATAAACAGAGGCAGTTTCTCTTTTTCTCTCCTCTACTTAAAAACTGTAAATGCAAATATTAAGATTACTGCCCAGTGCCAGCGTAAACATTTGAGCAAGCAGTGATTTAAAGCTGACAGACTTGTAACAACACACGCATTCTCATCCTGAGTACATACGTGCATAACTGTCTGAAACTCCATGCTCTAGCATCTGACATGCTCCTCCATGAACTTCATATGTCTCTGTCACGCCAGAAAGCTCTGGGTTCCCAGGAAGGCATAGAGCCAAACTTTTTGTATGTAATTTTTCCCCAAATGGAAAGCCCATTTCCATAATTTTCCTAGACACAGAGAAAGAGAAGGCAACTTCCCCTTTCTACCTACGTAATGTAAAGTGTAAGCTAGCAGCCATACGTTTGACCTGTGAAACAGACCACGCTACACAATTAAGAGGGCAAAAAGGAAAGAATCTAACTAGTCACTGACACTTTGGTATGAAAACTACCCACAAACCTTATGCACATCATGCATTTGTTAGTGACTCAAGGCTTATTACCTTAGCAGTGAAGACACTAGCTCTCGCACCAGAACAAATGGACTGCTGAACAATGATTTAATAAAGGAGACTCAGCTGAACAGCGATATACAAGTAACTCTGCCAACTTGATCCTCTCTTACGGTCAAACACTTCATAACTGTAAGTGACTTTCTCTAAAAAAAAAAAAACAAACAAACAAAAAAAAAAAACCACACAACTGTAGAAGGTATCCTCAAAAGGATACAGAGCAATAACAACCTCCCAAACATACTTTTATTTAAGTTCACATTTTCTGAGATCTTAAGCTGTGATAAAAACACTTAAAGGTCTTGTCCCCTGATTCTCCTGGAGACACATCATCCATAACATGATTAGAGGTCTAGTTAAACAATGCATCCCACAACTCCAAAGAGTATTACTTCCCTGCTGAAGTGAAATGAAAGCACAAGGCCACTTTTTAAAAGGTGCCCTTTGCATTAACTGTAAGACTGTGCCTCAACCAATATTTTTCTATAAATATCCCACTGTCATATTGCTTTCTGGGCAGCTAGTAGCGGAACCAGACATTTTAACTGCTATGCCATCCAAACCAGCTCAGAATGGCATTGTTATTAAAGTCCCTATCACTACTGCCACTGGGAACAGCTTCACTATTAGTTGTGCAATGTCAGGAAATGGGAAATAAAACACTATTGCAAGGAAGGCCACAGCATGGGGAGGCTGGCTGAATTTCCAGCTTTGTAAAATAAGAAGTGGCCCACTGCACGGATCCATGAACCCCAATCTCTGGAGCTCATGTCAGACTGTGTCACAGGTCACAGTTAAAAGATAAGGAGATTTTCCATATCTCAAAGAAGTATAATTACTTTTTTTTTTTAACCTAGCCCAAAGGTTAGGCTTTACTGTAAGCCAGTATTGTACAGCACTGGAAATTCCCATTTTATGAGCCCAGTCAAAACTCTGCACAATGCACTGTTGTGACAGAGATAGAAAGAGAGGGAAAGAAATGCAGCATACTATAAGAAAAAGACCGGTTCTATAGCCACTGCCTGAAGGTAAAAAAGGAATGATCTTGATGCCTGCAACTGCATTCTTTTAAATGCTGCTCAGATACTTCTGTCATCTAAATTAGGAATTCATCTAACTAGAAGTTACACATACACAGAGTGAGAAAGTGCATAAACGTGCATCTTTACATATTACACATCCACAAAATTTGCCCGAGGAGTTCAGCAGTGGATCAGTAACTACTGAAGCCTCAAGTTGTTTTTCTCTGAAAACAAGTTAACTGCAACATTGGTATTTACCACCACCCTTCTTTTGAAGCATGCCCAAAACATCTTTAAATTCTAATTAGTCCCCATTTTCCAAAAGGACTGCTATACCCTCTAATCCAAAGGAGGCAGGATAGAGGGGCTAGTCTTCGTTAAAGTGCAAGGATTAATACTCAAATGCCAATCAAGTCAACTACTTGGCTAGCAGTAGGAGTACATCACGAACTACAAAAATGCTGAAACTGTTCTTAGGAATTTTCATTCATATATATATATTAATTACATAAACATATCTATAAAATACATACCGACTCAACTAATTTAAAGATATTTTTATTACTTCCTTGAAGTATTTACTTTATTCTCTAATGGGATAGAATACTATATAACTCCGAAGAAAAGGTGGAGAGAAACCATGAAAACCTATGGGTTTCATGTACAGAATTCTACTCACGTTCCGTGGAGAGCAGAGGCTCACCAAGAGCTGTGCTGTGTGCAAGCCTAAGAAATGCACAAGCTTGTTTTACTGCAAAAGGTCACAAACTTGCCGTCTGCGTTCAACATGGTCTTTGTGGCTGCATTCACTGAGCTTCTACAGTTTCCATTTACATCCAGAGTTGGCTGTAACATCCAGCATAAGGGATATTCCAGTATTTAAACATTTGCTTTAAACCTAAGTTCCCCTCGCCTCTAGAATCAGCACTTCTCATACAGTGATTGAAATTTTCTTTTTCAACCATTTCATGTTGGTATTTTGCTGCTTTCAGCTGAATTGCTCTTGTGCCTAGTGGAAGGTGGCCTCTGTCTGTGTTTATCACTGCACGAAGCTTTTCAGCTGGTCCACAACGCAGCACTGTTATTAAATACTTATGGTGGACCGAGAAGATACAGCCAGGAAGATCAGTTTATCCAGAGAAACGAAAGCATGGAGCATCTAAGTTACACTGAAAAATGTGGACAACTTCAAAGTTATTTGTTTGCAAAACCGACCCAGGTTAACCTGACCTGAAATAAAATATTTACATACAGATTTTTATGAAAGAAAGTGGAAACATTTCTACAGAGTCTGAGTTACATACACAGGGGGAAGAAAAAAAAAGAATGGAAAAGTTCCCAACTCAACATGGTTTGTATTCCAAGTTACATATTTCTTAAGCAGATACTAAAGAACCAGGGGCATATACAATATGAAAGAAAAACAAAAATGCAGTTACTGGAAAAAACGCCTTCAACTGGAAAACACTTCTGTTATAACAATGTGTCTGTTTTCCAGCATTTTGTGGTTAAAACTACCTTTTTAACCTTACTGATAAACTGTAGTGCCAAGGCCAACGCATTCTGATTTGCCCACAAAGAACTCCAAGGAGAACTCGATAAAGAAATCAATAATTTTGTGTTAAATACACAGGCTCCAGCAGAACACAGATACTGCTACTACCTGTTCTGTGATGGTTATTCATCATGGGCACCCAATGAGGCAAGGGGCGTGGAAGCAAAATTGTAGTCTGTCATGCCATTTACGCCCAGAAAACCCTGTATCTAGACAGTCAGACCAAACTAAGTTTGCAGAAGCAATCTAGATCCAGAATTCTTTTCCACCTTAATGTACTTCAGTAACATAAGATACCCTAAGATACATAAGTGGACAAGACTAAGAAGTACATTCACGACTGCCAAGGCAGAAGTGCACAAGCTGCCAACTTTCCTGCACAGCAGGAGGTCCCGATGCCAAGACAGATGGACCATCTTAATAGGAGTGCAGAGTAGCAGTATGTGTGAACACAAAACTAAGGCATAGAATTGGGATATGCAAACAAACGCATGAAGAGTAGAAAAAGTCACCTTCTACACGAGAAGTGACCAGAAATCACATCTTACACAAACACCAAACACCAGCTAAATGTACAGGAAAAGCACTTCACTTATCAAACAACTTTACATCTGATACCCTAGCTGCATTTCACAAAAACAGCTCTTACTTTAAAAAGTTTAATTTAGGTTAACAGCTATTTGTTTGAGTAGTCTGTGGTAAGCACTTTGGGGGTAAAATAGACAAATGAGGATGTTAGAAATCATATCTGGCTGGTACTTTGAGTAAAGTTTTGCCACTGATACGAAACTTGATAAAAGGTGGAGAAAGACTTTGTATACTAGTCTGTATCATCATCAT
>VYZM01021215.1:26053-64650 GCA_013398915.1 Dromas ardeola | reverse complement strand
AAACATCTGTTTACAGAACAGATTTTCATCTCTCACATACATTCATTCTAAAACCGAGCCACTGTTTAGTCAATTCTGTTGCAGAAAACACCTCAGAAAAATATCACAGCATACCCACCATCTCATCGAATCAAAGTTCAATTTGCTCTAACACCGTATTTCTGTATATATAAAATATATATTTCTGTAATCTGTATCTATCTCCTACTCTTGTGGAAGTATCAACAAAATTCAGAGTGATATACTTATCTACAATATATAAAAGAATCATATCACCGCTATAAGCTGTAGTGTAGCAATATAGTGGCAGAGCATGAAACAGTAATCAAAGTCCTGCAAAATACACCATTGTCAGCATTGTACACTGGTACCAGTGTATTATAGCACCTTGGTTTAAAATAAATCAACCTAAGTGCCTGCTTTGGTAAGCACTTCAAATTCACTGTACATCAGCATCAGGGAGGGTAATGCACAAAGAAACAAATCAGGAAATGGGACTTGTAAATAACAATTCAATTAGCAGATTTATATTATTCATTTCCTAATAAACTTTCTATCCGCACCTAGGCGCAAACCCTCCTACGGCCTTCCCCCCTTCATTTACATCTCTGTGCAAGCCTGCTCTTTTTTTCTTGCGAGCCCCTTTGCCCTTTCAATCATGAAGTATATTACTCCACTGTCAGAGCAAAGCAGTTCCTAACAACGGGGAGCCCAGCTGGGATAGGAAGAGGGCAGCAGGCTCAGGCATTAACATAATAATCCAACCGCGTTCCCCCAGGCCCTTAGGGCAGACAGCATATTAGGTAGGCCTCCTGCGCCGCCCCGGTGGAAGCCGCTGGATCACCTGCCCATCAACCTGTGGCAGTGGCCCCCGCCTCGGCCGCACCAGCTCCCGCCAAGCCCCGGTGCCCAATTACCTTCCCACAAAAGCACCCACACATCATCTATTTTTCCACGTCTGCTTGGAAAATGTACCCGCTGCACCTCCTTATTTACGATTTGAATGTACTTCGCCGCGTCATTTCCATCCAACTCGCTCCCTGCCTTTCAACTTTTGGAAAGTCGAGGGTTTTTAACAGGACCGACTGATGCTGCCAGCAGGAACCAGCCCTTGAAACTAAATTTCAAATACAAAGCACTGCTCTCCAGATGCAACTTTCAGCCCTACACATCCTCTGGATTTTTCCCTGAAAGAAAGAGCAGGAAAAAAACAAAAAGGCAGACATACGCCTTTGTTATTTCTGTGCCGTGCCATCCAAGGAAGCAGGTTCAGGGTTCGCTTACTTATTCTTTCTGGGGTTTGCAACACTGGAGGATTTTCAGCAGCAAAGCTGTTTTACACTCTGTGGTACAAGGCCTGCCACCATGCAGGACACGGCTGCTGATGAAAGAATAGAGCCTGTGACGAGATTTCAGCTATACAACACACATACAGGAAATTTCCAAGAATCACCAAATAATGCTTATTTCAGATGCATGACCCATGAAACCACCCGATTTGAAGAAAGCTTATAATTGTACTACTCTTCCCAATTAAGATTCCTTAATATCTAAGAAATATTCCTGTATTTCAAATGCTTTCGGTCACAAACTACAACTCAGAATACTAATTTGCATGTCCCCTCTATTGAGCCCTTTAAGTTAAAAAGTTTACATTTATTATGCAGTGTATTTCAATGGAGTTCTCTTACAAAGCCTTTTCCTTACAGTATATACGCTGCTTGTACAGAGTACATTTATCTAGCACTCTCAAAGAAGGAAATATTCAGAAGCAATTTCATATTTTATTTTAAATGCTTGGTTGTTATATTATCAGTACAAAGAAGTGTAATGCATAGTAATCCATGTCACAATAGTCTGTCAGAGAAAGACCATGTAGAATAATGCTAGCCACGTAATTTAAATATTTTAGAAAGGAACCATTATGGAAGTTCGGCCTATTACTATTCTTCAACTGCATGATGGTAACAAAAACTACCCATTATGAAAATCATGACACATTTTAAAAAGTGTGCTTACAAGCAATTAATTTTGACAACGTAGACATTCTCCTCTGCCACTACAGCCATGATAACATGTTAGTAGCATGCCCCTCTGAACTGGGGAAGGGGGGGTGTGCAAATAAAATAGCCTTTTGCATTGAATTTATTCTAGGTCACAGGGTCACCAATAAAACACTAGGATAACCTAGGGGCTTGCACAGTATTTTAATATCGTCAAGAGTCTTCTTACGAAGCCACAAGCTCATATATCTACTATGACTTGATTTAGAATTTTAGGACTTGCAGCGTAGAGAGGAAGAGCTTTGTCAACTCTCTCGTGATCCTTCCAGCCATCTCCTTTGCCCCACAAACCAATCACCACCACATTGGTGACATAAAATTGAATAGCACTTGAAGATTAACTACAGCTTTTCTCCTTCCACACCTCTAAATATTTGGTTACCCACAAACCAGGCAAATGAGCTGACATTTTTAATTACAAGGGATTAGAAGAAAAATCTCTTGAACACTCTTAGTTTTCTACAGATTTGTTCTAATTAATTTCCTTCCTTCTCCAAAATATAGGTGAAAAATTCCACAAACTAAAGCAACATCAAGATGTACCAGACATGCTGGAAAACCACAAATTCAACAGCAAGAATTCTCTACCAAGAATTTGAGTATAACCAAGTCATCAGGCAGCTTTTGCTGTTGGTGGTGAATGCTTTGTGCTTACAGACATGTTGCCAGCGGACGACAACCAAAAGCTGCAATGTTAGTTACATTCATCATTTTCCTTATGAATTTAAATGTCGTGAATGGAACACGTGAACGGAAATAAACTTGTGAACGGAAATACAGATTTTCCTGTTTATTTCGTGGCATGATCTTTAGATCAGATCCATGTCTCAATTAAGTCAATAGGAGATTTTTTAATTTAATTTTACACAGCCCAAGGTCAGAACATTGCGATGGCTCAGATAACTAAAAGGGAAGCCGTGGCTTAAGCGACTGATACAGGATGTGCTCAGATTGTGATGGGCTGTTTAAAACATGAACACCCCTGAAATTACTAAATATAAAAGTTGTAATATGGAGAAAAATATATATATGTTGTTTAAAATATAATTCATATCACAACTTCACTATAAAAAAACCAAACCACCATACTTCTTTGAAGTAACAAACTATTAGGTCCATGCTGATGACGTATTATAATTCCCTTCACAATTTAGCCCTCAATTCAACCACAATTTTACTTTCTTTTGCAAGACTCACTCTTCCTGACTACTTGTACAGACAGCCCTTGCTCTTTGATAGCACAGTTCCTATGTTTTTATTCTTAAATACCAGTGAGGAGTACATTAGTGCAACAGACAACTGGTTTCTTCCATACATAGCTACGCCAGAAAAACAAGTATGACCCTGTAACCCCTAGATGCCCATCAGCCCTAACTAGAGAACACTGCTCCCACAGATTTATAGGGGGCAGTCCTATGTTTTTTCCTTCACAAAAGTTATGTCAAATTCATAAAGACTGTCTTGTAATGGAAGTACCCAGAATGAAGCCGTATTCATTAATATGCAATGTAACACCTTAATGTACTCAAATTTATTGAGCTTGTATAAGGAATTTACTCTTATTTCTGAGTCTACTCAAGCACCTAAATTGCTCTAAAGCCTGTTTTTCCCCTAAGCCCAAAAAAAGAATTGTTTTATGGGTCCCTAAAACATTTTGTGGTATATAAAAGAAATGTACTACACGAACAAGAAACTGGGGGACAATCTAACTGCAGAAGATGCTAATAATTTCACCAGTTCCAAACTCCAATTACTGGTTTAATAACCACTAGTGTCTCATAACTTCATCCCTCAACATAAAAAGTAGCTGACATCTGCCAGGCAGAAGTAGGTTTGCAGTGCTGTTCTCTGCTCCTGCACTGCACTTGAATCTCCTGCGTCACCTCAGATCCAGCCACTTTTTTCACTTAAACTGGAGAGGTGGTACTAGCGATCAAAATTTTTTATAGGAGTATTACCAGCTTGAACACAAAGAGGGAGATGGTAGTGTTTCTGTTTCTATACTTATGTAGTATTTGCTCACTATGTCACATTCTTGCTTGTCATCAGTAGCTGTGGCATGGTTTCCAAGAGCTCTAGACAGATAACAAAAGAGAATGAAGTGAAAGGCATTTCTGTCTCAGGGATGTTGCAAACCCACCTAGTAGTGTTATCCCAAAACCTCAGCTACGGATACAACACCTTCATGGGAAGCACCTTGCTGCCTGTGTGAGGTAACTTGAAAGAAGGTCATACCAGCCTCTGCAGACACAACTTCCATGGACACTTGGTTTTTACCTATTCCAGTTCTGACTGTGACCTTCAACAAAGCAGTACAGACAATTAAAACTGCTGCAATGCCTCCCAAAGGAACAACTGAGAAGGAAAAGCAAGAAAAAACAAACAAAAAAACACAAGGGCTGCACAAAACAGAATCCCAATGTTACGAAGAGCTGATTTCTCTACGGTAGGATAGCCAGCCAGAATCTTTTGAGCAGCATGCGGCTCGCAAGCAGTCACAGTGAGGCCCCTGTGCCTGGGTTATGGCACATGAATGGCAAAAATCCAGAGTGCCAACATCCATATGGAAGCAGCTATTTCCTGCCCGTGAACCATTCCTACAGCTTCCCCTTCCCTTGCATCTCTGAGAAGCACAGTGCCTGTCTCTATCTTTTGAAAATTGTAATGAGGTTCATAACGCTAGTAAGTTGATCGGCTACACCTGCTGACAGCCATAGGGCCTGAAAGATTAAATAACCCTGCACCACCAGAAAACTTCGCCCTCACATTTCTTTACATGCTGATTTTTTTTAAACACCGCTTTAGGTGTAGAGCAAGAGTGATGAGCTGTGCACCTGAACAAGACTGGGGACAACAGAGCAGCAGCCATGGCAGTGTTGGAAGATGCAGACAGCAGGCATACCCATGTCAAAACTGAAAAACGGAAAAACCACAATACGCTTTCAGACAGGTCAGCTTTTGGGGTTTCTTGTTCAAATAACATGTTTTGAAGAGAGACTGTCAAGACTGAAACAGATAAATCAATTCAGCCCTTTAAATCACTCCAGGGATCTTTTCCTCAGTCACTACTCACTCAAAAACGTCTCTTAGAATTTTTAAATGCATGTAATATAGGCAATAAACTGCAAACACATTCAGTGTGACCAGAAACTCACACCCTCCCACTAAAACATACGCATGCAGTATTTACCACGCATTAATGTTACATCTTCTTAAAGAAAGTGAAATTGTAGCAGTCACAACAAACAACTCTATCTCTGATAACTAAATTTATTATTCAAAAGCTATAAAAAAATTGTTCCCAGTCTTCAGTTCTACAATGGCAGACATTGTTATCATTTAGTAAAATAGACATTCCACTCACAGCCTCGATATTTTCATCCAGAGGATTAAAAAAAAGCACAAAAGACTGCAACCTCTCTCTCCAGAAGCTACTGATTCTAAAAGCACTACAAGAATTCAGAGACAGCACTAACAATCCTACTTTGTTATTTCAGAGTACATAATAAAAACAAGCGTTGATCACTAAAAATATTAATTAGCATTTCATTAGAAATATCAATATGGGAAAAAGCAGTGATGTGCAGACATCCTGCCTCTGGGATTAGATTCTAATTCATCTTAGATTAGGAAGCAATGAACTAAACCCACTACCCTGACAAGTTAACTATTCTTGTTGACACAGTTCTGGATAGCAATAACACCAGCCCTAAGGACAGCACAGTAAACAATAAGAAATCACGCTAACTTCTGATATTTACAAACAACCCTAATAAAAAGGAACTGGATGGGTTACATAAATCTGCTACTATGAGAGTACTGCATTTTAATTTTCTTTTTTAAAACTAACATGTACTTATGAAACAGTACCAAAAAGAACAAATAGTTATTACAGAGAAGACTGTACTGGCAAGAAAATTTAACCAACAAAAGGGTTAATTAGGGATACAAATTTTCTCAGACTGTTAATAATGGGAATGACACATAGTATGTGCCCATAAGTAATTCTCAGGTATCTTTGATCTTCAGCCCCAAGCGATTACTGTTGCCTACCATACCCTGGCCTCTGGGACTCTCTCAGAACCAGACATCTGGCTACTTTGTTGTTTTAGACTAATCTCATCCCAGGAGAGCTCAAGAAATGACACCAGGCAAGGAGGGTCCTGGCAAGGGAAAAAACATTACAGTATCAGCAGATTTTTGAGTGGACTAGAGTATCAAAATTGTCTTCAAATTTCTATAGGGATCCTGTGGCTTCCCTGCTCTCCAGCTCCTCTTTCACCCAGAACACCAGAATGCACATGATCCTGTTTTAAGGAACTGTTAATCTCTTTGGAGAAGCTAATGAATGATAATCCAGGAAGGAACTTGTGACAAAGGCAAACAGAAGTAAAAAAAAAAAAAAAAAAACAAACCTGCAAGGAATGGATGGATTTAATGAAGATTTTATTGAAAGGTCACACACTGCATGATCAAACAATGTTTTTAAAAGCTACGAAAAGTGACTCCAACATCCAAACACACTATTTTTTACTAATTCTTAGGTTTTAGCTGCCAGCAGTGTTATCCCTGAGGTATGACCCTCTGACAACTGCAACAGATACAGCCGAGTGCCCGACTGGCTGCTCTGGGCTTAGAAACAGGGCAGTTCACCATGCACTGAGCCCACAGGGGTAAGGTGGGCTGCAAACACAGAGAAAGGAAGGTTTACTCCCAGGGCCATGTCCTCCTACCATCAGAGCCTACCTGGGTTTTGCCAGAAACTCTTGACCATCAGATTCCCATCCTCCCCAAACCACTATAGGTTACAGCAGATGTGACACTGGCAGCTGGACGAGAACTGTTGCAAGCAGCCCTGCAGAAGGCTCTTTCCCAATGCTCCTATGTCCTTCCTACGGCAGCGCTCCCACATCCTAGGTGTTCCCAGCACACACTTCGAACCAGGACACTAAGACCTGGAAGAAATAAAAATCTCACATGTATTTTTCTGAGGGCAGTAAGCACGCCCATACTATTAACATTATCCCAGCCACGTACTTCCAAGCAGCATCGTTTTTAAAACCCAGGGGCGGCACATAACAATAGCAATAAGAAAGAGAACACTTCTGTGTGGGTGTCCTTTTTGTTTTAAATCAACCACCACACCTTTTCTTCCCTTCCATCGGCAAGAGCAAGTTAAAGAGAACCAACACTAAATAAATTCAGAGTCTAATCCTCTTGTAAGGGCAGGCCCGTGTGATTTAACTTTGCCTCATTTCAGGATATTTACAAAGTGTTCAGAACAGAGCTTCAGAGAAACCTCTGAATAATCTGCCACATCACACCATCTCCCAAAGAAAACAAATCCCTGCCAAAACCTTTAAAAAGTGCTACAGACAAAAGTAGTTTGAAAATGATGTGCTAAACTTTACTAGGGGTCATGCTGTTACAGAGCACCCTACTTCCATTTTCTTCATATTTCTCACACCACAGCTATCCTGCTTTCTTCCAGCCACAGCATTCCCCTCTCAGTGGGAGAAACATAAATGTAACTAAAAAGTTACATCAGTGTATTTTTACAGTTTCCTAACCCACTGTAGCAGTAGGATCAAGAAAAAAAGGACCTGTGCTTCTCTAGCTTTAGTTACATCGTATCAGGTATGTTGTTAGAGTGAATGCGGATTAGTCCAAATATTTAAATTTTAAAACACCAGCAGCACCAGGACAACATAAACTGTTTTGTATGCTCTTTATATACAATATGCCCTCAAACGTTTATCTTAAAAGCTTTGCTATGATATGAGCCTTTTACAGATTAATTGATGACTTCTGTGACTGCTGCAGCTTGCAAGTAGCTACGCAGCTTTACGCAACAGAAACAAGAAAGAAAAACTCATAAAATATTCCATAGCACCACACCAATAACTCATACTGTATTTATTAATACAATGTCTACTGCAGAACAATCCCGACTGCAGTGTAATAAGAAAAGCATTGTAAGGTCAAACTAATGTGTTTAAAAAAATAGCACGTAGTTGTATAAGTGGAGATGGCAATAATTCAAGTAACACCAAAAAAATGAAGTGAAGACTGGGTGAAATTTTAATTTTGGTATTTTATGCACTGTAGATGCTTAATTATATACCCTCTGTCTTTGCTTGCCATAGAATTTGAACAGTGCATCCCACACACTTACCCTTGCCCTTGCTCCTTTTAAATCAACAACAAACAATACTTCGCATATGAACATGTAAGATCTACATCACAAAATACACAGGAAATAAACAGTTAGTCAATAAAGCAAACAGACCCCACACTAATTCTATACATTAAAGATAAAAAAAACCATAGAAGATACAGATATCAGTTATAACAAACATTTCTCACAGTGTCTAAAGTCACATTTTTGTAGGATTGTCTTAAATACTACAGTCACAGCTTAGACATACATAATAGACTTATTTTCAAAGCCATGTGCCATCACTAGGACTCCA
Organism: Dromas ardeola; assembly: GCA_013398915.1. Lineage (NCBI taxonomy): Eukaryota > Metazoa > Chordata > Aves > Charadriiformes > Dromadidae > Dromas > Dromas ardeola. Next base: position 56,114 of record VYZM01021215.1, on the reverse strand, counting down.
ACAGCAAATAAGCAAATGCTTCAGAACATAAATACTCCTCTGTTTACTCTAAGTATTGATTTATGTTCTATGGGTATCCAAACATTGGTAGCTAATGCTGCCTTGCACTATCTGTTACAAAATTACAGCTATTCAGTGAGGTTTTCTAACAGTAAATAAAACTCCCCACAGCCATTTAAAAAAAAAAAATCAACAGCTGGAAGAAGCGAGCACTGTAGCATGACAGGAATGCCAACATATCCATAAAAAGGCAAACCAAATATGAAAAAAAAAACTCCAGAGAAAAAAGGTCTTCAAACAAAAACCTTGTTAACATTTCTCCTAATTTGGAAATGGAATGGAGTAGCTCCCATTTATCTGTCATTACAATGGAACAGAGAAAGAAAAACCTTTTCAGACATTAGTAACAACACCTTGAGCAATATCTGGAACTCCTCCAAGAACCTAGTCAGTCTGTACCAAAAAGAGTTCATGAACAATATTTTAAATGACATATAGTTCAAGCATTGATCTCACTGCAGAATTATAAATCCCACCCCAGTACTGAATTCTAACTAGAACTCCTGATCTCAACATATATATGAAAGGGTGTATATACACAACTACTACATCTTCTTTCCTAATCTAAGACATTTAACAGTATAGCTCTAGAGTTCACTGCTGACTATATGTATAATATGCAGTTCTTCATGATTCAGATATTTTATTTCTGTATGTATGAACAAACCTAGGAGAAAACATCCATAAACTACTTTGATGAAATTCTCCCGGGTTTTGCAGGCTGCCTTTACCTCCAGTGAAGGCTGGAGGAAACAGGCTTCTGAATGTGCTTCTGAATGCAGATGGAAGAACTCCGCATTTCCTCCACTGAGCAAAATTCTGTTTCTTATCTTGTAATTAAACAGCTTGTCAGCTAATAAAATTATTTTATACTCCTCCACTATCTGTATAAGGAGATAGCAGAGAGAAAGCTTAGTGATGTTTCCTGATGAACACACTTCCTAAAGAAAGATAAGTACGATTACTCTAACTTCAAGATAATGGCATACACTTAACCTACAAATAAAGCTCTGTCTTTAGAAGCATTTACAGCATGAACAATACTGATACGTCACTTTTCTATTTTCAATTTACAGGCACGGTTTCGTTTATTTGGAAGAAAGACCATATTTTCAAAGAGACAGTAATTAACGTATGAGAATACAGTAGACAAAAATGCAGTACCGTACTTACTTATGTATCTACTTAGCATTTTATGTCAACTACACACTTTTGCATAAGGAGACCAGCTAAGACCAATTACTGCTTCTGGAATCCACCTGCTACAAATCATATAGACCCAATTTTAATTTCTAGCTCTTACCTACGCTTACCCAGTCCATTACTTTGATTTCAACAGAAGAATAAAGGAGAAGAATCATGCCCGAATTTCCAGGTACCCTCACTAGCAGCACAGGTGTTCTTTTGCTGGTAGCAGCTGGCATGTGCTAATTAGCAGGAAAACCAAATTCAACTACTTCTAGCTTTGTAAAAACATCTAAGCAGCGAGATGGCTCAGAATAAAGTCTCAGCATATTAGAATATGCTGTGCAGGAGGAAATAACCTGACAAAATGAAATTTTCCATTTTCTCACATCACACAATTCAGAAGGAACTTGAAGCCTGAAAGACAGGAAATCTCCTTAAAATCTGCTTGTATGGCAGATCTGCATTAGGTTGCAAAAAATTATTAGAGAGTACAAAAAGACACTCTTGCCTCCCATCACTCACAAAACAAAAAAAACCCACAAGAGCTGATAAAGAAGCCATGAACATAGCCTGCTGGAAGTGTTGCTGAATGAGCCATCTACCTCACAAGATACTGTACGATAAGTTAGCATAATAAATTATTTGCCTGAGTAAAATAATCTCTTGAAAGTTAGAAGCACTGACTGCGACTAAGACCAGGCAGTCTGGGAAACAGAAGACTACTGCAAATTTCATTGTGGTTTTGTATTAGTAAGGAAGATGACAAACAACATGTGGGAACTGGCTGGTGATTTGAAAGGGGAGGGAAATTAACATCAGTGGTATCACTTAGAGACATGACAGGATGCTTACACAATGGGCACAGTGACTTACATCATGCAAAAATACCAGAGAGGGGAAGAATTGGGAGGGTGGTAAGTAAGCATAACTATACTGCTAAGACAAGGAGAAAGAAATTTTACACATTCTAAAGACAAAAATGCAGATCTGAACTCAGGGAGCTCAGCTGTCAGACTTGCAAAGTACCTGGGTTATAAAGTGTCATTTCGTTCTAGGATTTCATATTTACATAAAACAAAGTAATTCAGAACTAGTGCTGAGCCTACTACTTTGAATTTACATACATCTAAAAGGAGAGAAAATTGTTACCTATAAAACTGAATTATTTCAATGTAATACTCTAAATTTAAAGAAAACAGAAAAAAAATGCTAACGAATCAACTAAAACAAAGAAACCAAGGTTACAAGGTATGTATGTTGTTGCTATCTGCAGAAGATGACTACTCTCAGTTTTATCCGCCACGAGTAACAGGAAGGTTCGAAAACCAAATGTAGCAAGAAAGACATTTGTTACTCAAGGGGTTCTAACAGCAGAGGCCTTATGAAGCAGAGATGCCTCAGAGTGACTCATTTTCAAAAGGGATCTGAGGACAGCACTTTACAATACTGCGTATTTTCCTGGGTGTTCCATACTTACAAATAACTTCTATTGTTCTGAGTTTCTCAGATCATAAATTGCAGAGAATCAAGCCATGCAGAAGTCATCGACATGGGTGGTACAAATAGCAAAAGCATCCTAGTATCAATAGGTCAAAGACGTTTGCGACTATGCTTAGAAATGGAAACGCCTCACAACTGTACAAAAGAGGTTGCACTGCTGGTTGAAGAGAAAACATGTAAGAGGCCATTGACTAAATTATTAAAATTTACACCTTAGAGAACATAACCCATATAGAAAGTCTCACTCAATACAGATATTCTGGACCCTTTGGATAATGAAAGTACGGTAAGTATTTTTGAGATAATACATATGACATTAACATTACCAAAAAAAATGTTATAGGATATATTTTCTAAATTGCATGATCACATGCCATTTTAAAACAGAAGCATAAAACACATCAGAACTGAGATTTTATGTCCAACTTTAATGTTGTCATTTCTTGAATTACAGGTAACCTATCAGTCCAGCTTATGCTTCCTCTTCTCATAGGACTTCTAAGAAATCACATACATGAAGTATGTGAACTTCATATATGAACACATATGTGAAGTTTCCCTAAGAACACATTCATTTTGAAACAAAGTACTTTGCTTAAGTAGAATAAAACCTGATAGCCACTCTTAGATCTGATTTTCTCTAGTTCCAGTTATAAAATCTTCTTACCGTAGAATCAGTTTCTATTTTTTATATTTTCAAATAAATTAAAATATCACTTGCCAAAAACATATATGTATTTGTTATCTGTAGTTGTAGCTCAGGGAATAAATGCACTTTTTAATAAATAATTCTTCTTAAAATAGACAGAAGGATTTAAGAAAATAAAACACTGAAACCTTAAATTTTACCTAGAAGTGAAAACATGACCTACCATGAAAACAGGACTAAACAGACTCTTTGAATAAAATCAAAACAACTGAAACTTTCCTGTAAATGTAATAACCTTCATAACAGTGAAAGCACAAATATGAAGGGATACATTTTTGCCGAGAGTTTAATAATCTGCTTTTAAACGCAGCATATCACTGGCAAATTTCAACACTTCTACAAGCAAACAGATTGAGCACTGTAAACTCTGAACAAGCGAGTGCTATTATTGGCAGGGATATTCGCAAAACCATTCCCAAGATGCAGGCACAGAGTTCAGACTCTGAACTATTCTATTGCTCGTTGGTATCACTGAAATGCATGCATGCACACACGAACAGGCTAGCAAAATCTAAGTCTGTTGAATCAACACACAAATGAATACCATTTCCACTGACAGGATAATAGTCTGGGTCACTAAAAACCTTAGCTCTCTTTACGCTTTCCTGCCCTGTTTCCCTTCAACATTTGTTCTTTCTGGTTTATGTGAACTATCAACAAATAAGGACACAGACACCATATCACTGCATGCACATGTGCTTTGATTAATTCATTAGGGACTGAAGATTATTCAAGTTTATTAAATTATATTTCTATAGAAAGATTATTGTTATTAACTAAGGAAGATATTGCCTGTATGCTATGACAGAGACTGGCACAGCTGAAAAGCTAGGAAATTTTTCTAAAAGTCTTCACAATATTAAAAAAAAAAGAGGTGTTTTTTCATCTAAAAAGGTTGAAATAAAGCCACAATAGATAGCAATAATTACAATGATTCTGATCTTCAGTATCCAGATTAGAGGCTGTAAACTCCCCATCGATAATGCGAAAACCTCCGTGAATGTTTCATGCCCTAGTATTATGCCTGAGAAAGAACTTTTCAGACTCCATTATGTCCGCCATGAACTTGATCTTTCACCTCTTGTGAAAATCCTCTTATAACTATAATTCTAAAATTAATGATGAGAGATTTCATTTGCTTTCCAAGCACAGATAAAACCTTTTTGAAATACACTCTCACTGCCATGACCTTGGTCTATGACTTAAGAGTTCACCACATGTAATAATTTACTTTGCCCCATGGGGCTCATTGAGATTTCCTTTTAAAAGGTTTTGGATATGCAGTTGGAGCTGAAACACTCACACAGTATGTATCAAAGTATACATCCCATATACATTACAGACATTTTGCAACAATATCAACAAACAAAATGAATTTAGATCATTACAAAATATAACAACAAGAAGGTCTAGCTAAGCAAAGTCATCCACATATTAGAAATTCAACATTTTGGGAATCTTGCTGCAATAATCCACAATACCTGCTAGAAGAGGGAGTTTCAAAATTTCACAGAAGTAGTAATACATGTAAATTGGGAAACTAATTCAGGACATACACTGTTGGTCTGGACTTACCAGCTCAAACACAATTCAATTCAAGCACAGTAATATTCTCTTCAGTTTAGAAGTCAGCAGTTTGGGCTGATGACTTCTTTGCTGATAAGCAGCGCACTAGCTTCTTTGTTTGCTTGCGTATTTCTTACTAAACATCCCTTTATTATTAAAATTAAATAGATTTAATTAAATTGATACAGAACTACTGTATCCACCTCAATATAAGGCAAGTTTTTTGTTCCCCGGAATCTTGGGGAAAACTCCTTCAGAAACGTTATTTACCCTAAATTTAAGCACTGGCTTGCAGCCCTACTCAAAAAGAACACAGCTACCGGCTCACAGCGTTAAGTCCACATCAGTGAATAATAACATGCTGGCAAGCACGACCGTGGCTCCTACTGGTTCCTGCTTCGCCTCTGCCTCGCACTGTCTCGCAGAGTGGCCAGGCAGCTGGTGCCAGCTCCCTGGGGACACGTAGGAGGGCCTGAGGCAGGGCTGGATTGGGAGGCAGACAGTGCGGACCTTGAGAGGTCAGGCTGAGGGTGGCAAGGGGAGCCGAAATGCCAGAGAAGCAAACAGTCTGGAAATGCGGCTTTTGGTAGGGATAGATATGATGAGGTACTGAATGGGTTGGCAAAGATTATATTTAATGGTAAAACAACTTCTTCACCATCACACAGATGAATAATCAGGGGCTGTTGTGCTTTCAGGCCACCTATAGTACAGTGAATGCATAAATGCTCCTTTTAGAATCATAGAATGCATTGGGTTGGAAGGGACCTTTTAAAGGTCATCTAGTCCAACCCCCCTGCAGTAAGCAGGGACATCTTCAACTAGATGAGGTTGCTCAGAGCCTCATCAAGCCTGGCCTTGAATGTCTCCAGGGATGGGGCCTCCATCACCTCTCTGGGCAACCTGTTCCAGTGCCTCACCACCCTCATTGTGAAGAACTTCTTCCTAATGTCTGATCTAAACCTACCCTGCTCTAGTTTAAAGCCATTGCCCCTCGTCCTACCGCTACATGCCCTTGCAAACAGCCCCTCCCCAGCTTTCTTATAGGCCCCCTTCAGGTACTGGAAGGCCGCTATAAGGTCTCCCCGGAGCCTTCTCTTCTCCAGGCTGAACAACCCCAACGCTCTCAGCCTGTCTTCGTAGGAGAGGTGCTCCAGCACTCTGATCATCCTCATGGCCATCCTCTGGACCCGCTCCAACAGGTCCATGTCCTTCTTGTGCTGAGGGCTCCAGAGTTGGACACAGTACTCCAGGTGGGGTCCCATGAGAGCAGAGTAGAGGGGGAGAATCACCTCTCTCGATCTGCTTTGCCAGTCTCCTGCTACTCAAAATTTCCTAAACGCTACCATCTTCTCATAGGGGTTTCCCATGTGAGTACAAGTGTTTAAGCCTCTGATACAGCTACTCTCAGTGGTGTTGTTTCCCCTTCATCCTTGCTAATTTAGAAGTGGCAGCAGCAGTAGTGGATTTCAGACAGAAAAGGACATATGCACACGGGAACATCTGCAAAAATCCTAGCTGAGCAGGAAAGCACCCAGCTGTGGGTGTGCATGTCTGAAAAAAGGGTTCCCAGGAGGCACGTGGCTTTTCTTCAACACATCCAGAAACAGTTTACCCGCAGCTTGTTGTTTTCAGACTTCATAACAGGGCCAATATTTTCCAGAAACTGGAGCCTAAATAATGCTTTGAAATTAGAGAAAATTTGCTGCTCTGCTGCTCTCCACATTTTTTGCCCATTGCCCTAGCTAACAAATAAACAAAAAGTCAGCTTAACAGAAAAATACAAACTGGAAACACTTTTAAAAAATCCTATCTTCTCGTAAGAGTTCTATAAAAACACTTTAAGTAAATTTGGGCTTGTTTATTTTTATATAAAGGAATCTAGAAATTTGTTCTGTCTCTTCATGCAGATAAGATTTTCCTCATAGAATGTGAAACACTTTTTCTGAAGATGTATTGAATATAATCACTTGACAAACAATTTAGAAGACAAAAACCTTCATGGTGTTCTTTCATAATCATAATGATGAAAAAAGATAATAAAATCAAATTAACTTCCTCGAAAAAGATTGAAATTTAAAGATAATAGTAATTTTAACTGAAAATTCTGCTTCACATTTTACAGCTATGATTTCCACAAATCAGGACTTAATATTGCACACCCAAAAAGACAGCTAAAGAAATGAAATTACAGAAATATTGAATTTGCAAGTGTGATTGGTTTCTTTCTATATATTATTATTAGTCACTAAGCAAATATATTCATACCAGATAAAAACATGCTTGGATAAAAACAAAAACTTTCTCAAGAGAAATATTCTGAAGCTTTAACATACAAAGGACAAATTTAAGAAATGAGAAACAATGTAACATCTCTTTACAAGCCAGTGTTCCGAACTTGCACATTTCAAGAACGGTAACGCTTTCCTCGACTAGATCCACTAAAGATCTAGATCTAGTAGAGGGGGAGAATCACCTCTCTCAATCTGCTTTGCCAGTCTCCTGCTCCTCAAAATTTCCTAAACGCTACCGTCTTCTCATAGGGGTTTCCCATGTGAGTACAAGTGTTTAAGCCTCTGATACAGCTACTAAATCTAAAGATCTAAAAGATCTAAAGATCTTTTAATCTAAAGATCTAAAGATCTACAGGGCATTTTGTCTACTCAATAGACATGTTTAATTTTGATTTATCTGCAGTGAGTTGCAAACAGTCATTACGTAAAAGGTATTTTTCGGATTTCAAAACGTTAGCAATCCTTTACACATTACCATTCAACATGTTCTTTTTAGAAAGAAATACTGAATTAATTCAATTTTTGACAATCAATACTGTTGCATATTAGCTTTTGCTAGTTTTATAAATCCATGTTTTCATTCCTAGTCACAACGCTGGGGCCACCAACAGCCATATTAAACCATTTGCAGTAGTATCCCTTCGTGCAAGAGGGTCCAGGACCACCGAGACAGGTGAACACATAAACAGACATCAAAGGAACCACCTTTATTGTTCCTGGTAGAAAATAAACCACTTGCAAGCAACAAAGCCGAATCGTTTCTGTTCTGCTGTATCAGTGATTTAAAACCAATCCTAACATATGCAATGATTAAACACTTCACTTACTATTATAATTAACATTAAATTAGCGTTTGCTTTGTAAGCCAACAGGTGAGGGAAAGCAGAACCAGAAGCATGTTGCTGGATTTCAGTGCCAGCAAACATCTGCATTGCTCTGCCAAAAGAAAGCCATTAGAAAATGACCCTTACACAGTGAATGCTGGCATCGCGCAGGCATTCAATGGAATTAAAACTGCATAAAACACCCCACTGCAAACAAATCACTTGTAGTTTTTTGAAGCTGTCACCTTCAGAATAATATTTCCAGTCTTCACTGCTCTCCAAAAGATAGCCTTTCCTTTCAAAGGCTGAGGAAGGGAGAGCAGGTAACACATCTCCCTCGCTATAAAATACCTGCAATCTCTCTTTCAAACAGCCATAAAGATTAAACACCACAGAGTACAGACGCTGAATTGTAGGGGACCAATAGACTCCACTCTCTGCAAATATTTTAACAGAAGTATTACCAATTTGTTCAAACAGTTAAAAATGCTTGCTTTGCATAGGCAATATGTTTCATACAGCACTCCCTGCTAAATAAAGGAAGCTCTTGCACACTGTAATTTTACACTGAATTAACCTGCAGACCAAGACAAATACAAAATCACCTTGCTTTAAAAGGTCATTTTTGTCAAGCGTGAGAGCAAGACTCTTCTGTCCTGGCTTCTTTATGCCATAAACAGCTTTCAGGGTCACTGAATGTCCCACAGCAGACAAAAAACTGGTCTCTCCAGTCAAGTACTGTAGAACAGCAAGAGCAAAGCCTCTGAAAACACTCTTGTTAAAGTCAGATCTAGGACAGTTGGGCAAACACGCTATGATGAATCCAGGTAGATTCCAACCACAGCCCAAGCAGTTTAGCATAACTTAAACAGATAATTTTACAGCATTCTAGACTATGGCAGAGCTGCTACAAGGAACCCAGATCTGGGAAGGCTGAACACAAGGCTTCAAGTTCTGTGTCATACACCTAACAGTATATCAAGTTGCACAGTTAAGAGATTTAACATATTTTCTTGCACTTCCCTAATCTCTTACACTCCCAGGAGTGTAGGAGAGAGGCTTTTTCCACTGGACACCTTATGAGCCATACGAAAGACCCTGAGTTAGAGGTACTAGTAACCAGGAACAATATTAAATCTTTTACCACAAGTCTAACTCAACCACTGATATCTTAGGGTAGTAAGTCGGCTGCTTTGCAAAGGCATTGGGAGAATCTGAAACTTTGTACAAACCTAATTAAGGAGTCTGGGGGTGAAGTGCTCAAATATGGGGATTTCAGGAGTCTCCCCGTTAGCCTAAATTTGCTTCCACTGAACTAAGTGCAGAGCTGAATGCCTTTGAAAATTCCTTCCATTCTGAACAGTTTTAATAGTGGATCTGTATTAGAACTAGTAGTGATAAATGGAAGGAGAACAGTGATAGAGGAGGGGGAAAAAAAAACACCAGAAGATTCCACAATTGCTTTGGGTTATAGAGGATTTGAGAAGACAATGAGGAAGTCTAGAGCTATCTAATGGAGCTGCGTGACTGGGACACATTATAGTGATGAAATTCATATTGTAAGTAATAATTTGGGCTACTCCTATGCATTGATGGATATAAAATGCACTCACCACTCAGGGAAGGAAAAACCCCTAAGTGTCAATAAATAGTTCAATAAAAAACATCTGCTCAAAGCACAGTAATGATAGAAGAAAAGTAAACTCTTAGGATACATAAAAAATTAGACTGTAATACTAGAATAGAGTAGGTGAATTTAATAGCACAACAGCTCCTACGTACATACAAGGCTTAAGCTGACACAGTTAATTCTTTATATTTGTACAAGTGAAGTACAGACATCTTCCCTAAATTTGTCCTCTGACAACCACATACCTACCCAGAGACTTCGGTGTCATATCTAATGTTAGAATTAGTTAAATTTTTATTTAGAACTATTTAATCTGCGTGGGCAGACAAAATTTATTACATAGGAAATGAAAAAAACAATCATTACAGGTTTTTTCCTTTTACAGTATCAAATTTAAAAACAATAGAATGAAATTACATATCCTTCCATAAACAAAACCTAAAAATATGAATATTTGAAGTGCAATTTGGAAATCAAATTTTAGACCATACTAATGTTTAAAGTCAAAATTTACAGAAGTCAGAGAAGAAAAAACTGCATTATAGAAGACAACTAAACATCATGACATGTAGAGTTTATTTGAAGATCTTAAATGACTTTGTTTCATAATGTTCATTAGTTACCTTCCAAGGGTAAACACTCTTGGTACAGTGGTGCATCAGTGTATGAATCACGAACCATTAGAGCTTGTACTTTTTTTCATTCTTTTTATTTTGTTTTTTTTTTTTTTAAAAGGTTAATGTACATGTATACACAGTTCAAAGAACTTCAGATATTTTTAGAGAAATCGATATCTTTCCTGTGACTTTACAGTAGTGTTAGGGTTCACTTTTTTGCTTTTACTTAAAAAAAAGCCACCACTCACTAACAGAGGAAATTTCCAGTGTTCATTTCTCAGTAACTACTTGTATGCTCTTTATTTTAAAATATCGGTTAAAACTATTGCATAGAATTTGTTGGCCAAATGTTACTACACTCCCTTGATTCTTTTCCAGAAAGACTAGCTGTGGACCTTGCAAATTTATATTGGCTTATGTTCTACATCTGCTTCAAAAAACAAATCTAAAAATCAATACTAGAACTCTTTCTTTACATCTTATTTCATAAATACCTTTCTAGCCTTCTTCATTACTGTCTATTTTACATTTCAAAATCTTGTCTTGCACATGCAACACCTTGTTTTACAAAAGGCATAGCAGATCCATATGAAATTCACAAAAAAATGAAACAGCACCTTGATTAAGACATTTTCTACAAGCTACAGCTTAACTGAACAAAAAAACTCTATGGTTTTGTTGTGTATGAGATAGCAAAATAGCCAAAGTATTCCTCAATAAAATGAACTGTCTGCCACGATTTATCTGTACAATTCCATCACAGCTCTTGCCTGTTATGTTACACGTTTCAAAAATATGTCATTAAGCTGCCATAAAAGTCATCCCAAATTGTTTTTTCTCCCAAACTGATAATAGACTTATAGATCTAATTTTCAATTTCTTTTCTTCATTACTTTGATTCTTAAGGAGAGTATGACATTTGCTGTTCGAATACTTTGTAGTAGTATCTGGCATCTCTACAGTATTTCTGTCTGAGGATCTCCGAGCTTTTAATAGGTTTGTCTTTACGGCACCTTGAAATGCTGACATATTTATTTCTCTCTCTCTCTCTCTCTCAGAAATGGATAGCAAGAAGCAGACTTTTAAAGAAATGGGGTTTATATTTTCATTGAAAAGCTACAAGACAAGACTTTTTTGAAAAAAAAAAAAAAAAAAAAGAGACACAAAAACACCCTTCCGTGCTGTCAGATGCTATAATGTCATTAAAATCCTGACCCTTCACAGCTCAACAAGAGCAAAGAACAGAAGTGAGGCCTTCTGGTTTTCATTCCTGTTTTTTTAACTACATGGAATGTCCTCTTCACAAATCAAGAGACTTCTTAAGTGTTACTGATGACAGAAACAACTAAGTAATTAAGAAAATATCACCAAATTAAAAATTAGATTTTGATTTCTCATGGTGATCCCTCATTTTTTCACCAGTGTACATATGAACATTTCTTTTGTTCATATAGGGCTTCATATGCATCAAATTAAATTCAGTACTTGAAACTGGCCTTGCTAATGGACTAAATGCATTTGCGACAAGAGCTAGGAATAGGCTGTTTTAGAAAGTTCTTTACAGGGTTAATGGAAGTAACATCACATACGAAGAGATCAAAAGAGGAATGATGGAAAAGCAAGGTGAAGAGGGAGAAGCAGACAGAAGAAACAAGTGTTGAAAGAGCTGAGAGAACAAACCACACATCATACAGAGACCAGGGAGAGGAGTTGAAGAAACATAAGTGAATCTGTAGCCCAACTAGACAAGCTGTATTTCTGCTCATCACATCAAGAGCAGCTACTTCCACCAAAACAAGAGCTAGAATAGCCATAAATCATCTTCCTCTCCTCCAAACGCCAAGATTTTCAGAGAGCACTGAAAGTCTCCCTCCCCACTGCTGACACCTCCTTTTTGCCAACACCTCTCTGAATAGAATGATACTAGCTCCTAGCTAGTCTCAATTACATAGACAGAGCTTTGGACAGAATTTTTAATCTCTACCATATCTTCTTCCAACAGCCACAGGTAAGTATCTTACAATGCCACATATCAGATGTTTTCAAAACATGGTACCTGTATCACTGTTAGTACACAAGTTATTCTGAAGTGATACAGAAACACTGTCTGGAACAGCTAAACATCTCTGCTGCTGCCACTGCCATCAATGGCGATATGTAAGGAAATGAGATTTGAAAAGTCTGTCTTAAGTCTCATGTAACAAGCAGTGCTGAGAGCAAACTAGTCACTCCATTATTTTCTCTACAGCTAGAATCTTTTGTTCTTCCACTCTGCTAGTGCCAATGCTGGATGTCTCCTCCATTGATTACCGCAAAAAATATCCAATACACCTACAAAATCTGATACTGGTTTTCGGTCTGATTACCGCTTTTCTGTCTTCCCATTTCTTTCTTATAAAGTCACAGAGATCTTTTCCCCCTATAACCCCTACGACTTGTGAGGAAGGCTCTTTCCAGTCTCCCAAAACAAGCCACCAAACCACTCGTGCATCAGAGCTAAGTGAAGATGTTAATTTTCACCCTCAAATACCAAAAAGCTTGGAAGCCTTCTGGCTTCCAGATGTAATGCTTGTCCCCACCATAATGCCACAGCTACAGCAAGCAAAGGTGCTAACCGACTTGTTTGTCTTCCCTTATTAATGGACGGCTACTGCTGACAAAGGGCTTTTGATAAAGATTTATTACCTCTGGAATGCCCCAATCATCAAAAACAGCCCTCACCTGCCCATCTACCAGGCATACTGCAAAGAAATAGAAATGGCTAACATAGTAGAGTTTGGAAGGTATGACTAACAGCTGCTAGGACTAGAAATTTGAAAGCCACGTAGATCACAGGGTTGGTGATCAAACAACGTACAGGAAGAAGGAAGAATTATTTTTACTTTGGACAATTTTACACTTGCACTCTTGAGTAACTGCTCAGCTGTTGTATTCTTATACACAGATCAAGAGGACTTAAAGCTTAGATACACTTTTTCAATATACCATGTGTTTGAACCATCAGTAAAATAAACACTGGTAGGTTGTATAGTTGTTATTAAACACCGACTGTTAAATAATAAAGATTTTTAGCTTACCTGGTTTTGTACTTACAATCCCTGAACATTAACTTTTTCAACAATGAACACAGTTTAATCAGAATTCTTAGTATCAGCTTTGGTGATCACAACTTCCTTAGCCAACAAAAGCAGAACACTTTGTTTCATGCCCTCAGGCATGTATCAGTTAAAAAAATAGATCCTTGTAAGATTAACAAAAATTTCTTCCTTTTATCATCTCACAACTGAGTTTTCCAATTGATATGCAGCAAAATCCCCCACCCAAGCAGCTTCTTATGCTGTAGACTCTCTTTCCAAGCACTTGACCAAATACTTAATCACCCTGCCCCAGAAAAAGAAAATATAGCTCTTACATAAGGCTTTTCAGCACTGATCTTCAAACACTTCACAAAGTTGCCATTATCCATTACTGTTAACCCCAGAGACACAATACCCCACTCAATACCACACTGTTACCTAACAGGTTAATGACAGAGATAAAAATAGCATCCATGTTTCCTCAGCCCCAGGTGAGTACTACTTCTACCATGCCATAGTGCCTGATACTTCTTTGAGAATAACCCAAGTCCAAACTGACATTCAACAGTCTACTTAGATAAAGGAAACCTAAAACCCTCTATACTGTGATACTAGAGTCAACTACCACAGCTCTCATGTGCTCTGTTTCATGAAATTCAAAGAGGTACTCAGAGCACTTATTGAGGGTGTGCCTGTACTCTCCAGCAGCAGGACACTTCTCAGACTAATTAGCTCATGCTGAGCTTCCTCGCTACATTGCTTCTGAGTAAGCTCATTTATCTTCATACTACATTATGCAGTGTAGATACACCCTCAGACAAATCAATTTTTCTAGGTAAGGGATACATGCTTGACGAGGCAAAAGCAGTTTAAGAGACATTATTATGAACAAATGCTTTCACAGTACGGTCACTTATATTTCCAGTTGGCTCCCAGGTTTAAATTCTTCTTATATCAGGATGGATTAAATTAAAATGGGAAAAAATTGCACTGTTCTGCTCATGTCAGAAAGAGAAATGTATCAATAACAGCTTAGGTGAAATTTGGGAAGGAGAAATATAAGAAGGTCTTCTCCCCTGGCATGAGGGATATGAATTGCTGTTCTTTAGAAGAAAAATTAACAATAGTCTGAATGACAGAGAGCATCACATTCCAAAAAACATGTTTGCACTGAAACTTGCTCAAGTTTGGCAATAAATTTTCCACACGCTTTGTCTGCACTGAGCATGTTTAAAGGGTGTTTCTCTTTTGTACACCTTCCTAGAGCCTGACTGAGAACTGTCAATTCCCAAGACCCAATTCTTGATTCAGTCTGTCTCTGCTGTCAGCAGCTATCTGCAAAAGTCATGAACAAGGTATGCATTTTTACATTCCTCCAACACCAGAAAAATTAGGGGTTCAAGTTTACTTTGCCAGTAATTTATACAATTACTTACATAAGCCTCACATGACAAAAAGTTTCTGGTTTTCAGCTGGTATAAAATACACACACACCACCCAAAAGAATACTACCATATAAAGGTGAACTCTAATGGTGAAGAAACTAAAGTACCTCTCTCATTCCTGCACAAAAATACTGTACGATATTGCCTTCAACTAACCAATCACACCTTATTCTTTTCCAGAGAATCTTTTCCTTGTTCTAAGGATAGGACAGACGGTGCTAACACTGAATAAGCACTCATTCAATACTTCATTTCATCCTCACTGTTCACTATGTGGCATCTTTGTATAATTTACAGCACCTACATCTAGAGTCATAACTAGAAAACTTCTCATTTCTCTGTTGATCACTACCAAGTACCTGAATTATTTCCTTATACTAATTACTCCACAGCACCTCCATCAGACAATTTTATGATTCTTGTTTTCAGGTAGCAAACTGGGAGACAGTGATGTGCATCAGGCTTGCCCATAATTAGAGATGCTTAACTTGAGATGCTTTGGGTCTCTCTTCAGAGGATAGAGCAATTAAACAGCACTTTGTCAGTACAAAGTACAACTTCAATCTATTTCAGTGCTATCATGTGTTTTCAAAGCTGACATTAATCGGTCCCAAGAGTCTGAACTCAGAAAATGAGAAGTACACAACTAATGGCCATATTTAAAAAATGTGCTGAAGTGACTCGCCCAGCCTCACACAGGAGCTCTACAGCTGAATTAAGATTTGGCTCTAACCCTCCAGAACAGCACCCCAACAGCCCTAGCTCTAAAACCAACCTCTTTTAGTGTTACTCTCTCCCTTCCTCACCTACTAAGTCTCATCCACCGTCAGCAGTTACAAGGAAGCAGATCTAAAGGAAACAACCTCATTAATTAGCACACCTGGATTAATTTCCTAAATACTAATTGGTCTTCCTGAAAATATCAAGTGTTTTATGGATAAAGAAAGAGTCTGAAATGACATCAGCATATGCCATTTTAAGGCAGAAATACAACGTGACCAAACTGAGTTTGCACAAACAACTTCAGTTCTGGCATCTCCTATTTGTTGAGAGCTTTGCATTGCATAATTGTCAGAGAATTCCACATTCCCAGAATTGTCATTTCATGCAGTTGCAAATAACAATATAAGATTTAAATTAATTTTTGTGTCTCCATCATCACTTGCTATATATGCAGCTACAAACTTGAGGAACTCCTACGATAGGGCCTGTTAATACTAAACACCATCCAAACAATCACTGCAAGGGTAGTTCTTCACCACAAAGCTAATGGTCTGTGAGAAAACCAGTACACAGCATATGTCAGGAATTACAGTGCAGCAACAAGCAGAAGTCTCCTAACACCAATTTCTATCAGAAACTTTTCTATCACCCCAGAAAACTGAACTCTTTCAGTTTGAACAATACCAGCAGATAACACTATTTCCCTTGTTCAACACCAACACAATAACCAAGCTTTAATTCTAGAATTTTTTACAAATCACAATAGCATCACATTGCAGTCAGCGTTTTGCCACACAAGCTCATCATAAATAAATATTTGTTTGAACTTCTGTTTAAAAAAAGCATTCAAGAACAAAACGAAAACTCACCTCATTTCCACCAACAGCTTTGGTTAAAATCACCGCAGAAGACACAGGAGGTGGCATGCAGCCTACTGTCTGCAAGCTGAAAACAACAAAAAGAAATGTTACATTCCTCACATGATGCAAACACTATGCAACCTAAAACCTTAAAATACCAAATAGCTGAGTAGAAACAATAATCTATCACCTGCACAACCCAATCAGTTTGCATTACAATTACAGCTGTCGGGATTTCTATGCCATCTCTTACCAACAACCACAGCAGTCACATGACCATTTAAAAACCCCAACACTTAACCACTCTATGACTTCATTTCCCCATCTGTAGTACTGTATCTACCATTCACAAAGGTATCTACACATCTATCACAAAGACAACTGCATCATGTGTCCTGATGTAGTAAAGTTTGTAGTGTGTTTTGAGATACCTGTAGCTATTTGGAAAAAAAAAGAAAATAAGGACGTAAACCCCTATTTTCTTGAAAAAGCTGTTCAGTGATAAAAACATTCATTGCTAAGTAGAAGAGTAAGGAGAACCACGGTCACTATTTCAGGTTCCCACTATACTTTGGTTTTCATCAACACCTACTAAAAAAAAAAAAAAATCACAATTTTTTTTAATTTCCTCAACATTAAAAGGCTATCAAATGTTAAATTTTTATGCATGTTTTCACTTCTTGGTAAAATCACTTGACTTCCATTAATCAACACATCAAAATCTTTCTCCTGAATTTTAGGGGTCTAAAATATATTATTATTATTATCTGTCATTTTTTCCATTGTTTGTGCAGCAAAATTATTGACATATATAGTAATGGTGAGCTTTCTTTTGTTTTCAAAGACACAAAAAGTGGTTATTACAAAAATTAGTTGTATCAAATGTATATTTAGAAACAACAAGAACATACCACAATAGATTACAATTAAATTTGGGACTAAGTAAAACAGGCCTTCAGAAGAAAAAACTGTGTTGACTTAGAAGGAACACTAAGGCATGAAATAAAATAGACTGCAAAACCCCCAAAAGAATGAAATCCACATATGTTTTCAAGTATTGGAGCTTGAGACAGTATTCTAGTTCAGATCAACTACTAGCAGTGAACTACTTTGCGCTTGTAACTGTGTAAGTCCATCCCTGAGAAACAGTGTCAAAAAGCTATAGTAAACAGAAGTATTAAATCCAAACAATAGGGAACATACAACTGATGTGCTGCAAATACACAAAAAGGTTAAATGAAAGAAACAGGTAAATGACAATGATGGTATTCAGTTTATCAGCTACAGACACTGTGGAAAAGGAAAGAGAAAAACAACGTAAGCATTATATAAATCCAATCACAAAGTGCCAAGCACCACCTTGCAAGTACATTGTATTTTTAGGTTACGGTGAAGTAAGCTAAGGAAGCAGAGAGTTGTCAGCACTTAGGATAAGCTCATATTGAAAACAAAAGAAATACAGGAAAAAGAAATGGCGTGGAAAGTTTGGAAATATACATGAAAACATAGAGCAGATAAACACATGGCAATTCTGATGTCCATCCCCTACATCGTTTGTCATACTGTTATCTCTCTTCTCTGTGGTCTCTTGGCAGTCAGCTCAAACTTCTCACCTGCACTAATACAAGGTGGATTAAGTTCAAAGTTATGCAGAGAGGTATGAAATGTGTGCAAGGGCATTCATTTCAGCTGGCAGGGATTTTCCACACTATAAGAGAAAGGTTTAATAACACAATCTCTGTGAACCCTCTCAAATTTAAAATAATAATTTTGGAATTTAAAAAAAAAAAAACAATCACTATCAAGCTATGTTTTTAATATTCTTCATATGAAAATAATAAACTACAAACAAGCCCGGTACACACTAAATGGAAATACTTTCAATGACGTGTATAGAAACATGCACTTGTCAATTTTTTTTTCTTGCTTTATATCAACTACATGTAACACTAACAATATACAAACAAATTCCTCTAATGGCCAGCAGATTACTATAGAGAACAACCAACTACAACATTCCACTGGTTCAGGTCATGCTATAAGCACTATCATCAGGGGTCCAAACACTTGATGAAGGGCAATAAATAATACCTGTTCTGCTAATACATAACGGACAACTCAGTAGTAGGGTGCGAAGTCACATATTTTAGATATGGAACTACCAAAGTCATGTATCGTACCAGGTCTTTCAACCTCATGCCTTACCACTTGTGCTGCAAATGCTATATGCTGAGAGTGGCAGAAGAGGTGAACCTGTGCAAACATTAATAAGTTGCTTCACACTCCTTTTCAAAGAGAGCCCATCAATGCAAAATCTAGTCAGATAACAAAAAATTAACTTAACATAATCCCAAGCATCTTTTAAGTTCTGCTCTATTTCACATATTTCAAAATCACTACAAAACAACAAACCTCCCAACATCATCCCAGACGGGGTGGGGGGGGAAGAAAAAAACCAAACAACTGTAGAAACAGTGGAAAACTGGCACCACCTGAATCTGCCTCCCAGATAACATTTACAGCAAAGCAGACCATTATAGAGGATGGGAGAATCTACCATTCATTCTGAAGCAACGAAGGAAATTAACTGTGGGCTTGACTGTGCCCTTTAGGCATAACCTTGTTTAGAGAGTAGTGGAGAACTACAGTCCCCAGGTGAGCCACCCTGCCAAAGGGTGCTGCGTGTCCTTGGGAGCATATGCCTATTTTTCTAGGCCTTTGTGAGAACTATCAACTAGCTCCCACTGCAAGCTGTGCTAAACATGAGTGACGAGGAAGTAACTTTGCCGACACCTGTTCTGTTCCCTGCAGTTTTCATTAGGGTACTTCAGGGTTTCTAGGGAATAAAAACTATGGCTGTGGGGCATTAGGATGAACTTCTGGTTACACAGAGTGACCAACGCACAGGCAGTTCCTCACATCTGCTCCTCACCCTCCTTTCACATACCCATATAGGGACATACAAGTAAACGCTTTAAAATGTGTTGTCCTGGAATTAGGACAGAGCTCAGTATCTTCTACACCTGCAGAACACTGAAGGTACAGCTACCATCAGGCTCCCTTTGCAGCGGATGCCTTCAGAGCCACACAAGGGCTGCTGCACTAAGCACGTCCTAAACAGCAGCATTTATGAAGAAAGCACTCTTTAAGAAATAAAAAAATAAGGAATACCTTAATCAAACTCCTTAATCTGACCACTCTTTCAATGAAGTCTCAATACAACAGATACTACACTGAAAGATAAAACACAGCCAAAACAGAAATAGTACTCAAGGAACAAGTGCTTACAAGGCAACTTGAAACATAGGAGTATACAAACTCACTGGCTAAACACAGACACACCTTCATGAAAAATGAGGCTGGGTTAGCCTCCACATTTAGGGAGATACACATACAAGTGTTCCTTTTTTTAAAAGGATACATACATATGTAGTTTTACACACAGTTTCATGTGTTTTGTATATACATACACGTATACTTGTGCATGTAAGATTGTGTCCTTAAATACTAAGAACCAAAGTGGCACGAGAGTCATAGGAAAAAAGGGATGAGAAGAGCTGCAAGGAACAAAAACCAAAAAAATCTCTTGCACCTTGCACTTCAGAAGCTGAGCGTCCCATGGATTAGGAGCGAGTTTTGGCTCACTGTGGAAAATCACATCTCTGTTCTAGCTGAGGAAAAACTTCACAATGATTTTACTTTAAAGAATAACCTTTACTATGAATAGCCAAATGCAAATGGACATTGTAAAGTAAACTTGTTATTTCCTTGATGTACTAATACTGTTAAGCAAAACAGTGCTAACTTTTAAATTATGTCATCACATTGAGATGGGATCTTATCAATGTTTATAAATACCTAAAGGGTGGGTGTCAGGAGGATGGGGTCAGACTCTTCTCAGTGGTGCCTGGTGACAGGACAAGGGGCAACGGACACAAGCTGGGACACAGGAAGTTCCATCTGAACATGAGGAGGAACTTCTTTACTTTGAGGGTGCTGGAGCACTGGAACAGGCTGCCCAGAGAGGTTGTGGAGTCTCCTTCTTTGGAGATACTCAAAACCCGTCTGGATGCGTTCCTGTCCAGCCTGCTCTAGCTGAACCTGATTTGGCACAGGGGCTGGACTAGATGATCTCCAAAGGTCCCCTCAAACCCCTACCATTCTGTGATCTCAATTTCACCTTCTCAGTATCATTTGGATCACTTCACATTTGGTGGAACACCTGAAGAAGCCTCTTAAAAACAAAACAAAATGTCCTTTTAGGTTTAGGTCCTGTAAGAACATACACGTGAGCGGCTTTATCAATAAGCTTTTAAGACAGGGAATTCTCCCCAAGCAATGTTTCACCAAGCAGTAAAAAACAATGGTGATTCTTTAAGTAGTTTTCTAAAGTAATTGATTTTTGCATTCAAACATTCCAGCATAGCTGCATAGAGCTAGGTATTGACCTTTGATTCTGAAAAAAGCTTTTTATTTTTTTGATTTTTCATAACATCTATCATTACTGCACCATCAATGCAGCTTTGGAAGCGCATGTTGGCAGAGTACACCAAAGATTTAAAACACACATTGTTTTCATGGTAACTTAGCTTCTGCACATCTCAAAGTTCTTTCTCCTCCTACAAAACCTTTACTTCCCCCCCTCCCCTCATAATTTACCTAGGAGCATATACTGAACCCCAATCTGGACACACACAAGATATGCTCAATGCAGACTGTTTTAAAGCAGAACAGAACACCAGTACATGGCATACTCAGTATTTATTCAGAGTTCTGTTTTCACTTCAGCATTCCTTTTCTTTCCTTCCCATCCTCCTTGAAACCCAGCAGAGCATTTCAGCTGCATTTTGTTAAAGAGAAAGCTAACGTGTTGCAAACTCCCTACATATGAAAGTAACTGAACAGACTTTCTAAAAATGAGACGAGGTTCCTGAAAGGATAATCTTGTGCATGTACTGTGTTTTCGACAGCAAAGTGCTGAAGCACAAAAACAACCAGCAAAATCCGTTCACAATACAACACCCATTGCAGGCTAAGCAGCCCTTTAAGAAAACAGCTACAAATATATTTCACTCCATTATGCTTAAACATACCCTTTTAAAAGCCATTCATTTATAGGTGTGATTGATAATAGCTGAAGAAAGAGCCATATTGCTGTTGGGAAGAACACAAGTGTAAAAATCTGGACAAAAAGGTGTAGTTTCACATGCATCAAAGCACTTGTCAGCTCCTGCAAAAGAAAAAGAAGAGAGGAAGTTGCAGTCATAACAGATGAAGTAAGATCACGTTTGTGCTTTTAAAACTAGGATCGTCTTTATAATACAAAGAGAGTGCATGTCAAAAGGGCACCTTTAGGGATCATCTGATCTCTTCTTTAATAATGAAGTCCATCCAGACAACTTAAAAGCTCTGTCTGCTCCTGGGCATTTTTCCAAAAGAACTGTCCTCCACTTCAATAATAGTGTAGCTCTCATAACAGTAGCTTTTCAGCAGGCAGCCTTAGCACTTTGTCACTGCTTCAAAACCTGTGTTAACTATGCTGTCGGCCTGTTTACTTTATTGACTGCTGATATCAAGAGGAAGAGAAACTTGCAGCGTACACATGATTTCAGGTTTCTCTAGTCTAAGGAGAGCCACAAACTGTGATTCTCATGTATACTGTGAAAAATGGACGTTTACATTACAAACAGTCATCATTTGTGGTGGGTTTTTTTAAGGAAAGACTA
The DNA here is from genome assembly GCA_013398915.1 of Dromas ardeola. NCBI lineage: Eukaryota > Metazoa > Chordata > Aves > Charadriiformes > Dromadidae > Dromas > Dromas ardeola. Next base: position 33,895 of record VYZM01021215.1, on the reverse strand, counting down.
ACAACCATAAAAAGCAAAGTAATCCGTAGCAGATTTTGATTATTTATTGTATCAACAGACAGGAAATTTATAGAAAAAAATAAGGCTGATGAAGAGTAGCAAAGAAAGAATACCAAGACCATAACAAGCTAACAAAAGCTAAGCCATAAAATTCAGAGAAATAAAGTGCAAAACACTGCTAGAGACTGAGAAAGCAAAACAAAAAAAATTAATTTTAAATAGTGTAAGAGCACTCCAGAGAGGTGATCACGTATCCTCACGCAATAAAGCCTTCAGTTAGCTCTGTGCATCTCTGTTTCTGTTTTTTCAGGCACTCCAAGGATCTTCTATGCAGTTTTTGGGTACAAGGAAAAACCCTTCAGCCTTTCAGCTCACTTCAACGCTCATAGATTGAGACAAAAGATTCCTTTTTGTCTCTCTTAAAATAACTTGCATTCTACTCAAGTAAACAATGCAACAGTAAAAGAACTGATGGCACTTTTATTCAAAATCTAATTTGCTAGGATTCTCCAGCTATCTGACACCCCAGATACATTAAAAAAACCCCAACCAACCAACAATATAAAAGAGTGTATTTCCATGCAGCAGCCGATCTTCAAATGCCACCCTCTCTCAGCTTCAAAACAGTTGAACTTTTATGAAACAGAATCAAATATTGCATTTTTAGCCATCCAAATGTACATTGATGTAACTATACACCCGGAAGTACTAGCAATTCAGCACAGTGTCCTTGTTACTTTATTTCTTTTAATAAAATGATCTACCAAATTTGGGTTAGGGGAAAAAAACCTTCCACAAAAAAAATACACATCGTGTCATATCATATTCTTGAAGTTTACAAAACAATGTACATCTTGATTCAGTTTTACCAAGAAAGTATCATTACATTCAGTGCCTGGTTAACTGAATGACACAATATTTTTTTAAAATAAAGCTCTTAAGTAGGCTGGTATCACTCTGCATGAAAAAAATAGAACTTCTTTGCGCATAACCCGTCACAGTACCTATGGTGTTATGAATAGCTTCACTGTAGTACTATTGCATCTTATCTCAAAAAGAAAGCAAAAATAAAACATCTAGTAGTTTAAACACATCCTGTGTGGGAAGAAAAGATATCTGGAAATACATATATAAAAGCATATGTTTTAAAAGTAAATAATACGATTGAGAAAAACCAAAGCAAGCGACGACCGTCAGCAGAGCTGCTAATTCCTCCTTCTTTCCTGCCAAGTCACCTCCAGCCCAGATTTCCCAGTGGACCAACCTATGAAGGCACCCCCAATCTAGACACCATCACGCACACAGAAGTGCCCTTTTAATTTATAATTTTACAGTTGGAAAACGTCTTAAAAGCAAATGATTTGAAGAAAATGGTGATACTATCAAAAGCAAAATCCAAGACAAAAAACTTGGGAAAAACTGGTTAGAGCTTCCAGGCAGCAAGAAAGGCGATTACAACACAGGCAACGTAGCGCATGAAAGAATGCTGTGTTAGTGGAACAGGTCTTTGTAGATCTAAATTACCAGCCTTTAACATGTCTCTAGTGATTGCCTTTTACAATAGTTATTCCTTCGACTGTATCACTGAGGCAAACAGCCTTCACCCTCTTAAGCAGTCTACAAGGGCTTGTCCCAAAATACATCCATCACTGTAGCCCTCAAAAAAGCAGAAGTCTCAGAGAAGTTACTGAAAGCTGCTAGTTATGACTGTTTCTGCACACCAGGTAAAACAGGTTACCTTGTCTTTCAGACCCTTTACAGAGCTTATCCTAGCCTCTTGCTGATCAGTGGGGGTGCCTGTTGCCATCCAGCCATGCTTAGGTGGTCATAGCTGGACGATTCTGGGCAAATACCCACACAGAGCAAACAGTGTTTTCAGTGGCTTGTCAAATTCCTCATTGAAATGGGTAACTCAAGTATGTGATTTAATTTCTGGGGCCCTACAGGAAGTATTTGCTTCAAAAGAGCAAGCTATCCAGTCACTGAAAACTGAAAGAGCGTTATATTAAGGGGGAATCAAATGTTCTTGTCATTCCTGGACACACGACTACTTCTACAAATGTACGAGAACCTCAGTCTCCTCTAGATTTGAAAATGTAACAAGGCCATGCACAGACAGGCTCTCCCTGAACGCTACCAATTATTTTGTAAAATGCTTTCTGATTGCGTGTTAGCAAATTTTTTTGAGCATGTGCTTTCCCAGCAGATAAAACCAAAAATGTAACCTTAAAAGAGGCGCAGCTATTTCTAATTTTGTCAGATTTATCAGAAGGCCTCCGTTAACACTTACACAACTTTTTATCATTTCATAAAACATACCAAACACTAGTTTCGATCCAACTAATGTATTAGCCAAGGTAGAACAGACAACATACAGGTCAAGAACTAATAAAGACAAAAGCAGAAACTATTTACTTTGCAATCCAGAAAAAAGATATACTAACTGACCAATAATACCAACTTTGGGTTCTGCTTTAAACAATTAAAACATGCCCCAAAGTATTTTAATAAAACCATTACCTGGCCTCCTAACACGTTTAAGGATTGTTTTTAACGTACATCTTAGACAGTAATAGCACAAGCGTAAAATGAGTAAAATGTTTTTCTTCCTCTTTATCTTCTATCCCCATAGGAGAAATTCAGAAAAGGCTCAGCTTCTTGATGGAACATAAGCTGGATGTACAGCACCAGTCCTAACTGATGCTTCCAAACCAACCTGAGATCAGCTACTTAGATATAAACACCATCTCCTGTAAAAGCTACATTTACATCAATATATTGCTTCTAGAATCACAGATGAAAAAAAGTTATGCAAGTTCAAAGTAGGACATGACACATTGCCCAGGAACCTGTCAGCCACGTCACCTTAACTAGAAAAAGTTAAATGTACAGTAGCATTGAGAATCTAATCAAGACTTTGATAATGCTACCGATTTCACTCTCACAGCTGCTTTACAAATATAAAGCTTCAAGGATGCAAACTAGTGAAAAGGGAAGAGGTTTTACATTTTTTCTCTGCATGCTAAGATTCCTAACCCTGAAAGCAGAAAACTCCATTAGTGCTACTCCGGCTTTGTGTTTCAGGTCCTCTTCTCTGTGGAAGAAAGGCCACAGAAAATAGGCCTCTCCACAGCCTATTTCCATTAGGATTAATTACTGTCCCGGGCAAATAGATAACATGGTTCTTCCTGCTTCCCCGTAAGACCACAAGGCTCTAAATAGATGCTACAGAATTGACTCAAGTTATTCGCTTCACTTATACTGTCCCCCGGCAGAACTAGAGGCCCTAGTGCCAGATCTGCCAGCAAATACAGGAAAGGGCTGCCATCAATTCAAACACCACCTCCATTTTATACTTTATCACTGTAACCATAATATAGGTATAGAAACTTTTTTGTTGAATGCACACTGTTCATCCAAATCACAGTTTGCCCAGAAGATAACTGGACAGTGTCACGATGATTCTTTTAGGCATTAGTATCATGCAACATATGAATGATTTATGCTGTTAGCACAGCCAACAGTGTAAAAGGAGTCAAGAAACTAGACTAGCAGCGACATGCAGTGTTTCTTTTCAACTCTGGCTGCACCTTGTCTTCTTGGCACGCAGACATCATTTCCTTTCTCCATGCCTCCTTTACACATCACTAAGAGGTTCTCTCCTTTATTCCTTCATCTCTTCTTTCTCCCAGATTGTTCCTCTTTGAAAAATGTGTGACAAAATTTGAAACAAGCTTCAGTGTCTGTCATATGCAGCAGAATGTGGACAGGTGGACTTGAAGTGCCTACAACTAAATCCCATAGGAAAAGATTGCCAAGACCTGTATATTAGCCTTCCCTCTGCAGAGGAACCCTTTCATATTGCTACTAGCTGCTGTCCTGTGCCTACCCAGTGCGGTAACTTAAAGCCACCAGATCTTTGCTTGCGTCAATCCTGCAGTGACTACCCTAAACAGTTTTACTTAGAGAGCACACCAGCAGGTGAGATGAAGGAGGGAGGCAGAGAGAGCTCACACCTTCTCTTCCCCGTCCTACAGAGGCATGGAGACTCCACACAGCCCCTCTCTGCCTAGTTCCCTACAAAGTACTACCCTAGGATACACACAGTTTTCTGGATCGTTCCTCAACTGAGCAGCAGGAAAGCCAAGGTACAGAATGCATGGCAGAAAGCAGCTGCGAGTGTGCTCCTAGGTCTCGCCCTGACTTGGGTTTGGGACACATCCAGGGTGTAGATCCAGTCTCAAAATTGTGCTCAGCACTTCCATTTAGTCAAAGCCCTGCATGCAACCCACCCTCTATGGATGGGTAAAATTTATTCACACTCTCCTTTTCATCATGTTCATTACTTGGTGAACAATTTTCTGATATCAAGGAGGGGTTATTCCATAACTGTATAATATTTATCTTCTCTTGCTAGCTATTCTCCCAACACCAACAACAGTGCAGTAATTAAATATTCCAATTACATTGATACCTGATCAAAAGCAACACAAAACTTTTTAAAGAAAAACAAGAACGAAGCAATGAGAAAATACAGTACCTCGGTTTTTAAGGAGAGTCCACTGTTAAAGAATATAGCTGAAACAGCAATGTAAGTTATGGTAATTTCTGGTTTCAAGGGTCCTAAAAAATACAGACATAGAGAACAAAATGAACTTCAGTCAAAGAGATAATGATATGCATATATTACATCAAAGTAAACGAGAACACTTAGAAAAATACCTGGAGAAAATCTAATCATTACAGTCTCTAATAAAAAGAGTGTGGTTTCTATTAAGTTACAGAAAGCATGCTATTCATTTTTAAATAAAAGCAAACTAGTGAGCGGAGAGCGAGGTATAATGTCATACAAATTTGGCTTCCCTGATTACAGGCTACTGGGAACTAACGGGTAAATTCTGGAAATGTGGAAACGGGGAATTTTTCCACAGTTCTGTCCACCAAGGTATCCCTATAGCATCAGCAAACTCCAGCTGATGACACTCAAATATTTGACACTCAAATAAAAAATATTAGCTGCTCCCTGCACAGGGCCATCAATATCATTCACATATTTACCTCTCACATCTTCCCCCACAACACACACACCTGTCTGGCTGCCTGCACAGAGGAAACCACATCGTACCTTGCAACAGTTTCCACGGGGCAATACAATTCTGCATTATTCCCCCAAAACAGGGCTGTAGCAAAGTGGTTCATTCCAGCCCTTCAATAGCATATTTCAGATAGACGGCTGCAGTGAGATCATCAAGGGCAGATGCCTGCACCTCCAAGCATTCCACAATATTAAAGGCTTACATTTGTATATATTTATATACTTTTTTTTCAGGGAGATTAAAATAAAATACTTTTTACACTCCTATAAAAATGATGAATTCTCTTAATACACTTTGCCTTCAGAGGCCACAAAGCAGAAAATGTATATACTCATTTTTTTCACAAGCATTCAACACGTTACTATATTAGGAAGAAAATATTAGCAGTCTACTTAGGACCAAAGTAATATCCTAACTCTGCATGTGACAGTAAGTTGTCATGAGCAAAACTGCAGCAGCAAACAAGCAAGCCTTTACTCGACACTCCAGAAGAGAAGATCCTTTCTGCTCTCTCGGATGAATGATACATTGATGGTCACACTGGAGCAAGGTCAATGATCCTCAAACTAGAAGGATTTGATCGTAGACTGAGTCTAATCAAATTTGCATCTAAAGTCATTTAAACCCAAATCCTACTCTCAGAGAGGACTCTGTTGATGAGACACTAAAACTGTGCGTGTTAAACAGAAAAAATAAACCAAACAACCTATATGAAGCATAAGGTAAAAAATAGTGAGAAATGCAAGAGTTAAAGTTGCAACAAAGCACGTGGCTAGTTGCAAAATTATGTCACGTTAACTGAACAGCCAAGGGGAAAAAAAAACACAGAAAAAATATATAAATATACATAGTTATAAAGAAAACTATATTATACACAGACAGAATTATATAATTTTTCTACTCTTTTAGAAGATTAGAGCATATATGTACATGTACATGCACATACACACCTGGGCAGTCAGGCAGTGGGTTAGTTAGTCTGACTAAGACAGGGGTTTCTTCCAGGACTCAGTTTTTCTATTTTAGGGTTTTTCGCTGGGCTACCTGAACTCGTTTACACGGGAGAAGCCTCTACCACTGGAGCAACCGCGCATTCATGGAGCCCAGGGAACTCTGGTCAGAACAGATACCCTTCATCTCTTGTGCAAAAGACTGGTCAGGAAAGCTCTTTTCACAAAGGAACTAAATAGGCTCATTCATCAAACAGGAAAACACACAAGAAGGGCTTGGCTTATGCCCTGAAGGTGGCAACAGCACAAATCTTTGTTATTTGTGGCACAATGTCCTACTGGTATGGATCCTGGACCATACATACCATTCAGTAAGGCCCTGCAAATTACAGTGCATGGTTTTGTCAGCTGGAAGATGACAAACTAAGGTTTTCCATCTGCTGATATTTTCCACCCCCCACCTTTTTTTTTTTTTTTTCCTGGTTTTAAAACAAGCACTGAGATCACACAGCTTTAGAAGAGGGATACCACTTTGGGGAACATGTGCTCCTGAGTTTCAATCAATGCTTACAAGATTTTTTAAGCAAGTTGTCCCAGGAACAACACCATGTCAACGCTTGACATATCTTTGCAGTAGGATAATTAAATGAAGTGCTCCATCATAGTGCTTCCATGCAGGAAGTAAGCTGAAGAAAAATTATCTCGTATTCTAGTTAAAAGGATCTCCCACATTGCTGCTAACAATTAGAATGATAATCAAGCCAGAAAGGGACAAACCACCTGATACTATCAATTTAAAATTGTCTTTAAGGTCTGCTGAAGACACAGCATGGATCCTGCAAGAAGCTCCGTATGGGTCCTATTCACCTATGCAAAACAGCACACAGATGTTAGAAGGGATCCTTGCACAGCAGGGATTTGCCTACCCCGAACTCCATGAAGTACCGGAGCCTTAGTTGCCACAGCAAGTGTTCAGAGCCAGATTTTTTTAAATCACTTTCTTTTTCCCCAGAACCTAAGGCGAGGGAGAAAAAGGTTGGCTCCTCAGTGAGAAGCTGTCTATCCTCAAACTTCAGCTCTGTTAAGAAAAACAACAAAAAAAAAAAATCTATGCGTATAAAAGCACAACTACATTCTTCCTCCCCTCCCATAACATAGAATTGCTAAAGCAATTCTGTTCAAGTGTTCTACATCCTTTTTCTTAAATCTTCAGAGATCAATTAGAAAAAAAAATATATAAAATTTAATTTGTTCTTGAAAATTGTTAACATCTGGAACCGAAGTTACAATGGAAACTAACCAGATGATGCTGCCAGCATTTATACTTAAAGATACACTGTTTATTTTAAAATAATACTAGATATTTCATCAGTTCTTGTTACAAGAAACATACAAGACCTCACTGCTTAGAAAAGGACAGATCTTTCCTCCGATTTGTTTACTGTGCACATTTGACACCACCAATTTGACGCCATCGTTCTGGCAGAGTCATTTTCACTGTTTTCCCTGATCTTTCATGAGGAAGCAAGAGGGAACTAAAAAAAAGAAATCTTCAGAACACAAGTGTGTTATTATAAAGTAAAAAAACCATCCGGATGAAACACAGCATGTGAGATTTTAACACAATATATATTAAGCTACACCTCTCGAGAAGCTCACGGATAGCAGACATTCATACACTGAACTGCAATGACTTTATGCCCACCTTGGAGTTCTTGAAGTTATTACTTAGTTTAACAGGAATACACTCAGAGTAAGTTGCTAGCCCGTTTTCATTACTACTAATCCAAAAAAAA
>VYZM01021215.1:0-24397 GCA_013398915.1 Dromas ardeola | reverse complement strand
CCACCCCCCCGCACCACATCACGTTATAACAAGGAAATGATAAAGTATGAAACGCTCTGTCATCGCGGCTGCTCGCACCGGTACTGCCACGGCTGCAGGTTTCAAACACACAGCGGTTCTGCTGCGTGACTGCTAAATATTTAGGTAAGTTTGTACTCCGCAGTCTCTGTGGGTATATTCGGGCTTGGAAGAATAGCCCTGCCACACGGTCTCTGCTCTCTGCTACCAAGTAAACAAATGTTTATGGCTCAAAGCTCAGCTGTGATCTCAGCTACTTCGGGAAGCGTATATTGCTGTATGTCCTGTGAGGCTCACTTGTGTAAACATGTATACAGCGTAGCTGATTTTTTTTTTTTTAATATGGAGGGAACGTGCCTTCTCCCACCCACAAGGGGATCCAAAATGTGCATTTTAAAATGCATACGTTTCACTGCTTTACTAAAGTTTACTGGAGTACACGTTGGTCCTTGCTCTCTTCTCAGATACGAGTGCCAAATTGCAAAACCTCACTGCATTTGCCTGTGCAACTGCTACAGGTTGACTGTTTTGGGAGAAAATAAATGCCTAACAGCTGTTCTTCTAGAGCAAGCTGTGATTATAACGAGCATAGAATTTGATTACTTGGAGGATTTGATTACTGCACAGGAAGGATAAGATGAATCAACTAAAGATGTAAAGTTAATGTTTATCATATAAATTATATTAAATCTTTGTGTGGAAACTCATTCACAGGTAATGTGGCCCTAGTTCTATGACATGTTTTTTATCTGTACTGTTAATAGATCAGAGTGCTTAGATCTTTTCCTATGGGGCTCTCAAAGCACACAAGCAAGAGCATAGGCCACCTGATCTGAACACAGCAGGAGACCAGGCAGATGTGCAATGTTTCCCAGGTCGTTTTATTGTGAATGCCTACCACCCCTGGAGGTCCTAACAGAGATGGGCAGGAGGCTTTGCACCCTCTGCCTGATGGTTCTGGCCCTGCTGGTTCGTTATAGAGGCCTCACTCTGCACCAGCAGGACTAAAAGGCACAAACAGCTTCAGCACAATTCCGGAAAGTATTGTTACCAAGGAAAAGCAAAATGACAAATAACCTATTGAGGCCAACAGTTAAGCACTCAGAAGCAGCCAAATTTCATAGTGAATGAAGTTTCTGCAATGTCAATTGCTGCAGAAGCTGTAGAAGGATGCAAAGAAGGGTCAGGTATGGAGGATGCTCAGTCTGGGAATAAAATTCTGCAGTAAAGACAGCAGCCTCTCCCTGTTTTTGCATCATGGTTTTTACATGGTACTAATCCTGCCCCTCATTCTTTGCACGTGGAGACTAATTTCGAATTTCTAATCTTGCCCACTGCCCAAGTTAATTGTAGGTTCATTTTGCCAACAACTTTCATAAGTTTACTCACAGCAGGTCTAATTGGCAAAAGTTAGAAACCTGAGGTACAGTCCTAGGCTCTGGAAGATTCTCTTTATTTTCTCCTCCAAAGGGTAATTCCTTGTGCGCTGTCCCAAGCCTGTCTCTCCTTCTCTAGAGAAGGACAAGCTAGTTCACATTAGATTTAGAACAGTTAAGAAATATAAAAAAAACCCTAGTGGTTTGCTGATGGTCATCAGATATCCCAGAACAAGTTTAACTTTTGTCTATACTCCCTAAAGAAAAATATAAACTTTAATAAGGCTCTGTTGCTTTGAATGGATGCTTTGCCTGGAAATCTGTTTCCAGGAGATCTGAAGTTCGTAATAAATGTCTTTGGCCAACTGAGTTACAAAATACATGGATTGACATGCCTCTTGTCTTCTGTAATCTTAAAGATTGTATGCAGATATTCTAAGCTGTGTATCGAAAGACTTGCATAAAGATATTTTAGCAGGTTTTGTTTAAAAGCTGTTCTTCGATTATCATGATAAGCATATAGATCTCTTAAATGAAATAGATGAAATTGTTCCTGCTTTTAAATAAGAGAGCAGTCTGTATGCCCTGCCCTGCCCCACCAGCGCAGAACGGGAAGGAAGAAAACACAGCAAGTGTATCGTACAATTGGCAGGACTCTCACTTGTCCTAAGTCTGTTTGCAGAACAGCATCACTTGCTAAAGGTAATTTGTCATCCATATTGAGGTATTTGGTCAGTATTAGAGAGGGACAATTTAGTGTCAGTCATCCAAAACTACATCCCACAACATTTCACTTTTCTCATCAGGTTCCCATACAGATAATACACATATCCTAATTAACCACTGGGACTTGACCAGATCCCAGAATGGTCTGGCACATGCGTACATGTATTCTCCATTACATTGTACAAAACCATTTTGGGATATTTAGCTGTGGCTTAGACACAGTACAGGAACAAGCTTTTAGCTTCTCTCAGATTTCACATAACCAATTTTCATTTTTGTTCAACTGCAAACACACCTCAGGGCTTCCAGATGCTTTCCTGCCTCTAAAGGCCCTCGTGCTTCCTTTTGCAAAATACAAAAGCTTCGTGACGTGCGTAGCTATGTGACACCAAATCTTCGTTGCTCACAGGTAATCTGTTGAAATCAACAGGACTGTTTATGCAAGCAGCGTCTGATTTTCATGTCTGCAAAGAGGCAGAAATGGACTGGATGTTTCTGGGCTTTACATTAGGAGCAATCAGTCTTATGTGGTTTGCAACTGATGCCGAGATGTCGGCTCCTCTTTGTGCCATATGGAGCCTATTTCTTTTGTGTACCCAGCCTCTTATCTGCACAGCATACCTTGCTGTCTAATAACTACACAGTTAAGTTATTTTAGGGAATGTGCTGGGATTTTTAAGTTCCGTAGTAGCAGATGTCATCTGATTATGCATTTAGACAGGAGAGATTTCAATATAAAGGAGAGGGGATCACGAGATAAAGGGAGCTTAAACGAGAGGAAGATATAGTATTAAATAATTTAACTTGAAAAGAACAAAGATATTCAGAATGAACAAGATAAAGAGAGGTGTTAATTATAAATAGGAAAGTTGAGGAGAAAAAGTGGAAATATATGGGAGACAGTTTACAACACATTTATATTTCTCACAAGCACTTCGTGGCATGATCTCAGATTTTCTCAGTAGCTTGAAGAGATTGCTATACTGATCTCATTAGCTGGTTTTCCTTATGGAAATGGAATTCACAACTCTTATTGTGTCCTGGCCTAGGTGCTTATACTGTTTCAGTATCTTTTGGTTGTTAGTACTGGATATTTTGGTTGTTGCTACTGGATATTATTAAATGCCTGTGAGCGCTTAGGCATTGCCAGCTGCAGGACTTATTACCATTAGCACTATGCAGTAGTAGGAATTATGTACAAGTTCAATTTAGAACAGCGCTTAATGTGACAAACACATGTATAGGTATGCTTTTCTAAGTAGAAGCTGTAAGATGATAAAAGGTTTTATGACTCTTTGGGTTTATTTCTATAACAATATGATTATTTTTTCCACGCGAGCCTTTAAAGGTATAATGCATTTTTTTTTTTAAAAAAAACATGTAATAAAGGGTCTTCTTATATATTTAGGTAACCAACAAATAAGCAAATTTTCTTTTACATAAGAACCCAGTGTGAAAGTTTCATGAACTAATCTTAGGCATTAGGAAGAAAATCTAAAAGGCAACAAACGACGATTTGCTGATACCTTTCCTAGAACCTGCTTGTTCTTACAAAGAAATAGAACCTGGCTTACTGCCGCTCCACTCATGATATTCCCTTGCCTCTCCTCCTGTTTTTCTCCTCCTCTGCAAGAGACCATATAGATTGGAGAAATTTTCATGTTTTCCACTTTTTCACAGAAATACAGTTTCCCAATAGGCAGCAAGGCTATAATGCATTCAGAAGGCTGGATAAAAAAAAAAAAAAAAAAAAAAAAANCACAAACAAAAAGTAATTGGCATAATAAAGCTGTGCTTGAAACAAACTATGGGCTGCTTTAACGGCAATTTAAAAACATAATAAAAAATCATATTTTCTTTAAACCATGGAAAGCTGTAGATATTTAAACTTGAAAAATGAAAGTGAGACCATGAAATAGCTTTTCTAGATGATTTCACAGTGAACAACAACTGGATTTAACCTGTTAAATAAGACACTTCAGAGATAACATGGTGATGCTTTTATATCTTTTTTTCCTTACGCTTACAAAAATAACCTTCTAATAATAGCAATAATCATACCAAAACACCTAAAACATGAGCAGTTTCAGTATAAAAACCTATGCTGTATTTTTACAGGGGAGAAGCAGCAGATTTATTCCTGGGTGTGTATGCACACACGTGTGCAGATGCAAATGTTTTACAACAGTTTCAGAGTAATTAACCACACATAATGAAACGAGAATGCAAATCACAGAAAGCAGAAAGAGGAGAGTAATCATCCCAGCTGTGATACCTGTCACAAAGGTCAAGTTTGGAAGGAGCACATGAGCACATACAGGCTTGACAAAGAGGCAGTTGCTAGAAGGAACTTAAGGTTGCTGAAAGCTGGCTTGTAGAAGCTTAAGCTTTATCTCGTAAGAAGCAATAGCAGGGCTTGTCCAAGAGGAAGGACAGCCCATGCTCCAGACTGTATTGACTCAGCTGGACGAAAGGCAGGGCCTGATTTCTCTTGTGTCTGTCCCTTTTGATTTTAACACTACCCAAGAACGTAAAAGGTTCAGAGAAACAGGACAAATTCACTAACTTCCCTGAGGGAGAATGGCATAGGAGTTTCTTTAAACTTTCTCAGATTTGTCAGTTTGACTTCATCATACTACAGCACCTGTTGCTTCATACCTTTGCATGTCATTGCCATGTCCTGTCTTCACCACAGGCCAGGACCCAGATCTCCATCAGTCTGGAGAAAAGCCAAGTGCATTCCCCAGACAGAGGGGATTCCCCAGAGCTATGATGAACTCTGACCATGGCAAATTTGGTCATTTAGGTGACTACAGTCTCAGGATCGATGTGATGCACAATAGAAAGATGCAAGTGTAGACACATCCTTTGTGCTTAACTTGGCATGTTAACTTCTGTTGGCTATTTTGAACATCAACCTATGCTCATAACTTACAGCCTGGCCATTCAGTCCTCACCATCCACCACGATTTTCCCCTGCAGAATGGAAACGAAGCAGTTTGTTATACATACTAGTACAAATTTACAAAGGAAGGTTTTGCCTGCCCTCCCCTTAATAAACCAGACCTTTCTGAAAATGCAAGGAAATAGGGGAGCTTACAGTCATACATCTACCTGCACTGAAGTAAATTCCACATTTTTTGCAAATCAAGTTATTTGATCCCAGTCTTATCTGGTCTTTTGGTTTAAAATGGACTAGGAAGTGTCCCCACAGGAACATAAGCGCTTCCATGTGCTACATGTGTGAGTCCTGCGAGGAAGGTGCATGTTTCCACCCATCCATGTAGCACTAGGCCCCTTTGCAGTGCTCGAATCAGGATATTCTTCTTTTCTGTCTTTTTTCTTAAATTGTTTATACCAGGGCAGAATTCAGAGATCTTGATCCGACTGCAAGGCTTCTTCGCACCAAGTACTGTGCAAGCGTAAACCCACGCTCATTGACACTGCAACCAAGTAACTGTAGTGCATATACACATAACGGACCTCACTTTAATGTAGCCCTTATTAGTACCAGCCGCAGTCATTAATACCATTGGTGATTCAGTACGAATGGGGACCACCAGGCCAAAGCTGTCAGGAGATCCCCACTGGCAGTACTCTGAACTGAGCCAAAATTCAAACTCCTCCTCCACCTCCTGCAGACATCCTCGGAACCCCCCTCCTAGAGAGGCATGAGGGCACATGAGTAGATGGGGTCTGGTATGTCTGAAATTGATCAGGTTCACTTCTGCCTTTCCCCTCAAAGTTTCAGAGTTAAGTGGAAAACATCTCAAATGTGAAAGCTGACCTCCCCCCTGCCCACCCCAAAAAAAGTGGAGTCAGGCAGGGAGATAAGCTACTAGAAAATACACTAAATAATTAGGTAAAAAAATACAACCAGAGAGGAAGAGATCCTTTAACAGCTATTTAATAACAAATCAGCTATTATATCTGTCAATACAGAAAAAATGAGGATGCTGACAACTCTTCATCCCACGATCTGCAGCATTAATAAGTGATGAAGTATTAAAAAAACTGGGACGCTTTGTGCCTAAAACAATATCACATGAGGACAAGGGAATAAAGCTGAACTAAAACAAAGGACATGACTGTGTATTGCTAGCAAATAATGACATAAATGAAAAACAAAACCACAGAAACAGATACAGCCCTTCCAACCATCAAAATATGAGGAAAAACATGACTGCCTCATTTTTGGGGGGCAATAATCAGATACAAATCATGAAGTCAGCACTGGCTGATGAAAGTTTTGGATGCAGTTGTTACTCCAGAAGTGTCCAGTCCAAACTGCTTATTTAAACTAACAGAAGGAGATGGCAGGGGAACCAAGGGTTAAAGTGAAACTGAGGTAAGAGTTTTGGGGTATGCACCATCCCCAGGTAAACAGCACCATGAAGGACATGGCCTGAAGGGAAGGCCTTTTCTATCCAAGCCTACTGTCATGTCGCTCTCCTTCCACTGTGAATTCGTTTCCCTTACTCCTGCCTCACTAACCAGGAGGCAAGACCTTTGCACCTCTGGCACATCCAGCGCTCAAACACCCGCCAGTTGCTCCTTTGGCACAGACAACAGTTGCTAAACCCTCTCACTCGTCCCTTCTGTCATGCTCACCATCTGCCCCATGGCTTCATCGGGACATTGCTGAAGAGCTCTGCTCCCTGGGACACTCTGCCCTCTCCTTCCTATTCCCAAGGAAAGGAAGAGTTATTCTTTTGTGAACTTGAAATATTCCTACAAGATAATCAGGTTTCACATAGATTTCCAAGCAGCATTGTCTGCTGCCTATCCAGCTTATACCACACAAGTCATTTTAGGTCAATTTTGTATTGTTCATTTCACAGGTCTCATCCAATCTCTCCCCCATGTTGGCTTTAATGCCAGAGCCTTGTGCTGTAGTAAATGAGGCAAGGAACTCATTTTTTTGTAGGTACAAGTCAGTCAGAAAGAGCAGTATGGAAGCTAGAAACAAGAGCAGCAGAGATGGGGAGGGATGATCTGGTTATTTTTTTTGCAGCAGAATCTAAGGAGGCTGTGTTAGGTAGGGCCTTATATTTCCTTTAGAGGATGTTCATTAAACAGAGTTCTTCCCTGATCCCTTCAGGAAGCAGGAGAGTTACGATGGTGCCTTTTCCCCGAGAGCATTTCTAAGCTTTCCTCATAGGAAGCTTTCCTTGTAGTGCATTCTTAAGTAGATCAAATGTAAAGGAAAATCCCAATTCAAAATTAATTGGTATACATTTTTTCAGGAGCTGGAGGGATTTTTCATTTCTTCCTTCTAGATGAACTTACAACACTCCTGCAATCCCACATTTGAAGTTGTACCTGTCTGTGGAAGTATGCAAGCACAAGGCCTGCAGGAAAATACATCTTTCCAATGTTACCTCTCCACCCTGTTACTCAGACAGACGCTTTCCAGTGTGATGTCCATGGCCCGCACTTACTTCATCTTGTTCTTGCAGTATTCGCTTCCTTCAGTGATGTTCTTGCTGTGGACACAGTAGCACGGAAAGCTGTTTGGAATTAATCATTTCCAGCATCCCTGCACACTCAGAAGTCAGCAACTGAAGCAGATGCTTTGGTAGTGTAAAAAGACTCCTTGTTTAAGGGGGTCCAGAACAATACTTCACTTGGAAACGCTTAGTACTTTTAGCTCCCAGGATCATCCACACCCTACACTTGCCTACCATTATTTTATGAAACAAAGTGAAGGTGTTTCTACCATGACAGACCACTGTCCCCTTGAATCATGCTTCTGCTCTGAAAAAAAAAAAGCTTACTTCTAAACATAGCTGACCAAATGGCGCATCCACTGCCTAAGTACCACCACTCTTTTATCCAGACAGGTATTCACTTTCCATCCCCTGTCCAGCAGCTATCTGTGTATATAGCAAGCTTCATCTGAGTCACGCAGTAATAATCATTGCTTATATACAAGATCCCTTGTGTACTGTATATTAATGTCTGGCTGGTAATTTAATGGCACCTCTAGGCATAAACAAAAGTTTATTAAAACAGTAAGTAAAATGTTCCCGAAGACTGGCCTGCATTTTTAATTTTCTATTCAGCATTCCAAAACACAGAGCCAGACGCCTTATGCAAAAAGCAAGCTACAGAGTTAACACCGAGTAACATCATTTTGCACAAGTGAGACATAGCACGGCCTAGAGCAATAGGATGCTTCATTTATATTCACAAAACCCTTCTTTTCTGATCATCATTAACAATGACAGCCAAACAAAAATTTGGATTGATTATTAGGAAACGTGTACAACTCCAGGAAGCAGCAGCACATTGATTACTACGCAAACTACTTGTCAGTTCTTAGATAGAAAGCCACATGGCATCTAAAACCTTAAATTCCAATCAGTAGTTGGCAGTGCCCTCTCTAGTTAAGACTCAGTTGTGCTCTGAACATTGGCCATGTAAAAGTGACACCGTTCCTTCCCTGTGCTTATCTCCTCATTTGCATGAGATACGTATTTTACAAACAATTTAGTGTTTTAAAGACCAGCAGATTGCTTTTATCATAAAAGAATTCCTTAAGCTCAGTAAAATGCATATAATACGTGTGTCAGCTAGTACATATATTATTGCACATTTACAGTGAGCAAGTAGGTGGACACATTGTTTAACAATATTTAAGCAGAAACGTGGACTGATTTTCACATTTCAGGTTAAGTAATGGAGACATGAAAATTTTTCAGTAGAAAATCTGTCTGTGGAGGAAAATTCACTGTGGAGATGCTGACAAACAAGCGAGGAGCTCTGTTTTTAGCAAGTCTCATTTCAGATCCCAGCCACATTTCCAGACTGCAGTGACGTTTCCCCTCCACTCCTCCACTGCAACTTAGCATACACTAAGGGCCCTGAAGCACTTTCCAGCTCCCAGGGCACATCACCACCTCTCTCCATAAAGGAACGCAACCCAGTGGTCCTTGACTGGTTCCTGTACCGCTTGGTTTCCACAGAAAGGAAACAGGAGCATTCTGGCTGAAGAGAAGGTAGACAGACATGCTCCAACAGGTCCCACCGAAGTGCTCAGAGCACTAGGACTTCGGGAGCGAAGAGCAAACGCGGATGTTGCCAGCTCTTTGTTTGGAGCCTCGATACTTTTGTCATAACCTAGAATATTTGCCTACTTGCCACCATCAAGGGACTCAGGCAGCTGAGAATTCTCTTGCAAACACCACCAGCAAGAGTCAGCAAGGAGCAGAAAGACTACAGGTATCTCAGAAGAAAAGCTCCTGGAAAAAATCCTTTATTGCCCGTACAGAATAAAAACTTGGCTTGTAAAAGATAAAAGCGTTCATGGCACATCAACTGCTTTTTTGTGGCATTCTTCAGTGTCACACACAGTTCAGCTTTTTTTATTTTTAAAACACGTTTTTCTTAAATATAAGAGACAGCGTAATATAAACAGATTTGCTACTGCCCTGTTAGCCTTAACCTTCAGAGATTGGTGTCCTTCTTTATTTATAGCAAGATAATTTTAGCCTTAAAAAAACCCCGACTCTTGTAGGTTTTGCTGTCTTTTTTAAGATTAGGTGTCAAAACTTAGAGCATTCAGCAGCAAGCACAAGATCCTAAGCCTTGCACAAATATCTCAGGGTTTTTTTCGTCTATCAGAAATCAGTGGCGCTGCTCATGTGAGAAAAAGCAAGAGGTATGGGTCAGGCAACAATCCTAGTGTAACTGTGGTACACGCTTTGTGGTATTTCACATTTCCAGTAAAAAACCATCAGGGCTGATACATTATCTGTCATAAAATGCGTCCACAAGATATTCAGGCATAATGGACTATATATGCAACCAAGAACTTGCAAGATCTGGCCCAGAACTTAAAATTAGGCAAATTAACACTGCCTTTGGAGCCTTCAGACCCAATGTGGCAGTAAGTCCCCGAAATCCTCATAGAGGTCAAGGGGTCTTCCACGTGGGAGGGAAATTCTTATTCAAACCATTCCCTCACATGGGACATTCATTATAAGGCTCTCTTTTCTGTGTTTTTTTCTTCTAGAGATGAGGATGACTGTTTAGGACCCTCACCATTAAAGGCAAGAGTTCCTTCCCATTTTAATATTTTAATCTCCATAATTGTGATTTAATACATTTTTAATATTGCGCTGTCTATGCAAGGCCCACTTTTCATCTCCCCTGCATAGCAGCTGTGAAGATACAAGGGCTGAGATTTTAGCCCCAGTTCAACAGAGCACTTACACACATATTTAAGGTGCTGCAGCTGGTGAAGAGACCGATTTACTTAAATGCTCTGCTGAGTTAGAGACCTATGACCTTACATCATATGCAACTTTAAATTGCATTAATAACAGTTATATGTATGCAATGACAAACTACTGGCTTTTTCAGTCCAGGAACAGAAAAGAGTAAGAAAAACGTTGGTCGGAGCCTGGAAGCTTTGCATATTCATACTTCTCACAGTTGTTACGTGTTTGAAAATTCAGGTAATGAGCATACAATACTCTGGCTGCTTTTGTATTGCTTGGGGGTTTGCTATTCTAGTAATATCTCTACAGAAACCATTCTATCAAGTCAGTTTTTTTGCCCTCAAATTGAATTAGCACTTGTACATTGAAGTTTTCAACATCACCCATAAGATTTTTCGACTTGTCAAAAGAATCTGCATGGTCTCTAACCATGAATAAAAATGATTTCAGATATCATCTTTATTTCAAGTTTTATTTCCTGGGATTAATTTAATTGATTGTGCTGGTGGCTTGTTAAACAGCTGCTGAAATAAACATACCATTTGTCTTTCTATGTAAACATATGGGTACCTGGTTTAATTATAGTTCACACCAGTGTTGGGGGAAAAAAAAAAAAAAAACAAAACACTGAAAACAAAAAATAGCCTCTGTTTTCCAAACTGACACCATAGACCTGAAATTTTAAGAACTCCCAGAGCAGCAAAACTTGGCTTATTTTCCTCTTGCTGATTTTAATATATCCTCTATCATATAGACAAAAAAGAATAAATTTCAGTAGATTATGAATAACCTCATAGCTTTTTTTTTTTGCATATATCCATGTGTTTACACAAGACATCCGTGGTTTTCTCCTTGCCTGATATTACTAGGAGTAGCACCATAAATCTTTACTACAATATATTTCTCATTTTATGCTTAGCAGACCTATCCCTAATTTGTGTCTATTATTGCAATCACATTAACCCTGGTTTATGGCTGTGTAACAGATCAGGGTCTAAACCAAAAACTGTAGGTAAAACACAGTGGAATACACACCCCTTTGGCTTTACCACACATTTTTAATTCCCCCAGACAGCTCTAATAAAGAAAACAGCATTGCCAACAGGAAATAAAAGGAATAAATCGCTCCAAATAATTTTTCTTAAATGCTTTTGTAAGAATTATTTAGTTCCTTTAGGATCATGAGACATCTTGATTTTCTTAGCTATTCTCATTACATAATCAAAAAAATCATGGGCTTACACGGAGATAAAGTAAGCAGAAGCAGGTGGAGCCTCTAGCACTGAAGTGGAAGTGGGCAAAAAAAAAAAGAAAAACCACTTCTGTAATAAGATTCTGGAAACTCACAGGTACATATAGGATCATTTTTCAATAGCCTTTTTATGCCTAGATAAGCACCATTCTTAGCAGTGCGCATGTGCAGTACAAATGAAATATTAATAAGCAGCACACAGTTGTGTCCAAACAGAAGGAAAACTGCACAGATAAGATTTGTTCCACTACATAGAGCCTTAGCTTCTCCCTCTCTGCTCTCCCCCTCCAACCAGTTTCCTATCCCAAGCTGTCAATGAAATGAAGCACACATACACATGATGCACAACAGGCCGAGGAGGGGAGCAAAGCTGAGACAGCTGCCATGAAACACCCAACAAGAGTCGGGGAGAGCAAGTGACAAAGTACGTACTTTATGACTAGCTCCAGTTTTGAGGCTGTCAGAAGACCTTGGGACGAGAAGAACAGCGTCAATGTAACTGGGATATGCAAGGTGTGAAGAGCCTTTGTGAGCTGGTGAGGGGTCTGGAGAGTAAGTCTTATGAGGAGCAGCTGAGGGAGCTGGGGTGATTTAGCCTGGAGAAAAGGAGGCTGAGGGGAGACTGTATCACTCTCTACAACTACCTGAAAGGAGGTTGTAGAGAGGTGGGGGTCAGTCTCTTCTCCCTAGTAACAGGTGATAGGAAACAGCCTCAAGTTGTGCCAGGGGAGGTTTAGACTGGATATTAGGAAAAAAACTTACACTGAAGGGGTTATCAAGCATTGGAACAGGCTGCCCAGGGAAGTGGTTGAGGCACCATCCCTGGAGGTATTTAAAAGACGGGTAATCATAGTGCTTAGAGATAGTTTAGTGATGGTTTTTGTCAGAGTTAGGTTGATGGATGGACTAGATGATCTGAAAGGTCCCTTCCAACCTAGGCAATTCTATGATTCTAAACAGACAGATATTTCAGAGCCAGGATGCCAGGGTCCAGAGTCATCTATGCACAGCCATCTCTGCTTAGATGACATCACTTACTGGTGGGAAAGGAGCAGGTCTCCAGCAATGCAACCTAGCCTTGCAATTGTTCTCAAAGGGAGAAAGAAAGGAGGGGAAGAAAAAAAAACCCAAACAAACAAAAAAGAAAGAGTAGGAGCCTTGCAATTTCATTACACAGTAAACATCTGGTCACCAACAACCATCCTGAGCTTGAGTTCAATAAATATTCGCTTTGTCCTACAGTATCCTGGTGCGTCATTGCTTTTAAAAACAAAAGCCGTGCCCTAGAGGCTGCATGTACACATATCTACCCAGACACATTCAGACAGCCAGACTTTAGCCCAGTATCCTCACTGAGTTCATGGATGAATATCCTAATTCAAGTAAATAGAATCTAGCATTATTAAACTTATCACTAAACTGATAAAAAATTCAGAAAGACAACAAAAATCAGAAGAGGTGCAACCATGTCATTGGCACTGGTTGCTGAAAGTAGTTACTCATTTAATGACAAAAGTAAGTATTCCCATTTTCTCAGATCAGTGTATAATTTGGGGAGCTGTCTATCTTGGGATACCTATTTTTACCCATAACGGAGGAACATAAAAATTCTAATCAGTTTTCAAATCTCAGGAGTCAAAAGAGAATTTGCATTTCTGCATAAAGAAGGACCCGATACAGATGAATAAAATGGGAACGATTTGGATTAGATGAACTTAGGTAGGATGCTGCTGTGGTCAGTTCCTCAATAGGATTTAGCACAGTTGGCAAGACCTACCTTCTTTCCACCTTTCCTCTGGAATGATGCCAGCTGTAATTATACATTATAATGAGCAAGAATCTTGAATTCACAGTAGAGCTGTGAACTTGTTTCTCCTCACCTTCAGTAATGTATTTCTGCCCTCCTTCTTCATCTTTCCTGTGTTGTTTTGTAGTTTATGTCAAACAAGCCTCATTCTTCTCATTACAGACAAAAATCTCTGCTTGTTGAAGTGCTGAGAGAGCTAATTCTTGTTGTTCTCACTTGTTACAGAAAACCTCCTGCCAAAGGAACCGTTTGGCTTAAAATATTGTAAACAACCTCTCCTCCTTTACCCGCCACCACAGCTTGCTTTTAAGAAGTCTGTTTTCATAAACAGTACGCCTTGTCTGTTCAAAACAACATAACTAGGAGTTGCCATATCAAATACATTTATGGAAGATAGCAATAAAGAAATTCCTTGACAGACTAATGATGACCTCCCACAAGCCAGGCACTTAAAAGGCTCACTTTCCTGCTTAGCAGATTAAAAAGTAATAGCTGAGTGGCACAGTTTCAAGTGCAATACCTGCCCTATGGGCTACTGTGAAAATAAAAATCAGACACACCATAGAGATGGCTACCAAATAAGTTGGTCTGACTCTGGGGGACATGACATAGCCAGGTTAGCGTCAGCTTCCAGCAGCCACCAGAAGAGACTGAAGGTAGACAAGAAAATACGGACCTTCTTTTTACATTGCTTACCTTGCTGAAGCCTATGGATTTCTCTGGCATTTCTTCCAGTTTAAAACCGGGGTGGGAAGAACCAGCTCTGTTAAGGAGGAGGGGCTGGCTTTGCATCTATCTGGGTATTTTGTCTGGTGCCTAAACATTAGTCTCTTCCACACAGCTTCCCATTGGAATAGCAAAGGCAAGTTTAGATACAGAAATGTAAAAATGAAAGACTAGTACACTCTTAGCAAGAGTGGAAATTAAAATCTAAAAATCTAAATAGTAAGAAGGGCTAATTTGGATAGTGCTTCGCAGAGGAGTAACACCCAGCCTGGTGCAGAATTGCAGCTGGGATTTTGCCACCAAGTTCATTGGTTTTATGACAAACTGCCGGCGAGTCCTGCTGAGCTGTTTGGGTGGGCAAACACTGTCCTGCTCGCACTGGTGCCTCTGGCGGGAGGGAACACCCGTACACGGACTGCCCGGCCAGAGTCACGGGCAGTGCCCGCAGGCACCCATCGGGGACGGCTTTGCCCTATGGTATTTCTTTAGGAGCTCACGTGCTGCCAAGGGAAACACGAGAAGATTAGGGGTGATGCTACCGCCTTCCGCGTATCAGCTGTAACTTCTCATTTCACCATGTATTATATTGTCAAGATGCCATTGCATTTCACATCACATAACATAACATGCAAAATAGAGAACACCGTTCTTTAATAACGGAGCATATTCCTTTGAAATTATTTGACAAGCACAATGGATAAATACAACTTAAAGCTAGCTAAGTACTATCCTCTTAAAATACAAATGCACACAAGCATGAACGCTATTAAAAAAAATAACTGTAATCACTATTTAAACAGGTCTTCCTAATAATTCCTAATGTAAGTAGAAGGGGAGGAAAATGCCTCATGCCCACAACTTAGAAATTCACTGGCCTGTGGTCTCGCACTAAGATTACCATCACTCAGCCCAAATGTGGCAACTGGAGGCAAAATGAAGTTCACCCTTTGAATCTGATTTATTCTTTCAGACTTCAAAGCTGGGCAGACAGCCTCAGTAGAAGAAGGTGAAGAGTGAAATCTTAATTCTGTTCAGGTTAATAGAGAAAGCGCTCGTGAAGTCCTGACCTCGCTTGAAGTCCCATTAGCATTTCTGAAAGCAGCAGAGACTGATGAATTTCTGATAAAATAATCTCTGCATCTGAGCACGTGGGTTTCTCATAGGGGTCCCACACCCACCAGCCAACACTGGGTTATATTGAAGGCAAAATGAATTATTAGTTGGACAAAACTCATGCTGATACCCACCGAGCTCTTCCTCTGGGTGAGAATGAGCAAAGCCATCTAGAATAGGTGGAGTTGGGGCTTTTCCCCAGAGACCGGGATTAGTGCTTGAAAATGGGAGAAAAGAAGTAGTCATGCCCTAAAAAGCAAACCATTTTACATAAACAGGAAAAAACCCACCCCAAACCAACTGGAATGATGTTAAATCAAACCTCAATTAAAACAGTGTTGTGCTTGGTACCTAAGATACTTGCAATGCCATTAGCTTCCCAATATGTATATTTGGTTTGGAGGATTTGTTCTTGTTGTTTATTAGGAAGAACAAAGTTTTTATCACTTTTGAGTGAGACACATGGGTATGTCCTAGAGGCTTTTTGTTTGTTTGTTTTGTTCCCCTCCCCCCCCCCGGCACTGGGGTGTTTTGAGAAGTTCCCACCTTTGTTTTCTATTTTCCCTGCTATATTTCCCTCCACCTTCTGAAGTTGCATGGGCTACTATTTATTCATCACTTTACTTTATTAAGATGCAGTTCAGGTTTTCACCTGTGTTGCATGTTTTGCAACCATGAAATACGGATCTAAGATTCAAAAGACACAAGAGCGCAAAGAACCTTTCAGACACTTTCTGCTTTCTGAAGAAATGGCAGCAGATACAAGAGCAGTTCAGAGCTGTTACCTGTGACCTAAAATAGCTTCTAATACACTGAATTATTTCAGATTTCAACATTGTTAATGCTGGCATAAGTATAGAGCTCTTTCTACATTTTCATCATGTTCTGATAAAAATCCCAGGTCTGACAGTGTATCCTGACGAAAGAGTCCACATGAAATATGTTGCTAATTATTTATACACCTCTTCAAAGGCTCAGTGCTTCTACTTGTACTTCTCACTACTCTTACCTACCCAGGCCCTAAAGCTGTTTTTCAATCACTGAACTGAAACCCCTTAGAGTAACAAGTTTATAATAGAGGTTCATAAACCTGGCAGTGATTAACAGCACGGGTTAATCAAATGAGTGTAGAACAGGCTTTTCCCCCCTTTTCTTTAAAGGAAACTGGCCCCAAGTGTTTTTCCCTTATTGCTACGTGGAAATAAATTTGCAATTAACTTTACTTATTGGTGTCGTAGCAGCCTCTGAAGACCCCCGCCAGAAGGAAGCACCGTTGTGCTTTTCAGCACGTAAATGCATACCAGAAGACAAGCAGCCGCTCCGAAGAGCCGACAACAGCCCAGCACCGTCCCGCAGCCGAGCCCCGGCGATGCCCAGGGACCAGGCGCGGGCAGAGCCCGGCTCTGCCAGGGCTCACCCCCGCCTGAAAAAGAGCGGGCAGCCTCAGCCTCATGTGTCATCCCACTTACTAATTAAGGAATTTACAATAATTAAGAGGAATTTACAATAATTAAGAGGAATTACCCTCCACCGACAATGGTTGGTCAGCTCCATGAAAACGAAACTGATGATTGAGTCCACCTACTGCCAAACCCACAATGTTTAATTTACTCCAAGACCAAGAGGACATCATTCTCCAGCACACTCTACACAGGGGATCAGTATCCCATTTCAGCTGTTTGCAATCAAGCTCTCAATGAATCTGAAGTAATGACAGGAAAGGGGTTCTGTGGCTGTTATGAGGCTGGATGGCCGCTGGGCCTACGCAGTCTGAACTTCCCAAAACTTGGAGCCAGCAAGAAGCTTCAAACAGAAAAGAGCTTTCAGTGGCTGCGTTCTAAACCCTGAACACATTGCTTGTCACTCGCTAGCCACAGCTTTTTTGGTTAGAGTTCTCTGGAGCACGATCTTGAAATTAAAATCTTGATTTAATTCAATTCTGATGGGGAGAAAAAGGAAATTCCCGGATTGAGTTAGCTAAGTGCAGGGCTGAAAAATAACTTTTGAATCAGTACTGAAATGCATGATATTTGCTTCACCTCATTGAGTCAGGGCTTTGTTTTCTTGTGTGAATTGCTTCTGGAAATTACAAACCCAAACCCCCCACAGTCACTGCAGCCAACAGACTGAGCCCCAACACCCAGCACCTTCTCTCAGGGCTCTCCCTTGTGATTACGAGCCCCCTGTGCTTGCTCAGGGCTTCCTCTGTTATCAGCT
The DNA here is from genome assembly GCA_013398915.1 of Dromas ardeola. Classification (NCBI taxonomy): domain Eukaryota; kingdom Metazoa; phylum Chordata; class Aves; order Charadriiformes; family Dromadidae; genus Dromas; species Dromas ardeola. Next base: position 6,937 of record VYZM01021215.1, on the reverse strand, counting down.
GAGTTTATGATAATAAAGCCATCACGTTAACCCAGAGTGAACTCATCCTCCTGCTTGACAGCTCGCCTTCCTCACCACGTCCTGGGGAAACTCACGGGCATCATGCATCCCTCATCCGTATTCACAACCCTTTCTCTCCAGTCATCATACTGGTGCTCTGCACTGGAGCATCCAAGTGCTGCTATAGGAGGGACGTTAAGCAGTGCAAGTAATGACTACTGTGGGGTTACTGTGCTCCTTTACTCTCATCCCAACCACTCAGTATGTATTTGTTTTCCTCCTGCCTAGATTTTTTTTTTTTTAACTGAACAACTGCTATAACCTGAAATCTTAATATTCTAATGTGTGCCTGTATGGTATTTAAGGTCCATACAGGACCTTAAATAATGAACTAGTATTTAAGGTCCATACAGGACCTTACCTAACATTACCTAGTTCATTACCTAACAAATTAGGGAAGTGCTAACATACATAGGAATTTCTGCCTGCATAATATTAAGAGGGATGATAATCTCAAAAGGTAACTGTGTGTACGCACTAAGCAACTAAGTTTTTATAATCTCTGGTTTGTCAGTTATTTCTTTTAACTAAAAAAGAAAAGCCAACAAAACAAACCACCACCAAAAAAAACCAAAAAACCCACAACTACAAAACACAAAACCACCAAAAAACCACCAAAACAAGATTGCAAATTTCACTTGGCAGTTTTTCAGTTTTAGTGGTACTAGTACAGCCTAAGTCTCTCCTCTGGATTCAGATGAAACTCTCATTTGGTGGCGGGAGGTTTGCCGTAATGAAGAATTCACCAGCATTCACAGCCCAGCTTTCGTTTACCATTTCCATGGCTTGTGCTTTGCAGATGCCTGTAGCACCTTAAGCACAGAAGCCCCCAAGTTAGGGGAAAACCAGCCACTGTTCATACAGATACAGACATCTGTTGTTTTCCACCACTTTATGTGTAACAGCTTGATTTGCGCCAAAAAAAGAGAGTTATCATGTTTACAAGGAAATAAACAGATACGACAATACCACACAGAATCAAATAGTGAATGCAGCCTGTCTTAAAACCAGCTGTAACATTGGGCTGCCTCTTTAAAATAGGCAGTCTTGCCAAACAGCAGGACAGGAGGCGGCGTATCTCAGCTCTCGGAAGAAAGCTACACAGCTATTCCCAGGTCTGGTTTAATTTCGTAAAAGCTTTGAAACATTTGGAGCACTCACACACGTATTAATTCAGCAAAGATGCTTCCAATTCACTCAGTTATTTCTGGAATAAATAAAAGCAAAATCTAGACATGTACATTTGCTGAATGAGTGTTTCTTCCCTCCCTCTTTGTCCAACTTGACCGCTTTGTACATAGACAGTGGTCTTGGCAAGGTCAGAGTTGACACAGCAGCTCCAACCGTTGCCCAATGCAGTGTCACCACCTCTCACACCACTATATCACACGTCATTTACACATAATGTGTAAAATCTTTATCAAAATGTTACTGAAAAAGATATTGTGTAGGTAGAGGAGTAAGTTTTCTATCCCCTCAAAGATTATCCATTTTTATTGTGCCACATTATAAATTAAATTTTTCATCATGTATCTTAGACATAGAAAATGAATGCACCAGCCCTCTAAAAATAAGATCCCTCACTAAAACCGTCTATGGAAGCTACCAGTCCAGAGCACACATTTACAGTTATGTCATAAATCTTTGCTAAAAATGAGATTTATAAAGGCTGTGCTGACACAGCTTATCTACAAGACCGTGAAAACGACAGACGCATGTAAGGATCTCATCCCTGCTAAAACACGACCATATGAATATTGAACATCAAACCCCACACAAGCCGCCTGACTTTTGTGGCGGGCCCCAAAAGAGCGGGATTGCGAGCCAACGCTGCCTCCTTCCCCTCCCCAGCCAGCGCTCACCCAGCCCACAGGGCACAGGCTCCCCGCTCACAGCTGGAGCACAATTTTGAATCAAATAAAACAGAACTCTCTTCATCACCTGCTTCCCCTCACTTGCCTGCAAGATGATGTTCTTTCTACCCACCTGGTTTGGTTTGTGGGGTTTTTTTCCCCCCACAACCTTTTAGTATCTAAAGCAGCTGGGCCTTGCTGACTCATGAACTTAAGTTGCTTTGGCTTCCAAGCGTGTAACCCTTACGTGTCAGGTTCCTGAGCTTTTTCTGAACCTTCGGTTCATCTTTAAGTATTCTTAGCAATTGATGAGTACAGATTGAACCATCCTCTTTCTAGATTGACATGTCTCCTGCCTTTGGGGCATTTTTTTTTTTTAATAAAATAACGTGCCCATTATTACATACAAATCACAATACAGCATGCTGCAGCATACTGTGACATGCCATGAGGTATCATACTGGAGACACGGAAGGTGTAACAGAGAGACAAAGCATTCAACCATGTTTCATTCCAAGAAGTACCTCTCAAAAGATCCTTGCAGTGGGTGGGTCGCAGAGCTCCGCTGGGAGCTCCGGTTTTGGCTCCAGTTGAGAGGAATTTTCCCAATTCCCTGGAAACCGGCAGCAGGGAGACACCTGCCCTGGGACACCCCCGTCCTACCGCCCGGGGTCATCTCTCCCAGAGCAATTTTTGGTGGCTCCAGAGGGTCTGACCCCGGTTTTACCCACGGAAAGACGGACAAGCTCCAGCTGCCGCCAGCCCCTGCCACCCTAAAGCATCACCCGGGGCCGCTGGGGACTTGGGGACGGGGGGGAGAGGGTGGAACATCCTGGTCCTGAGCCCATCTCCCCCACATCAGGGCCGCCCCAGCCGGGAAAAAAAAGAGGGGAACAGCCCCTCGCAGCCCTTAATTTCCTCTCGTGTTCCCCCGAGGTGCCCCAGCTCTGTTCATATGGGGGGGGGGGGCAGAAATTCATCCCCACGCCCCCCGCTGCATCCCTCCTCCCTGAGAGCCATCCCACAGCTGGCTGTACTTAAAGCAGGCAAGGTTTAACGCTTGTAAAGCTTTGTCAAAACCAACCCCCTCCTTCAAAAATACCCAGGAGCATTATTAAAAACTATAGGAAGCTCAAAAAACCCCCAAACCTAATTTTCCCCCAATAAAAAACAACAACAGCAAAACGACACACCCCTGCCCCCATTTGGCCTACTTTGGGCTATAGTGTACAGCAGGAACATTTTCAGAGGCAGGTGAGCACGGTGGGAGCCCAAGTCACTGGGAAAGACAGGGATGCTGGGACCTGTTAGAAAGCGTTGCCTCAATTTCACTGGTGTGCAGCAACGAATTCACTTGCTCCAAGGAAACCTGCTGGCCTGAACAAGAAAAACAAAATTAATTTTACTCAAATAAGTTCGCTATGTCAGGGTACCTACCAGGCAACATAACTGTAAAGGGGTTAACAAGTAAAAATATAATTTGTTGCTAGATTTACTATATATGCATAGCAACAGACACATGCAGACATATGCGGCTTGATGATGATATTTGAAAGTTTTAAAGTGACAGCCCCTTTGGGGTGTCCCAGGTCTGCCCCGTCAAAACAAACAGTAAAGCAGTTAAGCACAAGTTTAATTCATCCCAATTCAGCAAAATATTTAAAGTGGGATGCGTGGGTAAAAGTTCTTCTAAGTAAATGCCTCTACAGAAGTTTGTGTTACAGGCTATAAACTGAGTTGTGTGCCTTTTAGACTCTGTATTGGGTTGGTTACATATGTCAGTTGATCTCCTGCACTTTTTTTTTCTGGGTAGCATTTCTTCTGCGTTTTTTTCTTTATCTTCATAGTCCCGTTTTCTGATCTGTCCTCTTTTCCATGAGTATATTTGCAGTTCTTAACACAGAACTATTTCATCAGGTTTGATGTGACTGGCAAAACTCCCATTGATCGACCTGATTGCCTTTGGTAAGAGATTTCACTGGAATTCGATTGCTGTCTCAGGACTGCGAGAGATACGTGACAACATAGTCCTAACAGGCTGCTTCCAATAGGAAATGTTGATATGAGCTGCAGAGGCATTTCACAATTTGATTTCATCATATTAACAGTCTTCAGAATGTACAGTATTTCATTTATAAAAAGGGGTAGGAGAACACAGGCAGATACCTGCCCATGCTCTGCGGGTGAGGGGAAGGGCTTTGATGTGTGCCCAGGGGTTGTAGGAAAGGTGGAATGCATTTCTACTGAATTTTAACAAAAAAAAAGAAAAAAAAAGAAGAGGGAAACAAAAAACACCTGAGAATTTGTGATTAGCTTTGAATAAAACATAGACAGGTGTCTATGTCCACATATAAGGTGGACACTCCTCTCCCCCTTTAATTCTCAAAAGAATATATATACCTTCTCTTTGGAGAATTAAAACCTGGTTTTCAAGGAGGATGAGCCTGTAGACTAGGTCTGAGCTCAACGTGCCTGGTCCTGCAGGGACCGATCCTTCAGCACACATCTAATACTTCTGGCAGATGCTGGTCCTAGCGGGCCTTCCTCACCAGCCAGGGCCGAGTCCCATCACGCTCTGATTGTGTGGACACTGAATCAAAGGGAGGAAACAGAATAATTCACAGATATTTTCCACTACCCATTCACGAAGCAGGATGAGTCCATGAAAGATCTCACCAAAACTACAGAGACTGTGGAAAGCACGGAACATGCCACGGCGCACACCAAATACCACATTATACACCTCTCACGTGGGGCCGCAGGACTCTGTCTACCTAAGTAAGTGTTTTAGCGCAGTATTTAATGGTTCCAAGGTGCAAGCGCCGACCCAGTGACACAACTGTTAAACCATTTGTAAAATTGCATCTACCCATGGGTGACACCCTTCTCAGAAACATGAGGTTTTCATCACATTTTTCAATGCTTATCACCTGTCATAGTTTTTGGGAATGTCTAAAGAGATTGGCCAACACCTCACATGGTGGAAGAGGGAGAAAAGGAACTCAGATGTACCTTGAAAAGACTGCAGAAGAAGATAGAGGACACTGAAAATTTGGAAGGGCTAAGAGCTCCGAGCTGAGAACATGTCCATGTTGACGAGCAAATGGAAAATCAAAGTGTTTTCCCTGAGTTAGTGCAAGTCCCGCTGACATGCGAGCACCGTCTTTCGTCACGCCGACTGCCTGCCACCAGCCTCCAGGCACCAGGCTGGGCTCTGCCGCAGCGACGTGCTGCGCGTTCTCGTTGCTCCGTTTAAATGGCATACGGAGGTAGAGAGGAATTTTGCGCTTAATTAGGGGATGTGTTTGGAATATGATTTGCGATAATACATCTATAAAAAGGGAAATTAATGAAAATAATTAATGAAGGGTAATCTAAGATACCAGGGTTTTGTCTAAATCAGCAAGAATAGGGTCCCAAGGACATCCACTGTGTGATTTATAGGATTATTTTTTTTAATGATCCATGAGATCTTAATGTTTTCAGTGCAAGAAGCGGTTGGGGAAGTGGTTAGGAAGGGATCCCACCTGTGAGGCTATTTGTAAGGTAGGTTCCTGTGAGAGTTCAATCTGAGTTTCATATCTGCTTTGTATTGTCCGATATTTCTTTTCCTTTAGAAGCCACTTTATGTCTGTGAATTTTGCTCTTTACAATTTTATCTTTACCTGTAAGGAAAAGCAGTGAAGTTTGCCTCATATCCAGCTGCTTTGATTTTACAGTGTTTGGACAGCAGGTGTATCTCAAAAAAAGCAACCACCCCAAATGAACAGAAACACAGGCAAAATCACGGCCTTGCAGGATGCTCACGACCCTTGAACTATGAAGCATACGATGGAAACTTGAATTAAAATGGATGCATTAAAAATAACTTTTGTACAGAGCCATGGCGAGCCAAGCAGATGATGTATGGTGCTGTATCGGCTGTCATTAAATAGCACGGCACAGCATGGGACAGGAGAGTCACCAATGCCACTGTTGTTAACCAAGGCTGTGGGTGGAAAAGGCCTTTCCCGAGTGCTCCAAGGCTGGCAGAGCTTCGTGAGATCCCAAGGCGGCGTGAGGGAGTCCTTGGTCTCCCCTGCCAGACTGGGCCCACCTCAAACAGCAAGTCCAGCAAGAAAGAGGGGTTGAAATCCATGCCCTACGCCTGCCAAAAAGCCCTGTACAAACGCAGGACCTGCCCTCCTCCTCCAGCCAGCTTTCACGTTCCCTCCTGCAAAAGTACTTTTTGGATGACGCTCTGGGTGCCGTGGGGAATGTGACGTACAGGAGCAAAGGAGAGGTGGCATGAGCCGGATGGCTCCTGCTTAGCAGTCTGCTCACATCGTTCTCCCACCAAGAATATTCAGCTTTCTTTGTCTAAAATGTTGAGTGGTTATGAATAGTAAGGATAGACTATCTGTAATTATTTTTAAATTATTAATGGTTTTGTTAGATCCCTTCACTTTTACATTAGGTTTCTGTTAATGTAAGTTAAATCAAAATGTACTTCAGTTTCCAGGCAGCTCCCAAATGTATTTTTCATTCTTTCATAACATTACTTCAACTTCTCGATGAGGTGTCTATGATAAAGTTTGCTCCCGAGCCGGCAGACTCCCAGTCCTAATGAATTCAGCGAAAGGCTCGCCCAGCGGGCTCTCCTCAGCCGGGCTAGATGGCAAATGAGGAGGCCATCGCTGTGTTGCCAGTTAATATACTACCCCCAGCTAGCAGGTGTCATACCCTATTCATAAAGAAGGACTGTGGAGGCCACGGGGGTATCATCAAAGACAAGGGGAGAGTTTATCAGAATAACCGAGTTACTTTATTGGCACTTTCCATTATGCTTAGGAGACTCAGGTTGTTACGCCAGACACTCCTGATCAGAAAATATCTGCCGAGCGCCTCGCCCAGGGCTCAGCCCCGGCAGCAGGGAGCAGAGGGTACCGCACGCCGCCATGCCTGCATCCTTGCCCCAGGAGATGCTCTCAGACGGGGGGGAGCTCAACGCCGGGCGACCTCGAGGCAGAAAGGCGGTCTTCTCC
>VYZM01021211.1:278622-294488 GCA_013398915.1 Dromas ardeola | reverse complement strand
CCCCCCGCCTCCACCTCAGCCCGCAGCCGTTGCCCGCCGCCCCCTCGCGCCGCGCCGACAGGGGGCGCCCCGCGCGCCGAGCGCGTAACGGCCGCTGGGTGGCGGTGGCGGGGCCGCCATCTCAGACTCGGGCTGAGGGAGGCGGTGGGGACGCCCGCGCCCCCTCCCCGACCCCGCTGCTCGCCGCCTTTTCGCTTCTGCGTGCCGGGCAGCCGTGGCCGCAGTCCCTCGACCTCAAGCAGGAGGTGGCCGAACAGAAGGCGGGACGCTGACCTTCGAGGGGCGGGCGGCGCCGCGGGAGAGGATGAGCCGGGGCGATAGGCGGGCTGGGCCCGTCAGCCCACACCGCAGCAGCGGGGTCGGGGGAAGGGAGCCGCATTATCCCGCTCGGCTGTCCGTAGGCATGGCCTTTCTTTGCGGTTACTGAGTGTCGTTGCAGGCTGGTGTGCCTGTGGAAGGGAAGCAAGGAGGGAAGCAAGGAGGGAAGCCTGCCTGCTTAATAGACTAGTCTCCATCCCTGCCTTATCTGGGGATGAAAAGACTTCTTTCTTAATGGGAGCAGAGCTGGATTCCCCTGCTTCTTACATCTCCCTTTGTTTGCTAGTGCAGCCAATGCGTGCCTGTCTAGGAGCTGCAATTGAAACAGGAAACCCATTCAAAAGCCAAAAACCTGCCATATATTACTATACACGAACAAAACTATTTGCTTTAATTCTGTATTTTAAACTTAGGAAACCTTTTCTTCAAACCTAAAAAATGCTAGAATCTGCCCTAGCTAAGGCAGTTTCCTGTGCTGATTTCGCTGTATTGTATTCACTAAAATGGAAGAAGAGAGCATGGTTTTTTCAGATTGATACAGACCCGCTCCAGACAGATAATGATACAGAGACAAGAAAAAAAAAAAGATCTTGTGGATAAATTTCCACACCCACTGATAGGTGTAGTAGTTACATAGTGAAAAAGTTTAATGTACTTTTGGGTGGAAAAAAAACTAAGAAACAAAAAAAAAACCCACCCCAAGAAACAAACAAAACCCCAAACCAAAAACCACACAAACAAACAAACAAAACCAAACAAAACAACCAACAACTGCTTTTGAAAAAATAAAAGGGAAAAAAAAGAAATAACGCAGTCAATAAAAGATTTTGAAACTGCTAAAAGTCTCCTGATAAAAGAGCAAGAAGAAATACCTGAAACAGTAAATTCTTTGATTTTAAATGCTTGTGATGCTATTATTCAAGCAGAATACCCTCGTAGGCCATGGCTTTCCTCTCCAGCGAATTGTCCAAAATGAGTCTTTCTACAAGCCAAGCACAAGGAAAAAGTCATCCAGAAATCCTGACTGGAAATCAAAAGACAAGCGATGTAGTAAGACTCCTAAGAAATGTGCTGTGCCATGCCACCGACATTTGGCTCAAATATTAACAAGTACACAATTTAAGAAGGAAAACCAAACTACTTTAAGGAAATCTAGTGATGTTATAAGGGAAAAACATGGAAAGTATGCTGGAACAGCTCTTTCACCATTGCACACTGTGGGGCCCAAGGATTCAGAATCATCTGTGTTCTCCCATAATAAGGAAAACTTGAAGCAGAAAATGGAGCAGGAAAAAGAGCATGACAGCAAGCCAAATAAATCATTCAAGTCTGTGATGGTTCCATCAGCTACTGCAGAACAACTACTACCACAAACCATGAAAGCATTTAAAGAAGACTCATCTACAACTGGCTTTCCATACTTCACATGGGCAAAAGGAAATCTGCCTGTAAGAATATTTTTCTTTTAATTGATTACATCAAACATATGAGAACTAGAAAGATAATTGATATCAGAATGTAGAATAAACAAACTTTTTAAATAAACTGTAGTAGATAAACTCAGCATTGGTACTCTTAACTGATATGTCACGTAAGTTTTGACAAAACAGAGGAAAACATATGCATCCTGCCAGCAGTCCCTCTGTTTCTTGCTTTCTGCTTACAGTATTCTTACTATGTTTAGCAGGAAATTCCACTAGTAAAGATGAACTTGTCTGAAAACATGCCTAAGGTTTTTTGGACTACTTCATGTCAGTTGAGTTGTGAGTGCTTTTTTCATTTTGTTGTTTCATCTGCTGTTACTGCTTCTTAAGTGCTGCTGCCAACCATAGTTTGCAATGTTTTCTTGATTCAAATATTGCTTCCCCATGGCTGGTGCAATTAGCCTTTTTTTACCCACTTCTCGTTGTAAACATCATCGGTCACGCTTTTGAAGGGATGAGGTATCAGTATTCTTCAGGACAAGTTGTTTAGCTCATGCTGCTCTACATTTTCCCTGTAATTTTCATCCCATATGACACTGTTTGCTTTCTGCTCTAAACTATCATGTTAGAATTGTTCATCTTCCCTTCACGTTCCAGAGGTAGGTTGAATTAAGTTGTGGATAAAAGAGCTGCTGAAACGGGCAATGGTGACTGAGACCCTTGAACAAAATGTGCCAACTTATATCCTCTTCTTCTGAGTATGTAGCCATTATATATATTCTAATGGCTTAACAGGAATCCTGTAAAATCTGTTAATAATGTATTTCCTGTCTTTATTGTGTGTTAGTACGTTACATTTTATTACTGCTACTAATAATAGAATAAACATGACTGGCAAGATAGGAGATATATCAAGAAGGGGACAGATAGAGAGCAATAGGTTCTCGATAAAGTATTTTAGAGCAAATACGTTTGTGCATACATACATTGTCCCTGAAGGTGAAGTCCGACTATTCTTTTTTATTGATAAAATTAAGAAAATATGTAATATTTTTTGATGTTGGCTGCCATCCTTTAAAATTTTTTCAAGGATCAAATTAGCTTAACATATCTTCAGAATTATCCAACCAAAGAAGATACAAATATGGACGTATGTCGCAATCTTTCAAAAGCAACAGAGACTGTTTTACGTGATTTAGGAGAAGCTCCAGGAGAATGTGAGTCAGCCACTGTATTCTGCAAGACACTATACTGGTTCCCCATATTTGTAGATCAGCTAAAGAGACCTCCAGAGTACAGTCTGTAAATTCTTACATTGCATCACTGGATTCCTCTGTTAGTATAGTTACAGGAAATACTAACTGCTTGAAATTTGAGAATCAAAACATTCGACCAGAGCAAATGGAAATCAATCCTAAGAAAAGGGTGAATCCTGTGAAATACTCCAAGATTTATTACTGGAAATGGTGACACCCCAAAATGACCTGAATCCAGAATGCCTTTCCAAAGAAATGGGAGTGCGCAAGGAAAATCTTACCTGGACTCTCACTTGGGAAGATCATGTTCCCAGGTTGTGATGAAAAAAATAAATAATGACGTAGTAGTAGTAGTAATAATAATGATAATTATGATGATGAGTGCTCTTGCAATATATTTATTGCGTCTTTAATTAGTTAACCAACATTAAGTGTGTTTTTACGTTGCAGCAGACCTTTAGATTGATAACAGGCTGTTCTATAGCTTTTCTGGCTGTGGTCATTTACAAAATAAGGTATTGTACACTGTACACAATCTTAATCAGAATTGTAATTAATTGATGTGATAGGCTAGCTGAGTAGGCAAAGACCAGAGCATTGCAAGAAAAAATGAACTTGAGGAAAACATGTTTCTGCTACCAGAATAACAAGAATCTCTTGCATTTCAGAAATGTGAAAATGTGGGAAAGGAAAAATCTGTAGTACATTAAAAAAAAATGGAAATGTTTTCAAGTGGATGTTTTTTAATGTGGTTAATCAACATTAACTTCAGTAATATAGCTACAGTGAGCGAAAGCAGCCATCTGAAGGTTCTCAGAGTTCTTTCTTTGGAATTTTTGATGTAATATGCCTTTACTTATTACTTGTGTGTCAATTTGGTTGCCATAACTTAAACTTTGAAAGCTGTAAAGACTGTTAAGCAAGATTTCAGCCTGTATTAGTAGTCTTCTCTATTGCAGGTGGATTTCATGATAGGACGAAGACAGATTCCATGAATCTGGATTTGTGGGTAAATCCAGTAGTAATAGTGTATTTTGTAATCATACTTAAAAATAAAACCACCACTCAATTGCAGCTAAATTCCTGTGGGCTTTTTTTGGCTTTTTTCTGGAACTTCATGGGACTTCTGGGTAAGTAACATACATTTATGTAACTGATTTCTGGAATAGAGTCAGTTGTTTTCATTTGGGAATGATGGAGGTTTCCACAGGAACCTGTTTAAACCTAATATTCTTTCCTTCATCCTATCTCAAGTTTCTGGATAGGTTTAATTATGCTAATACCAAATGTTATTCTCCTAGCTCATTATTAGTAGATCACCTCAATTTTTTCGGTGCTTTCTTTTTTAAATCCTTAAGTCTTTACTGGTCTGTTACATCAAATAACTTTATTTCATAGTATGGTTCTTACTCATAGTCTTTTGTGGATCCGTCTCACTGGATATGTTGTGTAGTATCTCTAAATTTTAGTAGTTTTTCCTCATTCATACAGGATAGAGATGACCGTCATCAGGACAGGTCATTACAGCTAGCTTAAGGTTTATTAGACAACCTAATTTACTTCAGCAAAGCTACTTACTAGCATTAAAGACAGGATTCGTAAGTCACCTACTTAGATATCTGTCTCGTGTCAGAGACATTCAGAACAATGATTTTCAAATGCTTTCCCATGGTTTCACCCACCTTCTAGGCTAAAACCTGCCTTCATAGCACTTGAGAAAGAGGAGTAGGGAAAAGAGATGAGTGAGGTAAAACTTGATAATATTTTTTTTCTAATATTTGCTTTTGTTCCTTAATAGCATCAAGTGGATGAAATTGTCTCTTCAGTTGATGTTTATTGCATTGAGACTCTTTAAAGTGCGTAGTTCATATAGCAGATCAAGTTGATTATGAGTAAATCACACTTTTTCCTGCATTGATCCATTCAGTCATTCACAAACTGCTGTGGTATTAGACCAAGACAGTAAGAATCTCAACAGCATTGAGCATAGATTCAGGATAATGTTAGTTAACCTACGTTTTCTATTGTTACAGGTGTTTCATTATTTTTTGTAGTGTTAAATGCTAGCACAAAGAATGGTGGCAGCAAAAAAAACCAAACCACCTTGTGTTGTTTTCACAAGTATTGCAAAAGTAACCAAGCTATAAATTTGTTTCAGTGTCCACAAGAAGATTTTGCAACTGTATCGAAGTTTTATAAGCCCCTTTGAAAATACCTCACATTGAGCCTAAATGTAAGATCCTTGAAAATTTCAAGTCCAAGTTCAGTCATATGCTGATAACACCATTGGTTTGAGTAAAAGTGAATAAACAAGTGCTCTTAAAAAAAAAAAATAAAAAATAAAAAATTATTGTGCTGAGAACTATGTCATCAGCTTGGAATAGAAAGTCTCTGCAACTTAACAGTACAGATCATGAATCTCAGATTTTGAAAACACTAACTATATGCAAAAACTTAAGATTTTCAGTGTAACACAATTGTTACCAATTACTTCTTTTCAGTGACGCGTAGTTGAAACCTCCTTAACAATACACTGATTATACATTTTTTTGGTGTTAACAGATATTTCTTATTTTGTATTATTGCTTAATAGAAAGTATCAATCACAGCTAACAAGCAAAACTTCAGCAAACGTAGTCCAGGGACTAGTTTGAAGTATTTCTGATTATTTTAAAAAATACTAGAAGTCATAGTGCCTCTTAATTGCTTTTGTTTGACAATACTGTAGTTGTTGAAAAGCAATAGTTCTAACAGTAAAGACTTGTGAGCTTTTAAACTGAGAAAACTGTATTTCATTTTCTTAAAAATTATGTCAGTACAGAATCTGGACCAGTATTTAGAAATAAGTAATTTTAACTTTTTTCACAGAAACAAACAGCAGCAAAGTAACTCCACTGGAATAGTTGTTTAAATCAATTTATACTGACTTTGTTATTAGTATCCAAGTTCATTTTTATAGAGTGTGCAAGGCACTGTTGTTTCAAGAGAAGCTTGCAAACACTAGCAGTTAAACTGCCTAAATTTTTTTTAGGCGCTTTGGTTTTTTTAAAAAAAACTATTAATGTTTATTCAGTGTTTATTAATATGTACAACTTCATGTGTGTTTTCACTTATTTGACTTGGGTTTTACATGTACTGTTAGTCAAAAGTTGCTTGTAGATGCTAGATAACATATGTGGTTTGAAATAAGTGAAAACATATAGTGGATAGGAATGAAGAACTTGGGGTTGGTGTGAACATAGTATCTTCCCTAAGAATGCATAATTAAGTTATTAATATTTTCATGATCAATTTTCTAGTTTAGACAACTATTTTCTTACCTAATGACTGACATAAATATGAAACTTCTTTCCTGCAGTAACAAGAAGCTGTTTGTATGTCTGGACAAGAATTACAGAAATAAATGGAGACAGGTAGGGTAAGTTTATTGAAAGGCTTTTAATCTTAAATTTCACGTATTAGGTTTTGAAATATAGAGCTCTCTTCACAGCATAACAAGTAGAAACAACTTTTTTGTTAATACTTTAATGTAGTTGTTTAGAATTTTGTGTCTGTCTCAGGCTTGTGTCATTTGGTCTTCAAGGCTTTGTAGTGAAGCTGCTGGGAAAGCAGTGGTATTCTGAAGGTTGGCTGCAGACTGGCTCAGCTATGGAAGACTTAAAGACTTAACGCGGAATGTTGTTTATGTTGAAAATTTAAAATAAAGCCATTTGATATCTATTTATACATTTTTACTGCGGTCAGAACTTATATCAGTCAAGTACTAGTGTCTTTGGGACACAACTTTTGTTGAAACACGCTAAGAATATGCAGCTTTTTTAAAAGAAACAGCTTTTGTTCAGCTTGAGTTGCCTGGTACAGTATGAGAATCATAGGGAGAAGAAAGGCAGTTTTTCATCTGACTTAAAACAGATAAATTCACTAGGATCCTGGAACCTTTATTAGGTTCTTGTTATGGCTGAATCTATCCATGGGAATTTAACTGTGCTTGCAGAAGAGGCTTGTTTGCCAGCAGCAGTGCCAGTGAAGCTTAATGCATATTGCCTGTTCTTTTAAGAAAACAGTACTACGGTCTGGTTAGTTCTAGTGGTGAACAGGAATACAGTATAAATAAAAATATGTACAGTAATTTTAGATTATTTAATACGATTCTTCAAAAGTAACCCGTACCTTTTATAAATTGAGACTTACTTTGCACAGTAAGAGGTCCTTAGGTCAATTGCTAAAATGACACAACAATAAATGGAAATGCAAAAGCACAAATCTGTACTGAGAATGTAGACAAATGCAAGAGTATGAATCACAATTTCACATAGCTCAACTTCTTTGGGAAACATGCGGTATTGAAACTGTCTTAAGGATGATGCGTAGCTAATTTTTGGCAGGCAGGACAGCACATCAAGTGAGAAAAATGCGTTTTGGGATGTGTGAAAAGAGAAACATTTATTTGTGTAAACAAATAATTTGTGCAGTTTCAAATTTAGACTTGGAAGTGGAGGATTCCTCCTTACTAAAATAATTTGGGTGATAATGAAAACACAACCAGATTAAGTAAGGTCACAGACAGAACCCAAGCCTGAATTCAGAAAGGCACGTGGACTGTAGCAATATCAGCTGAAAATACAGTATAGAGTAAGATTACAGCAGGTACCCTCATGTTTAAAAATATTTTTAAAGAGGGAGATAAGAATTCAGCCATTCTCTATATACAGTTTTTCTTACAGTCAGAAAGTGAGGGCCGGTGCACTTCATGATGCCAACAGAGGAAGTAGTTAATGAAATATGGCCACTTCAATGGCATTTTCAAGTATACCTTGTCTAATTGTATTTTAGCCATACAAACTAAAGCAGCAAATACAAATCACATTTTCCTTCTTTGAAGCACAGGAGAGGTATGATTGTTTGGTATTTAATTTAGAATTCCCAGTCTGTATCATCATGATTTGCAGTAATGTGTCCAAGTTCAGTCCCAACTGCTGTCGAGGGCGCTGCCAAGAACTCTGATCTGTTACTTTGGATAGGAGGTGGTAACAGAGACAGTAGTGAATTCTGTGTTTGTTCTTTTATCTAGAAAGAAGAAAAGTTAAACATGAAAGTCTATATAACCTTGTATCTGACTTCATTAAAAGCATGTGAAATTGGAGCCATGTTCTTGAATGTTACAATATTGAAAATAACAGGATGAGGGGTTTAGCTTTTCTCACTCTAGAGTAAGTTGAATCAGTCTTTCAAAACTAATTACATTAGCTATGCAGTTCTGTTTTAAATTAAGAATATTAATCATTGTTCTTCTTAGTTAGGATGACTTAAGTTAAACCAACTTTATCAAAGAGGAAATGGATTACTCTTATGATTCCCATACTCTTATCAATACAATTTTGTTAAAAAAAAACAACAAACCAAAACGTCTGAAGTAGATAAGCTGTTACATGATGGTTTTTGTCTCCAACAAACTAAATTGGACTTGGATTACAAAATAATATTTTGTGGCTTACTTAAGTTATAGCTGTGTCATTTAACAAAATGTAGTAAACTCACCTGCTTAAAGAACGTATGCGACAGCAAACTTCTTGCTGATGGCCTGGATCATAAAATGAACAATATAATTATGTTTTGGAAAGTAAAATACTGTTTTTGGAAAATGAGCTAGACTGACAAATCAATTTAAGCCCTGTGGTTTTTCATCCACTGGACAAATGTGAAGCATGAGAAAAGCAGCAACAATTCCTACATTTAATTTGTACTGAAGGCACTATTAAAGATACCTGTTTATTTTTAAAGGCTTTTCCACTTTTCTTTTAACAAGGGATTTAATGCCTCATTCAGATGAGACATAGTACAGAAAGCATATACTTCAGATTTCTGCTTTTTCTTGGACAATACGCATGTTTAAAAATCAATTTTACTTGCTACAAAATACATTGATATCACAAGAAATTTAGGCCCAGGGGGTCAAAAGACTGTTCCCTTATCAGAAAGATAATTCTTAAATTACAAAACCAAAGGTAAGCATAGTGTTTTCCATAGTACTTCTGGTCTGAAATTCTGACTTTAACAGTATTCAACTCATTACTGTATCCTAAATTGTGGGCTATACTTGGTATTAGATTGAAGTGACAGAAAATCAGCTTTCACGAGAAAGTTACCTTTTCTCAGGGTCCTGTTGCAAGCAAAGTTCGACCAAGTTGTGGAAAGCAGGTGAAAATGTTTTGGAAAAGGGAATTTGTAGTCTTTCACTGGTCATAGTGCGTGTCATGCTCTCACCAATTCCAGAATCAACACCTGATCGGGAATTCTTCATCCTGGATTCCCCACGGGGGAAGGTATTTATATCCCAAGGACAGCATGTGGGACCTTTCAGCTTTTGCAGCAGCATCTAGTAGAAAGGAATAGCAGTATAAGAGTTCAGCAGCTATCCAGACCTATTCAGGCTAAGCTGTGAAACTACAGGAATGGAAGGATTATTTGATCTGGAAAGAAGCACGTGTGTTTGAACTAGCAAAAAGCAGCCACCATTTCAGCAGTAAGAGCATTGGTTTCTCTGAGTAAACCAAAAAAAAAAAAGTCAGAGTGTTTTGAAGTAGAAACAGAGTTTAGCATCATACCTGAGTGCGAGGCATATCTTGAAAAGGAACATATCCATTGGCTAATTCACATGCTGTAATTCCCACACTGTAAATGTCAGACTTCATGTTATACCCAGACAAATCCTGTGAGAGAAAGAAAACTCTACTGGATCATTGATACCATTGAGCTGTGCTGATAAAAACACAAGTGTCTGCCTCAGGACAAGATTCCAGTACCCTGTAATCTACACAGGATTGAGGCAATTAAATTGTGAAACCTCAGGCTTTGTTCAGAAATCTGATGGTTGTACTGAAGACAAGTTTTAGGATCTGCATGAGTTTCCAGGAAGGTCAGGTAAAGAGACAGTACAGCAACACCTTACCAACAGCTTTAAAACTGGTTCTCTTTAGAATTACAAACTCAGTACATCTATGTCTTTTTAAAAGTTCCAGTTTAACAGCTTTCATTGTACTTCTACAAGCAGACTTAAGTTAGAAGTAGAGTACTTCCAGTAACTTTGAATAGGAAAAACTAAGTGTAATTTATACTAACCTGTCTCAGTAGTTCAGGACTCAACCAAGGAAGCACAGATGTACTAAACTGGGGGAAATCATATACCACCTTTGACTTTTGTCCATTGTTAACTAAACTGTAGAGGTTGTTTAAGCCAGAGAGAGAAACCAGCCCATCCCCTGAAATCAGAATGTGGCTAGCTTTAATATTCCTGTAACATAAAGTGGTAAATTTTAGTTATAAGAATTACTTAAAGCACTACTAGAGTAGAAAGGCTTTCGTATTTCATTAACTTATACTGAGATGTTAGCGTGCCATTCTATTTAGCAGATTATTTTCATGGAAGCTCTTCGCTCAGTATGAGTTGTCTTTTTAATACAGCAACAAAAGAAAGGAGACCTGATCAGCAAGAAAAAACTGCCAGAAACAGAAAATGGAGAAGGGCCCTTCTTCCCTGCAAAGGGAATAAAGTAAGAAAGCCCTTTCTATAACTCCTGTTCTTTTCTGCTTCGAAGAGACAAAGCTAGACAGATGTAACAATTGGCTTTAAATAACGTATGAATACCATTCTTGTTAAGTTTCTACAAACTTGGTTCTGCTGTATTATTGAAAAAAATTGCTTCTGCACTGTCTGACATAAGGAGGAGTAGAGAAAAAGGAAGGAGACAACACTTAAGCTGAAAATGAGTTTTGAAGTGAAACTAAATTCTTAATAAACTGGATGCTGTAATCTGATTCTTACCTATTGACGTTCTCCTACCTGTGAATGTAGCCATTCTGGTGCATGTAGTTTAATCCTCTGATTGCACCAAATAGAATGTTGCCTATCAAAGCTTCACTCATTCCTTCAGGAAAGTAAGTATTCAGCAGGTGTCTAGCCGAACCTGGAAGTGGAAAAAAAAAACAAAACAACTTAGCTAAGTGTAACAAGTCTTGTTAAACTATGTGTCTATGCATGCTTCACTGTGTATGTTCATCAAGAGCAACACTCTCATCTGTATATTGACTGTGGTGCATCGAGAACAGTTACATGTATGCAACTGATGCATTCATCAAGCAAACATCCCACTCAAGTCATGCTTCTGTTAACTAAAAGTCTATGCCAAACCTGTATTCAATCTGGACAAGTTTTCTGTTGGCAAAATTCGAAGTTGTATAAAGTCAAATACATCTCTCAATTATCCTTCCTCACATGGTGGCTGTTAGGACTAAGGGCAATTTAATGCAGTTCAAATACCAGTCTTCACTGGGGAGGAAGATTATGTACAGAAGACTTCTCTAAACAAATGGTTTGGGAAAGTTTGGGTCTTTTCTACAAGACAGGAGATGCTTAAAGAAAAACCTCTCATGGACCATGTGGTCCAAATTTTATCAGCCCTTCTTCCTATTCCAAAATGGCAGCTAACAGTTCTTACCATAGGCCATGAATGGGGAGATGACCCAAAGCCAACTACCAGCTGTAAACACTGTCCAAAGCGTCATTACGTTGGGATGCTGGAAAAAGTGGGATAAAACCACCTCATTCTATGGAATTAAATGAAAGTGGATGTGTTAACCACAAGACAACAGTCTTACTAAGAGCATTAGCTACATCAGTAATTAGTAGAAAGAACTGTTCCCTGTGTACATTTATACAAAGTTGCAGGTGATGTGCATTGCCTGCAATAGAAATGTAAATAACTTGCCCAAAATTGCATTTGTCTGAAGTTAATCTAGTTTGCTCATAGTCTGAAGTTTTGGTGTTAAATACAGAGGACAGAGCATGTCTGAAAGAAAAAGTTGTAGAATTACGAAAGTCTTTCTAAAACACTTGTCATCTGTCTTCTTCAAAAAGCAGCTCTCAAATTTTTACATGCCTTGTGTTTATATTCTACTCCTTTGAAGGAAAAACTTGACTAAAATGACCCAGGAAAACACAAAGGCTGCCTCTGTTTAGTAACCTCATATGTATTCATCTTCATCAGACTTGTGCAGAAATGCTGTTGCTTTACCTGTAAGGCTTTCAAGTGCTCTTCAGAGCAATTTTCTAGGTCTGTGATCCTTACAGCAACTTGCATGCCTGTAGGCGTATGCCGTGCAAGGTAGACTGAAGTTAAGTTGTTGAACCTCCGTCCTGAAACCAGAAGTGGCTACCTTAACATTGGAAAATATAATAATCCACCACACAATTTCCTTCATATTTAGAGATAATTTTACAGTTCTAAAATTGCAACTGATAGCAGCATGACCTTTTCTTTAAGAACATCAAGAACTCTAAGTAGTTGCAGCAAAATATATCCAGCAAATTAAGTAAAGCATGACTCAGCTATTTTTAGAACAACTAAAAGTGTTAAAACATTTGTCAGGACCTATTATACATCTAAATGAACAACACTTTCAGCCTGTATATTCACATAAATATATGCACACACAGCAGGATTCAGGGCAGCCATCCTTAGGACAATCTGCTCAGGTAGCCAAGTGACAAGACATGATGTTACTTAATGCTGTATTGTCCACATACCACAGATTTGGAAAACTGACATGCACGTGCACAAACATCGAGAGAAATTCAGGTAATCGTTGATTTGTGTTATATCTTAAAATAGGTGATAACTGAAACATGAGCAAATGTTTTGCACTTTTTTCCACTAAGGAGACACAAGAATAGTTCTAAGCAGCTTATTATACATACATATTATTTACCACAGTTAGCAATTACCTATTGAGAGCATGCATCTGCAGAACAGGAAATATTTTAAGGTACACTTTTGTTACCTATTTCCAGCTGGAGTTCATAGTGAGAGACATTAGAAGAGCAAAATACAATTTCATTCCTTGCTGTAGATGGGGGAATCCAGTCTAGATCAGAATCAGCCTAACAGTAAGGAAAAACAGTTCTCAAAATTACTGTGTAATTTTTAAACATTTACATGTTTAAAATTAACGCAGAAATATCATTACTTAGAATACTAAGATCAAATACTCAAGTCAGAACATTCAAGCTGGTGCTTTTACCATTACGCTGAGAGTTAAGTTTTATGTGCTACTGGTTTGGGGTTTTTTGTGTGTGCGTGCATTTGTTTTGTTTTTAAAATGTTACAAGTTTAAGAGTAACACTTAGTCACCTACAGTTTTCTTCCAAAGTGGAAGCTCGAAGTACTCTGGTTATTTTCGCTGTTAACTTTTTAAGAAGTACCCCCTAATGAGATTAATTTTAATATGTACCAGCTTCGTATTTAACATTGACAGTTAATGTTTCTATTTTCTTCTTACCAGGCATTCATGGATGCTGCTCTGAGATAGCTCTTCTGGTCTGATTGATTCAACTGGTGTACGAAGAATACAGGAACAGTCCTTGAGAACAGAAACAAGTGAATGTTAGTGGAGTTGCTGCAATTTATTAAACATGACAGTGGAAAAACATCAAAAGTAGCCCCTATAAGCAGGAGTTCAGAAAGTTTTCTGCTACAGGTCAGTCGAGCAAGAGGTTAAGAAACAGCACAGAACACGTATATGGCAGACCCAGAGAGAGGACACACTAAACAGTCTCCTTCACTGAAAGCTGATTCAACAGTTTAAGTATCTCAGCACTGTGGAAATCCCCTCAAGCAATACCTTTCACCAGAACTTTATCACATTACGGTATGACTGGGTAACAAGGGTACAACTGCCAAAGATTTTTAAATGCAAACTTACCAAACAAGACATGGAACCGCTTTAGATCAGGGGAAAAGTCATATACACCCATTTATCCTAGAAAAATTAAAGTAGCAATGTAAGCTCATACATAATCCTGTGATAAATAAAGTCTCTTTAATCCCAGCTGTGAGGCATTTCTCTCAGTTAACACATACATAAAAACCCCAAAACTCCAGCTCTGGGAAAGCCTGCTTCTATTGAGCCTTTAAGCAGCATATAGATTTCAAACTCCATACTGAGGACATGCAATACACATTCCAACTCAAGTTTTCAACTCATGGGTTTAGAGATCACTACTTCTGAACAAACAATTTAATTGCAAGTTAACTGTATAAGTGCAGAAAGTAAAAAGGAAGGAATTCATGCATCCCTTGCAGTTTGTAGGAAAAAAATTGTCTGTTGTTTTAAAGGAGCACAGCTGTGCTAGTCAGATCTCAGCTCAGCTGTGTGCAGCTGAACGAGCTCACAAAAAAAGCAAGCCAGAAGCAATTGCACTTTATGTTTCACAAGTGAGAGAGGAAATGCTACTGCAAGGAACTTAAGTTAAAAAAAGTGAGGATCCAAGTCAGGTAATTTTCGTTTTACTTAGGCTACAGTGTTCAAACTCCCTCACTCTGAAGGTCCTCTAGCAGACTTGCTTTCTAGTTGATGCTTTGGAGGATTAGACAGAGAGAGATGACTATGTCTAATAATCGTATCAAAGCTTCTGAAGTGGAGATGGGACCAGCTACTTTACTTCAGCTCCAAGCAAGTCTTCTACCATGATGAATCCTACTTGCTGGCTGATGTAAAGTCGGGTACAGGAGGTAGTTCCATGTTAATATGTAATTATTGCTTGAAAGTTAACTTCAAAAAGGTGAAGTACTGTACCAGAAACTGGTCACTTTGTTTATCAAGGAGCTAAGCTTGATTATATCCCACGTTTAAATTATGTATGCTATTTAATCAAGGCAACACACTTGAAAGCTAACAAGCTCCCACCACCCCATCTACTGCCAGATATCCAAGCCACTCCTAATCTTTTTTTACCCTGACAATCTCCTTGAAGTAAAGAAATACTGTAATTCCTTATTAAAGATGAAGAATGGAGACAAAAGGAGATCAATAGTAGGTGTTTGGTGCCTTCAGAGGATCAGGGCTTGACTTACCCAACTTCACTGAGGAAGTCTGTGGCAGAGTAGGAAAAAAAAATATGCTGGTGCTTCAAGATACTGGCCAGCACTGCAACAGGTACAGCATCCCTCTCCTACCTGGAAAGAAGGTACCTCGTTCCATTATACAAGATAACTTATTCTGTTCCTTGGAATATGAAACCACAAAAGCTAAGCTGGAGAATAAAGTCTTAATAACTATGATAAAGTCAAATCATTGTAGAATTTGTTCAATGGAGTATAGCCAGCCAACAGAAATGTCCATGATCCACTTTTGTTCAAATAACATTACGTTCGTAAAATTTTTATTTTTGCTTTTCTTACGTAGTTTAACATTGTTTCCATTTTCAATACGATTTTGGATCATGTCCCTCCATCAACCTTTTCCCTGTTTCCACGTTTTATTTTTTTGTAGGGCGGACAGTGTGACACCGCCGAACTGAAACGCTTATCCCAACCTGGCCCAGGCTTCGGACACAGGAGGAAAGGGAAAGAGGAGGTGGTGCCCGTGAGCCGGGGGGCTCTGCAGCCCAACGCCCAGATCCTGCAGCTCCAACTCCAGCGTTTGTCGCGACCCAGGCACCCCTCGATCGCCTATCCCCCACTCAAGCCACCCATCCGTGACAGAAGTAAGGGAACGCGAGGGAAGGACGCCGCCCAGGCTCTCCCGGGCGAGCTCCTCGCTCGCTCCCTTGAACTTGTACCTCGCCTCCTCCCGCGCCTTCCCCCGCTCCCCCGCGGCGACCGGGACAGGGCTGCGCCCCTGCCAGCGCGGCGGCCCNGAAGCCCTTGCAGGGCTTCAGCGCCCGCTTCCTACCCGCCGCCGCCTGAGGTCAGGGGCCGGCGCGACCGCCGAGCCGAGCCGCCAGCCCGGAACCCCGCCCCGCTCCCAGCCCCTGCCGGAGCCGCAGGGGGTGGCGGGGGCTGCCCGCACCAGGCGGGCCGGCGCATTGTGG
>VYZM01021211.1:240703-265292 GCA_013398915.1 Dromas ardeola | reverse complement strand
CCTTCCTTCCCTTCCTTCCCTTCCTTCCCTTCCTTCCCTTCCTTCCCTTCCATTTTTTTCTATTTTTTCCTTTTTATTATGACAATAAGAGGATTAATAGAAATATATTATTTCATTGTGAAAGCAGGTGATTTGTGCTCAAACTACAGAAGTATACTTAGATGTTATTCTCCTAATTATCACCATTCAATCAGCTTTCTCAATCCAAGAATTGACTGTGAAGGCTGCATATTGTAATTACTGAGAAATTATGAGAGTGTTAGGTGTCATTATGATATATCTATAGCAGGATTGCATTTTCAAAGTGTTTGTTTTGACCATCAGTCTGATATCCCACCATTAAACTAAGAATCTAATGATCTAAGTCAAAATAAGTATTTGGTATCTGACGTGGCCTGCTACATAACAACTCCACAGGTGAGGAAACAGCCAGAAAATGAGCTTGCTTAATGGGGTGCTTACAGTAAGAATGAATAAATAAATAAAATGTAATGAAAATTGAATTCTGATCAAGAGCTTCACTCCGTCTCTTCCTTTAAGCGCAGATTCTTGATCTGATCTTTTCTTTGTTTTTCTTTCTTCAAAAAGAATTAAATAGTTGACAAACAATAAAGTATCCCAAGTTTTTTAACCTTGGGGTCAACAGATGTAGTCTAAGTTACAGTGAAATGGATTCAGCTACCTGTATTAAACAGCATGCTGGTAATAAAAAGTAGGACAGCATAAATTTATGTATTCATATAAACATTTAGATATGGAAAATAGAATTTCTCTAAATGAGATCTGTTTCCTCTCTTGTTTTTATTTGTCCTACAGTTCATTTAATGTATAGACTCGGGGATACGAGTCTATATATATAAATAGATGTCTATCAGTCCTTTTATCCAGGAAGTTACAGTTCAGAAAAATGGTCATAATCAAAATGATAATTAGCATGTTAAAATATAAACATATATCAAAGCATGTGGAAAATTATTTTGAAGTAAACTATTAAAAAAGTACGTTCTGTTGTCCCTTCTTGTGCTATCTTGAATTTTCAGTGTCCCTTACAGTGTTAAAATTATGATTTTGTGAACTTCCTATAAAATAAATAGAGGTTGAATCTTCTGTGCAAATATAAATAAATGAATCATGACTTGTGAGCTATTTTTTAATCTCATATTAGATTGGAGCAGTGATGTATATCTCACGAGCTGGTGATCTTCTTTTGTCATAGGTTAACCAGCTGCAGCATGAACTGTCAAAGAAGGATGACCTGCTTCGTATTGTTTCAATTGCTTCAGAGGAGAGTGAAACAGATTCCAGCTGTTCCACACCACTTCGTTTCAATGAGTCTTTCAACATATCACACGATCTGTTGCAGCTGGATATCTTGCAAGATAAACTCAGAGAGCTGGAAGAGGAGAACCTTGCTCTCCGATCAAAGGTATATCTGACTTACAGTATATACCGGATATGAAATAAATCAAGATGATTAAAAAAATCCAGGATCTGGGTTTCTCTTGAAGCGTATGACTATTTTGTATCAGTGTATACAAATCATACCCAAACGCTTTCCCTCCACCCCGAATATCCTTCTGTTTCCTTCACTACTCCTCATTATCTCCTAGACAGTCCTCTAGTAGTCCTTCCTCAATGCCTTTATGGTATGTGAAACAGTATGGGAACATATGTAAGCACCCAGCAAAAGTACTTGAACCCATCAGGCCCTCAAGCTGGTGCAACCTGTTTTGATATAAATCTGACTGTGATTAGTAGTAGTATTTCAGGAATTCCATTGTGTTGCCATTACATTTTTGTCAGCTTATATTCAATATTAAGGGTTAGTAAGCTTCTGCTCAAATTCTTTTAAAGACACACTTAGTTTTGACTATGTGGTTAGTCTCTGTATTTTAATTGTGTATAAAACATGAAAACAGGTACTATGCCTTTACAAGGATATAGATTAAGTGTCCAGACAAAATAATGGCTATAAAAGTCATGGAACCAACAGCAAAGGTTACAAGAATTGGAATCTACAGATGTTAGTGTCTCTACTTCAGAGGTGGAGAGTGGAACTTGTAAAATAGGAGATTGGTTAAAAGTAGGTTCTTTTGTTGTTGTTAAGAAAAGGGGGGGTGTTGTTTTTAAGAAAGGTGGGGTTTTTTTATTTAGTGTATGTGGTTTTTTGGTTTGTGTTTGGGTTTTTTTGTGAGCCTTACCCAATATAAGCTTGTTACAGCAGTGCAACAGAGACTAGATTCCTTTAATGTGAACAAAATATACTCTTCCCTTCATTTTGTCTCCAAAATGTTCAGCCTGAGATGCACATCCTTCCTAAAACTCCCCAAGACCAAGTGGATGGTTTAGTAGTGCTGTAGGAGAAAAAAAGAGAAGATCAGATTGCTTTGATTATGCTCCTAATCCTGTATATGATTACAAAACTTTACAGACCAGGGATTTAGTCTACCTTCGTGTGAAAAAATGGAGTTGAAAAGAGACTGCTGTCATTCTGTGATATAGCATAACCTTCGCTGACTTGAAATAGCCTCAATCATATTGAGCCTATATTTGCTTTTTTATCTATTTTCATGTGACAGCATTTTGTAAAGTGTGTTTCCCTGCACTTGTGTAGCTGTATTCCTACTTTCTTGGATAATCTTTAAACCCATATACTAAGTTTTACGGTGAGTCTCTTACTGTCACACAGTACCAAATACAGAAGACTTATCTGTGCAAAGTTTAGTATTATCATCCTCACCATTGAAACAAAGGGTGGGAATCTAGTATGTTTGACGTTGTTTAGACCTATTGTGATACTTGATCTCTGGCCCAGAAAATTTACAGTCTAAATGGACTAGTTGGGGAATACGGAGAAAAGCTGTTCTACTGAGAGTTTTTCAGTGCCATAAAAGGTTTGGCTACCATCATTCAGTTTTCAAGATTTCTTTGCCTTAAGAAGTTTTGAAGCAAATTCAGTTGCTTACTTTTGATAGCTGTGTTGGTTTACTTCCCCTAACAAATTACATATTTTTGCAACAATTTTTTTATTAGAGGCATGAGAGAGATCAGGTTTTGTTCATGTGCCTGTGTGTCTCACTCAAAAGTGAGTCCCTGTGCACTTCAGGGAAACAAGTTATGGTGGAAAAACCAGTTAGGAAGTATGGCCAGATGCAGAGAAATTATAAAGATAGGTAGAGAGGAGACTGTTCAGTTGCAAGATTTTCAGGAATAAAAATTTATAACATTAATATATGTATAGATAAACTGAAATTGGAATACTGATAATTTTCTTGAAGGCTTGCCATCTGAAGACAGAAACCATTACATATGAAGAGAAGGAACAGCAGCTGGTCAATGACTGTGTCAAAGAGCTCCGTGAGTATCCAGGCAGTATCTTGCAATGGCAAAATGGAATTTGAAATACCTAGTGCCTACACATTCTTAGTTATCCCTGAATCCAAAAATGAGTAAAAATTCAGTAATTTATGACAATTATTCAAATCTTGCTCTTTACACAAGTGCAAAATTGTTTCTGTGTTTCGTCAGTTTTCACTCTGACATTAAACTTCAGGTATGCGTACTGTGTTTAGAGAGAGAAAATGAACACAAAATCTAATGCTCATAAACCTCCTAAGCTGAGGCCTACAGACACTGGAAAATCAACATAATT
The DNA here is from genome assembly GCA_013398915.1 of Dromas ardeola. Taxonomy (NCBI): domain Eukaryota; kingdom Metazoa; phylum Chordata; class Aves; order Charadriiformes; family Dromadidae; genus Dromas; species Dromas ardeola. Next base: position 261,640 of record VYZM01021211.1, on the reverse strand, counting down.
TACTTGTGTAGACTATTAAGCACAGAAATGTATCAGTGCGTAGACTCTTAAATGCTCATTCTAAGTTACTGTATATTTATGAACACATTCGTTTATTTTTAAAATATAAATTATAAACCAAAGCATTTAGATTGGCAAGTGTTTTAATTTGTCTACAACAGTTGTCCATATTTCCTTTGGGGACTACTTATTTGCAAAGAAATACAAATGCATGGAAGTATTCTGAAACAATAAGGAACGATCCTTTTTCTTGTGTGGTGATTGTGTAACCTGGTGGTACAATTTTTTATCTGTAGTCATTTGATGTGTGCCACTTCCTTTGTGCATAATAACCTTACACTTGTATTTTAAGATCTTTTTTCTATACAACCACCATAAAGAAGACTGGGTTGCTGCTTGATTTTTCTTGTTCCAGATGACTACAAAACACTATGAATTGATACGTGGCTGGGTGTTAATTTAATCCATTCCCTCTGAGAAAATAGATATCCTTTGCAAATATAAGTTATTTCATATAAGCTCTCCTATTTTCCTTCAGTGAGAATGTCCGTGAGTTGTGTATTGTCCAATTCTACAGGACATACAGGCATGCTAGGTAATTTAGACTGACAGAAAGAATCTTCTCCCAAAGGGTGTCTAGTCTACAGCTTTAAAATTTGTGTCTTCAGAAAAAGGTATCTGAGCATGAGCTTAAATGCCCATACGCCCATGGGCAGGACCTTGACCTGCAGTAAGTTTGAGATACAATAACCACTATATTTGTAGTGCGATCTTTATGCAAGATTGATCAGACTTTATTATGACTTTGCTATGCTTTCAGGGCAAGTACACAAGCAATACTAACTGCATAATTATATTTCAGCTTTTTGAGTTGCTTTGTCATCTCACTTGGTGAAGTGCTTGCTAAAAGAAAAAAAGAAACTGGAAATTGTATGCAGTGAGTCTTTGGGGAATAGATAGTGACCAGAATCAAGAGCTGAATAGGTGTATGTTATGCTTGACAAGGTCTGACAAAATGCCTTTGCTTGCAGAGAATGGTAGTTAATAACAAGATCATCTTCAGCATGTTCCAAGTCTGGCCTTGGTCATGAGCCAGTATGTCATTTGAAATCGTCTATAGTTTACTTTGGATTTTATTATGGTCATTTCACATAACTGTGATATGTATTTCAGGTTCTGCATACTTAACTCTTATTATGTTTCAACTGCATCTGAAGTTAACTCTCCTCCTCCTCCCCCCCACTGTTTCTGTTTATCATTTCCTTATGGGTGTTCTAAGGCACCTAGTCTTATATACTATGAATTGATTTCCTAAGAGCATTGATCATTTTGCAGATTGTTGTTGACTTTCACTGATCTTTTCTGGGTTTTGGGTTTGGTTTGGTTTGGTTTTTTGCCACGTGTTGGGAAAAGCACACTGCTAAGTTCCTGTTATGTTTTGTAGGGCAAACAAATGCTCAAATTTCCAGAATAACAGAGGAGTTGTCAGAGAAGAGTGAGGAGTTGGTTCGCTACCAGGAAGAGATCTCATCCCTCTTGTCTCAGATTGTTGATCTTCAACATAAACTCAAAGAAGTAAGGGAATGCTGATGAAGAGTGGATGCATGTGTGTGTATGTGTGTGCATGCCAGTGCTTGCAGCAGGTGAAAATTGACTTGCAAGCCAGGGGGTTGCACTGCGAGAGAGCGGCTGTTTTGGGAAAGTATGGCAGAGGATCAACTCTCTGTAGGAAATCGGCTGAGAAAATGATGAGCACCTTTTTGTGCTTTCAGCACGTGATTGAAAAGGAGGAGCTGAAACTTCACTTGCAAGCTTCCAAAGATGCTCAGAGACAACTAACAGCAGAGGTACTTAAGGCTTCTACATATATGCATTTAGATAAATGTTTAGAATACAATACAAGAGAAAGAAAACTAAGAGAGGATGGGAACTATTGCCCAAACCACGACAATTATGTAGGGCTTTTCATTTTTCATTGTGGTTGGAGTCATATGATTGGAGGAAAAGAATAATTATTTTTATTTAAGTCTACACAAATATTTCTGTAGTTCACAGGAATACGAAAAGCAAGGAAGCTGTTTCAAGTAGAGAGGTCTTACTATTCTTAGAAGTTACAAGAAAAAGACTGTTTTAGGGTGAAGATTAATGATTGTGTCAACAATACTGTAGCTCATTAGATTTTAAGGAAGTTCTCTTTTTTGCTTCTTTTGCATCAGCAGTTACTGTATTTGCAGGGTTTTTCGATTTATTTTCCTTTGGATTTTATCATACCTTTTGCTCTTTCAACTCTTAATTTGGGCTTCATGCTTCACCACTAAAATCAGTACAGGTGCTGTGCTGACCACTGTCCACTCCAGAGGCTGGCATGTGCCATGCAGATGGAAAAATGTTACAGTGTTGAATCAGTTGATACAGGTTTCTGCAGGAGTTAATTCATTGTCATTCTGTCTTTTCTTCGAAGCTTACTGTTACCGCATGATATCCTCTTTTCCCTTTCAGCTACATGAGTTGCAGGATCGGAATGTGGAGTGTCTAGGGATGCTGCACGAATCACAAGAAGAAGTGAAGTTGCTGCGCAGCAGAGCCAGCTCTGTTGCTTGTCTCTGCCATCCCCAGTCATGTGGAGCGTTTCCTGTGGTAATAAATACCGCTGGCGTGGCATACACCTAGTGGCACGGGTGGCCTGTAGTAGCATACAACTATATGAGTAAAACAGCCATTACAGGAGCTGCAGCAGGAGCTATGTTGTAGTCAGCTGAGGAGCTGATCTAATGGTTTTACAGTTCTTTAATGTGCACACTTTGGAGAATTTTATGTATTAGGAAACTAATCATTCACTTGCCGTGTTGTGATACTAAAATTATTTTCCCTTTTTATATGCCTTTTCTGTTAAATACAGGAATTGGCGTGTTCTACAGCGACTGCTCAGCTCTGTTAGTATATTGTTCAATGTTGTTGTGAATTTTATAACTTGACGGTGTTTATTTAAGAAAAAAAAGCATCTTTTCAAGAGTTCAAGGAGTATTTTTCTTACTTTATGTAGTTTATGGTGTAATTTTATGTCCTTATCTTCTGAGGTTGACTATTAAGCATCAACAGAAATGCATGACCCTAGACTAATTGCTAGAGATGACTAAGCCAATGGAAAAAGGTTAAAGGCATTTATTTTCCTCTTCTTATTAGTGTCAGGTATGTTCTGATTACTGTACTCTCAAAAATTTCTGGGTTTTGCTGGGAATTTGTCAGGTTTTGGTTGGTTGTTGTGTGTATACCGAATCCCTCATGTACATGTTTGGCTGTGTAAGAAGTGCTCTAAAAATTGCAGCCTAACATAAGAAACCAACATAAAAAGTACCAAGAAAAGGCAGATGTTACTAATGAAAACTGAACCCATACTGGTTATACATAGGTGTAGTTATGGTGGAAAACTTCCCCCGCTATGTCCTTCCTTCTTGTCTGAAACATACTGACACCAGGGAAACAAATGGAGATTTTTTGAGTATTTTTTAAGAGATGTTTTCTGCTAAAATTGTTAGGAGGAAGACTTGAATCTAATTTGCCAGCTCTTATGGTTTCCATTTTTCTCTAGGATTCCCTTGCAGCAGAAATTGAAGGGACAATGCGGAAGGAATTGAGTCAGGGTGATGAATCTGTTCTCTCCAAGCAAAAGTATGTTCTCAGATCTCTATGTGCTATTTCAATATTTTTCCATATGCTTGTATTAAGTAAGGTAAAACTGATTTCTGGAAATCTATTAATGTGAACGTTCTCTCTATAATAAGTTTTCTACGTAACTTAATAAAAAAAAGCTTTGTAGTATTTGGTAATCTTTTCAACTTTGAAACCTACTATTCTTACTTGATTCTATGAGGAAGTTGGGTTATTTGCTAAAAGGATATTATTTTATTCTATAATTTGTGAGACTTTTTATGCAAATTCTCTGATGCACAGCACTAGTTTTAATGCTTACAGAAAAGTTCTCAGGCAAATGAAGTTACAGCTGAAAGACTGGTAACAGTTTCCAAAGCCCTGAAGACCTGTTCTTGAATCTCTTACTTCAGAGCAAGAAGTAATAAATTAAATATAGGCTTCTGAAGGCATATGTAAATTAAATAAATAAAATATATGTCCCGGTGTGTTCTCAAGTGGTTATCAATAGAGGTCCAGGTCTTTCAGGTTGAAGTAAGTGGTAATTGTGATATTTAATAGAGTAGTACTCCTCAAAGTGTGTCTTAGGCAATCCTGGTTTTCTGGGTTAAGTCTTTTTAGTCAGGTCTCTGCAGACTTTTGAAAGTCTTTTTAGAGCTTTTTCTTTATTACATCTTTTTCAAAATGCTTCTGAAAAGCACATTTGTTTGCTTGTCTTTTCTGCAGGGGTCAACAAAAACGAGTATTTGATACTGTCAAGGTTGCTAATGTCACTCGTGGCCGCTTTTCTTCCTTTCCTGCCCCATTGCCAATCCCTGGATCTAATCGGTCAAGTGTTGTTATGACAGCAAAGCCCTTCCAGTCTGGCGTACACCAGTTGGAGAGCCACACACAGATGACCCAGAGGAGCAGCTCTGAAAAGAATCTGAGGTAGGAAACACAGTCTGTTACCTTTCTAAACTAACTGATTCGAAACTAAATCCAGACTGGGCTTCTGCTGCGTAAGAGAGAAATAGTTAATTCAGTGGTCTTAATATCTATTATTATTTCATGTTTCGTACAGAGACAGTCATCATCCTGGCCAGCCGGGAACCCCTGGAGACAATGACTTAGTCACGGCGCTGCACATGCTCTCCCTCCGTCGTCAGAACTACCTGAGTGAGAAGCAGTTCTTTGAGGAGGAATGGGAGCGAAAAATGCATTTGCTGGCTGAGCAGAAAGAAGGGACTAGTGGCTGCAGTACACCAACAGAAAGCTGTTTTTCTCTGGGTACAAACTCAGAATTCACTGATCTCTCTGCCAGCTCTAGTAATCTCCGTGTCCTCCTACCAGAAAAATTGCAAATTGTCAAACCCATTGAAGGTAAGAGGATGATCTTCCTTCTCTCACCAGCAGAAAAGGATTTTACATTACTTTGCCAACTAAATCATTGTTGGTGTGTGTATAGCTAGGTATGATAGGCAGTAAGAGGAAGTAGTAGCATTTGGTAGGCTACATGCCAGCCAGCTCATCAGTGTCACTTTCTATTTGGCTTTCTTATATGGGTGCTAATAGTTAGACTTTTTCTTGGCATTGCCATCCAAGTGCGCCACGTGTATCACCGTGTCAGCACCAGTTGGCTGGAGTTGTTTTGATCATGAATTCTTGTAACTCAATACAATAGCAGGTGATGGCTCTCTGAGACTTTCCTCTTTTTCATGCCAGGATCTCAGACCCTTTTTCACTGGCAGCAGCTTGCTCGACCCAACCTAGGCACCATTCTTGACCCAAGACCAGGTGTTGTTACAAAAGGGTTTACCCCTCTGTCTGATGATACTGTGTACCACATCTCTGACTTGGAGGAGGATGATGAGGAAGAAGGTGAAGGAGGTATAACATTTCAAGTGAAACAGTCATTCCCAGAGGAAAAGAAATGTACAGTGGCAAAGCCAGTGGCAGGGATTTTCCTGCCACCTATTACTTCAGCAGCAGTACCACTCACTGGTAAGATGCAGCGTCTTTCTCTCAATAGAAAGTACTCGAACTTGCGACAATGCTGTCTGCTGTTCTTTGTTCTTTACTTTAAAAAAAAAATAGCAGTGATAATAACCTTATCTTAAACTTTGCTTTGATTAGTCCTTATCTGTCTTTATTTTTACCCTCAATTGATGTAAATTCTCCATGTTGCAGCCTCGAATCCAGGGAAGTGTCTGTCTTCTACAAATTCCACGTTTACCTTTACTACCTGTAGGATCCTTCACCCATCTGATGTCACTCAGGTTACTCCCAGGTATGATGACTGCTGACATCCTAAATGTTGCTGCATAGGATTAAACAGTTGCTTTCTGGCTTCTGATATATGGACCGGTTTTAAAAAATACGAAGGATTGGATGTTACTCATACAAATAGTTATAATTACAAAGGGGAAACTTGAAATTCTTTAGAGTGAGAGGTAAAACAGGTTTGGGTAACCTAAAGGAAGTAAATTTATTCTCTTAAATAGCAAATGCCTTGTGTCATAATACCTATTGTAAAAAAAAATAATATATTGGTACTACCATAATTCTTTTTTTCTGACTGTGTCATAATTTTTTAAACTAAGTTATTACTGGATATCTATGTTGATTTTCTGTCTAATACAGCGTAGGTGACCACTCATTTTCTTGAGCATTCTGTATACTAAAAGGCAAATATAGAGCAGAGCAGGTATAAAGATGTCTAATATGTGCATCTTCTCTCTTTAATTTTTTTTTTATTTCAGCTCTGTGGGTGCCCCATTTTCACTTGGAAATACAGGCAGCAGTATTGGAAACCCAGTAGTGAGCACTCCGACTGTGTCTTACAGGCTTAGTATTGGAGAATTTCTCACCAACAGAAGAGATTCGACTACTACCTTCAGCAGCACAAGCAGTCTGGCTAAACTTTTGCAAGAACGAGGCATCTCTGCCAAGGTTTATGATAGCCCCGTATTAGAAAAACTGCCTTTGCTACAGCCCCCTCGAACTCTCCCCATTCCTTCTACTCCACCAAATTCTCCCTCACGTTCACCTTGTCCTTCCCCCCCACCGTTTGAGCCTCGAGTGCATCACTCAGAAAATTTCCTGGCTTCTCGACCAGCAGAAACATTCTTACAAGAAATGTATGGCCTAAAGCCATCCCGTAACCCTCCTGACGTAGGCCAGCTGAAGATGAACCTAGTGGACAGACTGAAGAGGCTGGGTATTGCCAGGGTGATCAAGCCCCCTGAGACACAGGACCACAGAAAGAATCAGGGGCCAGAGGTTAGCTTGCAGAGGCAGGACTCAGCTGTGTTTCTAAATGCAGGTAGCAACTTAATGGCAGGACTGAGAAGAAACCAGAGTCTTCCAGCCATGATTGGAGCATTGGGAGCTCCAGTTTGCACACAGTCATCAAAAATGGATATCCTAAAGGAGGACTGACTGGTCTGAAAAATGATTGACGTCTAGCATAGTAAATAATACATGAGGGACAAACATCCAGTACAGGCATCGTTAGATGTGTTACAGAAGAGTTGGAGAAGGCATGTGCATGTTAAAGACGTGGGAGAGAGTAGTGTTGGGATCAAGGAGAAAAAGAACATTGCTTGGGTTTGAGGAAGAAGGCTTTTGTGGAAGATAGGAAAGAAGAAACCAAAGCATAGTTTTGAGACCCCCTTCAGCATCTGTCTTAACTTAAGCAAAAATAAAAGGCCGTTGTAGATGTTCTCAGTATTTTAATCTTTTAAACCGTAGAACTGTCGTGCAGGTGCTGTTCTATTTTTTTCCACCACATGACCATAGTATTCTACTAGTTGTTAGCAGTCAGGCTGTATCATTTAAAAATAATATTAGAATAACCGTCAGTCTGACCAGCATTATTGGTCCAAGTTCCTCTCTGTAGCAAACAAATATGAAAACTTGGGTTATTTTTTTTATTCTTGTATTTTCCATTTCAGAAACTGTACTCTTTTGAATTCCTCCCCCCTTTGGGAAGCAGGGGAGAGAACCTTTAGCTCTCTATAAGAAAACAATACTTCTGTTTACGAACACAGAAACTGGTGGTCAGGATTTATATTTTGAAAGAGTGCAATTGTGCTAGTGAGGTATTAAGAGAAGTTAATTTCTTTCCAGAGCTTCTGAAGCACATAGAGGAAGGTGCAATGAATAAGAATTAAGAAGCAGGAAATGGTGTATTAGGGTGAAAACTTCAAGCTAAGAAATCTTTCTAGAGTGTGCTCCACGTCTTTTGGAATGAGGGTATTTTTGCACACACATAAAAAAATCTCAGGCACATTTCAGTGTTGCAAAGGGAAATAAAATCTAAGTGCTTGATTCAGGGTTTCTTTGACATAAGCGGAGAGCATTTACTTCAAGACAAGTGTTGGAAATTCAGTAACCTGGCTCTTCTCTTGACAGGTAGACATGTATATTTAAGAGTTCTGCAGTAAACTTAATGCCTTTCATTCACTTATTTCTGATTTTAGGCAGGATTTTGTATAAAAGATTTCATCAAGAGCAAAATTTACCAGTCTGTATTCAGAAACAGGAGGATGAAAGCTAGTGTTCTTTGTATAATTTTAATGAACGCAAATCCGTTTTGTCTATATTGAAATCCTTTGTTTTGGTGGTGGAGAGTGGTTCTGAACCTGATTCTGAACAAAGCTGAGGCAGACTTTCTGTCTCAAAAGAGAACTCCATTTTAGAAATCTGATTTCTGAATGATAATCAGCAAAATATTACTGACCATGCTGCTTTTTTGATTCCTTCCTGTCCAAGGTTCTAGTCTGAATAATCTATAATAGATTTATAGCGTGATTTAAAGAACAAAAAAAGTTTGCCCAGAATTCCTTGGAGGAATGGGTCTTCACTAGTGACCTGAATGGAAACAGGTTCTTAACCTTTATGTAATTTTTCACTGTACCTATCAACATTTTAAAATCGTTTTAAAATTTGGTTTCCATACAATTAGATAAAACAGTCAAAAGTTTACTTTGCTTGTTACAGTGTATGTGGGACATAGCTACTACCTGTCTGGGTGTGTGGTGTGAAGGATCAGTGTAATTAACACTGATTTGCATTTGCCGTAAGGCACATCCATCATAATTGGTACCCTTGTCGCTGCAGGGTTGAGCAGCGTAGGGCAGGAAAAGAAAGCTTCTTAACCCGATTTATAGGAAATTTGTAACGTGGCCTTTCTGCTTTTACAGTTCTATAGGTCTTGTGATGACTCTTTGATATAACAGTCTTTTTTTTGTAAAAGGAAAAGGAGTAACCACTGCAAACTTGCACAGGGATTCTTAGAAGAAACTTGTCTGTCAGCAGCGCACAGAAATATTCAGGAATTCCTGGAGTTGCCTTTTGCTCTCTAAGCAAAATCTTACACTTATAAAAGGTGAATTTTATTTAAAATACTATATACGGGTTAATTTTGTTTTTTAAATGAAAAATATTTAATTTCTTCATGTAAGTATTTATGTTTGTACGTACTTAGCTGTGCATGGGGTCTTGCCTGGCTAAATAAGGTAAGAGTGAAAGGAGCGGGGGGAAGTGGTTTTGCTCTCCAGTGAACTAAGACGGGTACGTCTGCTGTGTATTTGTAACTTCTAGGGAAACAACAGGAATAAGTTAACAAAAGATTAGACAGTTTGGTGGCAACAGAGAAGTGTATAACATGTCAAAGTATGTCCATTTTATATGTGTTTATTATAGGAATACATGTAAGTTACAGATAAATTTTTGAAGGTATTGCACTGTGTTTCTAGCTAGCTTCGTTAGATTATTCTAGCCATTGGGTCATTCTGTGTGTTATCAGCAGAAGTAGCAAATCAGCTAAATCAGAATTCCGTTAGCAGACCAGGTTTCAGGTAAAATTAATCTAAAAGCACATTAATTAAATGCATGCTTCTCTTTGGGACGCTTCCATATTCCATAGCCCAACAATATAAACTGGTTCAGTTCAAACAATACTATGGATATGTCCAGAGGTTCGTTGGTTGGTTTGTTTCTGTAGGATGATGTATCATCAGATAATTTATACAAGAGAAGAAGAAAATGGAAGAATCTGTATACCAGTGTGTTTGCGCCTTTATCCGGCTGGTTGATCCCATGGTGCAGTGCTGTTGAAGTTCTGTCATGCGTTTATACCTTTGGGTGGTCACGTGTGTTTTGTATATATATGCCTAGCTTGCAGCAACAGGGAAAATTGGTACTTCTTCCAAGTTTACTCTTTTGTGCCAAAACCTAGACGATAAATTTTTTTTAATAACATGCGGGTTTCTGAGAACGCATTAGAACTTGCCATCATTCTAGGAACTGATTTGGCTTCTGTTGCTTCCCATATTGAGGAGGCAAACTTCCATGACTGAGATAACTGAGATCCTGCACAACATCTTTTGATCCTGCACAAATGTGATTTGGTTGAGCGGGAGGTAGAACGAGACGGAATGGAGAATTGCATTTCAGAAAGGTTCTGATATCTTGCAGGTTTGAGACAAAAACAGATGCTAGAAAGGACTTAGCCATGGTTGTGAAAGTTTCATGAGACAGAAGGAAATTCTTGTAGTATTTACCTTTATTAAGATTGGCTTAAACCAAGCACAGATTTATAGCTTTCTAGTTTCACTGTTTTTGATAAACTCAGTGGTGCCTGCATGCTCAAAATACCTGTGATCAAAGTTAAAAATCTACAGGAGTCAAACAGCAGCAGAGAGGGAAGGAAAGTACTGGGCTTGGGCGTCATTTGGCTGTTACACAAAGGGATGACACACAATGTTTGAACGGTCTGGGAACTTCATGGTGGTTTTTTTTTCATCTGCTTTTTGCACTTACTGTTGTTTCATAGTGGAATGTAAATTTGATAATAAACATGTATAACATGCCATTTTTCAATATATTGGTCATCTTGTGTGGTTTGTTACGGATGTCATCTTCTATAATACACCTAAAATTAGGCCTATTTTGGCTAAAATTTAGTGATTGTTATATTGTAGGCAAGCTTAGTGAGTTGGTATCTGCACAAGTGGTGGGTGTAAAAGGGGAGGAATTGATGTAGACACTTGATGAGGCTGTGCTGGCCTCTTTGCTGTTGTGTTTATACCTGAGCAGTTAAAGGTGGCAGATGTGCCGTACAAGCTGCAGTCTGACTGTGCACAGTAAATGTGCGATGCTTAAATCTCAAACAGAACACTGACAGAGTACCTTCAGCTGCAGTTTGACAAGCCTTTTACTAAGTTCTGAACTGGGTTTTGGGTGAAGAACAGATCAAAAAAACCTCTAGAGAAAATATTAGAACGTGAGCCTCACTTTAAATGAATGTGTTCGTGTTTTCTGGTACTTTGGGGTTTTTTTGTGTACATGGTAGTTTGGTTTTTTTTTCCTCCTGTTATGTTACAGTAGCTAATACGTTCCTCTAGCATTATAGTGTTAGACAACACTGTTGTTGTTATCCAGCAGTGTATACAACGTAGTGTATACAACAGCGATACACTCTTGTTTTTCCATCTCAGTAACTGATGTTATGTCAGCCCTCTATATTTGCGATAAAACGGAGGTAGAGATTGAAACCAAGGTACTTACCCTTGAAGAGTACTCCCTTTGTGTAGGTCTCACTGAAGTTCTCTGGGGACAGAGGTGCCAAATTCTTGCCAGTCGTGTCAGCCTGGGGCCATGCATGCCCCTTCAGCGCAAGCCCCTGCGCTCACGTTTCAGGCTGGAAGGTTCTGATCATTTACCCCAAAACACTCGGTTCCTCAGTGGTACAGAATGGGAACAACACTGACTTGCAGTTAACGGGTTCTTACTTGAATCAGTCTAACAGTTACCGACAGTGGTTCCTCTAGTAGTCTAAATGCGTGACATCTCAAACCGAGAACTACCGTTACCCTATGGTAAGTGTCCTGTATTTATTTAGCTTTCTTATTTTTCCGACGTGAGAAGAAGGAGAAGGGCTTGCACTCTTGTCAGACTGAAGTTGACTTTTCAGTTCAGCTTTTCATATGCTGAAGCTTATGAGTTGGACATTTTGAGGAGACGTTCTCTGTAATTGTCACACCTATAAGTGATTCGTCAGGATGGCACTGCAAGCTGGAACACCACTATCTGGGTTGCAAGAGATGTTGACCAAGTTGCCTTCACTAGCAAGTAGATAACTTACATCACTTCCTAATATTCATTGTATTTATGCACGAGGACCTAACAAGTTTGCATTTGTATTTGCATGTCCTCAGATCAAAGACCTGTGTTACCACCTTAACTAATGCCATTACAGAAGCGTGTCCCACAATGGAGAAGTATTACAGCCACAGGCAGATAAATGGCAGCAGAGGAACGTCAGATATTTGTCGAGGTGGGATTTCTAGCTATGTGCTGTCTCTGCATCAAAGCTCTTTGTGGTGCATATGAAGAGAAAATCCAGTATACAAGTGCGTTGAACTCAAGAGATTTCAGCTCTCCTGAAACGCCTGAGCCTGAGGAGTACAGGTAAGAGTTTGGGGAGGTTTGGATTTTTTCCCCCCACTTGTTCTCTAGCACTTGAGATGTAGTAAGGGAAGAGAGTTGTAACCTCTTTGAAGCTGCAGGAAAAAAAGCTAGAACTAACCACAAAAGCTCAGGCGTGCCTGAGGAAGGTGCAAGGAAGAGCTTGGGGGATAAAACAGGTCTATTAAACCACCTCAATCAATGGGACTTTGGCAATTCTGAAAAGAAATTCTGGAGTGATTCTGCCCAAATGAGACTTGGAAATGCCTTGAGCTCCTTTCTTGTTTTCCTTTTAGTTGGTCACACTGCTAAAAGACAGACTTTTGACAGTCTCCCAGGAACAAGGGCCTTTAAATAGTGTTCTAGACAATGGAGAAGTGAATACAAATAAGGCCTTTTGTGTGGGTTGGAGTCTCCCCCAAGAGAAGCTGTGCTTTTAGCAGAAATTTTCAAATTAATTGGTAAATCATAAAACCTGTGTACTGGTTTTGGCTGGGGTACTACTGTTTAATTTCTTCAAAGCAGCTGGTACGGTGCTATGGTTTGGGTTTGTGCTGAAAACAGCGTTGATAACAGAGGGGTTTATTGCTGAGCAGTGCCTACACAGCGTCAAGGCCTTTTCAGCTTCGCAGAGTAGGCGGGGGGTGCACAAGGAGTTGGGAGGAGGCACAGCCAGGACAGCCGACCCCAACTGACCAAAGGGATATTCCATACCACGTGATGTCATGGTCAGCAATAAAAGCGGGTGAGGAGGAAGGCAGGAGGATGTTTGGAGTGATGGTGTTTGTCTTCCCAAGTAACCGTTACGTGTGCCGGAGCCCTGCTTTCCTGGAGAGGCTGAACGTCTCCCTGCCGATGGGAAGTAGCGAATGCATTCCTTGTTTTGCTTTGCTTGCGCGTGCAGCTTTTGCTTTACCTATTGAACTGTCTTTATCTCAACCCACGAGTTTACTCACTTTTACCCTTCTTATTCTCTCCCCCATGCCACTGGTGGAAAGTGAGCGAGAGTGGCTGTGTGGGGCTGAGCTGCCTGCTGAGGTTAAACCACAACCTGTTTCTGTTTCATTTTGCTGGAGGCTCAACTTACCTCACAAGTTCTCATGCATTTCAAGCTAACAAAGAAAACTTCCCCGTTAAAGGACTGTTCATCCCAGCCGAGTCATTGGCAACCCACAGAAAGGGAACACGTAGCCAAAGTGAAGTGCAGCACTGAGCTGTGTCCCCTTCATTGCACGGTGTAATCAGAACCATTAGTAATACCACAGGCAGAGGAGAGCGCTGTGCTGTGAAGAGATCTATATGCGTGTGTTTTCCTTACGTGTTGCCTTCACAGCTTGCATCAAGAAGCTCACAGATCAGAAGATGCCGGCTTGCAAGAACATTTCCAGAAACTACTGAAGGAAGCAGCTGCCAAAGAAAAGCTGGGTATTGGCAAAACTGTGCAAAATTCTGTGTGTTTATAGTTAAGATTTTAGGTTGCCAAATTACCTGAGAACGCGTCTCTACAATCCTAGCTCTGAAACAAGAACAAGATAGCACTAAGGGGAGGGACACAACGATTGATGAGACCTCGCATCGGTGTGAGCCAGAACTGCCTGCCGCCTCCATATGAATGAGTGTAACTGGTCTGTGGAGCTGCTAGGGTTCCTTGTGAATGGGCTAGAAGGCAGTTCCTTTATATGAAGAGACTAATTGTGGAGATTGATAATTGACAGATTTGCTTCCTAACTGATGAAGAATTCCTAATCAGATTTATAACTCATTATATCAGGAGATTCCTAGCAAGACCTTGTTTATGGCATGCATTAAATCTTGTTGGACACCACGCCCCCACCCCCCCCATTTTTTGTACTATGGACTCCTGAGAAAACTAGTTCCTTGCACGTAGCAAACAGTTTGTATTTGCTCTGTCTTTTCCCTTTTGATTCCTAAGGAAAAGGTTGTCTATGTGAGCATGTCAGTCAGACGCCTCTGACTTCAGAATCTCTTGGCTCACTTAAATTTTCTCAACAATGCAGACCAAAGAGCCAGCCTCCCCCTCAAAGGGAAAGGGAACTGTGGGAGTTCGGTACTTCTCCTCTGCCTGATCCCTGGCTGGATCCACAGTGTGACTATACACAGAACTGGAAGATGCTGAAGAACACAGGGGACTTGGGAACGGTGAAGTGCTGAGCAGTATGTGTGGAAAGAGAGAGGCTGTGGGAAGAAAATCCACAGTAAAACGGGCTGCATTAATTATTTTGCCCATGGAGTATTATGCTCGTTTGCCATGTCCAAGTAACAGACAAACTTCTGTGTATCAGCTGTTCTTGCTTTGGCACGGCTCTGAATGGTTTCATGATGAATCCCTGAATGAGCATCAACAACTATCTTTCTTAGAAAATTACTCCTAGAATTTGGAAGCACAGAGTTGCCTGTTTCTGTAACTGCTTCCTGCACCTGCCAGTTGTTAAGGTTCTAATCATTCTCACAGCCTATAATCTCTCTGCTCTTATCTTTGCAGACACAAACTGGTACCAGAGAGTGAAGTATTCAGCACAAGAGGCCAGGGAATGCCCTGTAAGGAGAGTGTAACAGAACGAACATCTCATGCAAAACAAAACAGATACTAACAAAGCTTTAGCTTCTACTCAGAGCTTGTAAAACTCCCTGTTCTGTGTGCATACGAATCACTGGAGGCAACAGAAAAATGTTTTTAAGGAGCTGGGTACTTACCTAGCAACAACTTCTTTTGCTGTGCCTAGAACTGAGACTCGAAGATCAGCAAGGTAAGTGAAGACAGGATAACTGGAGAGCTTCAAACATTGATTTTCACTTTTACAACTACTCTACGTAGAGGATACTCTGAAATGCAAGTCACGGACACATCCTGCTGAGGATGCTGGAAGTCAAGTGCGTGACTCTTCCTTGAGGTGTATCAAGACACTAAAAATGAATGATTTTAAGTGGTGGGGAGAAGTAACAAAAAACACTGATGTGAGCTGATTATATCCTATAAAATCTGCAGTGCACTCCCCCCTTTATCTTGCAAAAGTTAAACATAAAATACACAAAGCTTTTTAACAGTTGTCTTAAAAATTTGCATTGGAAAGACACCTTACTAAAGCAACAGCAACACCATACGGCTGATTAGAGACACTGACTGTATTTCAGTGTGGTGGAGAGAAAAAGACTTCACCGAGAGGGTCAAGTTAACAATTTATTTGGACTTCACTCACAGGCCCGATACACCACTATTGCAAGTTTTATGGAGAAGGCACTACTGCAGTTTAAGAAAAAAAAAAAAAATTCACAGAATACACTATTACAACCTACACATGATCCCAAAAAGTAACAACACAAACCAGAAGCGCGCTAGATATTAATACCTTAAAAGAGTGCACTTAACATGATCTTAAAGCATGTCAAATATCATACATATGTTATTTAATCATTTACCCTCTCTCTCAGGTAAGGCCACTAAATCCCAGGGAAGTGACCTTGCACAGCGTCCTGGACAAGGGGGGAAGACTCTCCTACAGGCCAGCTGTATCAGTGGAAGACTCCCTGTTTTCCTCCCCAAAAAATTAGGGTTTAAATGTCCTGATTCAGTGGGTGGGCAGGATTGTGCCTGAACGGATTACACCATCTGGAATGGTTATCTCTGGTGGTTTGATGGCCCCTTAGAGGTAGTATTGTTTATTTTGTGATGTCTGGTACTCAAAGTCACTGAATAGTGGCGGGATGTGACTCGGGGCATTTTGTTAAAGGCACCATTTGGGCGGGGCGTCGGTTCTTATTGTGATGCAATGTTGAGACAACCCCGGGCTGAGCCATTTCCACAGCTCCTCCCAAGTTATCTCTGCATAGATAAGAAGGATCAATAAGGCGAGATGGAGCTGAGTCGAATGACAGCTCCCTTCATTTCACCTTTTTATGCTCTGACACCGGTTTGGCCCAGTGATCCCATTCATTCAGTTAGCAAAACACAATATGGCAACCAGCTCAAAGATGCTCCCAAGTATAAAGTGTCATACACATTAACACTAATTTCTTAAGGCTTTTGCTCTTTGGCTGTACTTTCAATAAAAATATTTGCTCTTGTGGTAAGAGCAGACACTGGAAGTCTGTTACACTTTACCAAATTCTTAGCTGATACCAGCCAGCTCTAGGCTGCTGCAGCTCCCTCTGCCATACAGTTCCCTCCCATTTAGTTGACAGGAAAGATGAGTTTCTTCCTCAATGTGAAACTGGGCTGTGGCATCTGCTTCTCTGCATTCGGCTCACAAGTCTTTCTGCTCACCTCTTGATTCACTGCTGTCAGGATGGTGAGAATATCTTCTCCACTGCAAAAACACAGGTACGTTTTGTATTAGGGAGGCAGTTAACATCAGAAAAATTACCACATTCTCATATATCTTGATCTACACCAGTACTAATGGCTCCTGTCTTAAAAAGGCTTCAAAGCAGTCGGCTAAGCTGCTTTGAAAAATCTGCATGGTATTGCTCTGTCCTGTATTATTGTTTTCACTCGAGCAAGCACTCCCACTGCGTATCATCTATCTCTGCAACCACATCAAAATCCTGTCATTCAAAGGAAAATACACGTGTTGCCAAGAAGCAGCTTAAGGAAACATAGTTACCGAGGACAGCTGTAGTCCAAGTGCTGGCATAATGCCTGTATGTACCAGGTCCCCCGCGTCGGGCTTCTGAAGGAAACGTGATCTGGCAGGGTGGCCATGCCCAAGAGGAAGTCTGCCTCCGCGGGGATGCAGTCGAGCTGAAATCTTGCATCTGTTTCTACAGAAGAATCCTGCTCTCCAGAATCTGTTTCAACGGTCACACCTTTCTGGTAAGCATCACCTTGGCAGGCCTGAATAAAAAAGACTTTTGGTTTTCCAGTAAGCGAGTGGCAATTCTGTCCAGTGAAAGAAATGGTCAGTTCCTGGATAGGTACTTCCTGCCCATCAACACCATATATAATGCCTTTTTTTCCATGAGACAGGATACAGCAAACAAAACAGTCTTTGTCCTTGTGGTCTTTGCCCTGGTAGGTGTTCACAATCTTACGGATTTCCTCTGCGGTGAGGTTTCTACGTTCGTCTACTTCAAAATGAAGCTTGCTAAAAACTCTTTTCAGAGCCGCTGGAAAGTAAACAGAAGGGGAATTGGAGCCGTTTCATTATATGAGAGTTGGAATCTGCAATTGCAAATTGCATTTCTAGAGATGAACAATCTTCTGTTTTAATTCTGCTGCACTGCGATCCAGGTAGTTACCTTCCTGCTCTGAAAATAATCTAGTAGACTAATTACTAATCATATCTCTACTGAATTCCCTTAACTCTCATTAAAAGGCTTCCTTGCAATCTTGCTGTTTAGTATTGCCTCCGTCTAGAAAGCACGCAGAACTATTAAGAAAGCTGTATCTCTTTCCCCCACCCACTTTACAGCCGGTCCCCTGACTGACAAGGTGTTGAACAATGCAGTTGCTTTACCCAGGAGCAGAGCCCACTGGGGTGGTACCTGTGTCACAGGAAGAGAAACCTTGCACTCTGACTCTTTCATTAAATTGCAGTTCAAAAGTTCAATTCAACCAGGGAAGGCCCATTGATGGATTTCATCTTTTGGCATAGACAGTGCAAATACACCCATATCCCAGAGGCTACAACCTGCAATGAGCTCTGCTGCTGCTGCTGCAGGACAGCCTGCTAAAATCAGGACCCCTGAATAGCAAGGTAATTAAGTCCCTAAATTCCAACATCATTCCTGCCCTTTTTTTTAAAGTTGTATGTTAAACGACTAACACCCAATTCTGGTTCAGTAGCAAATCTGTTTCTGATTCTGCATATTTCAGAAGTAGTATGCATAAGGCTGACAAAAAGCTAGCCTAGCTTGTAAAGTCCAGGCTGAGGTTGCTGTAAACTCAGTAAAACAGCAAAATGCTAGTGAATTGTTCTGAGTCAGCCAGTAAAAGCCTGACAAATGGATTAGGGTTTGTCAGCACAGGAAACAGAGCTGACTCAGCCACTACAACAACAGTATCCCAGGAGGGGAAGACTGAAATTCAGACCTTTAGTATAGAAAAATAAATTAGGTTTCTATTTTTGAAGATACACAAACTCATCTTTAATATTCACTGTACCTGCATCCACATCTGTCCCATTCCGATCATTCAAGTGTTTGGGTTCCGGCACTGCTTCCCTGGCTTTTGCAAAACTGTGATTATTCAGGATCAGGCACACTCCACGGGGTCGGCTAGTCATTTTGTAAGCTTCGAGCTGATGAAAAGAAAGAATATTGGTGAAATTACTACACTGTCCTCCAGGTGCTTCTCAGCCCTTGCTAGTGGCACAGCAGGGCAAACAACCAGCTGGCTTTCTCTCTAGGCAGCTCTCCTAATACAGCTTTGTCCCCAGGACCTGGCAATGGACTGCCCCACCACCTTTGGGAGTCTGTGCACAGCATGACAGCGCCCCCCCCTGGACCCACAGCATCATGCTCAGCCCACACGGGGTGCTGCGCTCACCCGCTTCATGCCCAGCCGTCTGCCAACTGCGTATTTCCTGCTATAATAAACTCTTGCTACCTTTGCAAATGTTTCTGCAGTTTTAACACTGCAGTAGCTGCTGCCTGTGATTTAGTTTCAGAATGAAGGATGTTACAGAGTGATCCATCTTCCTTTTTCTAGACAGTGCTTTTAACAGTTAGGCTCACGTAATACCTGTTCACCTTAGGGAGGGATGATCTGCTCTAAGACAAAACGATGATGTTTCTAAGAAACAAACTGCCTTACCTGGGAAGATTCATTCCAGCTGCCAGGAGAATCAGGTGACACAGACGATGCCAGCCATGTGGCACGGGCTGAATATAGACAAAAAAGTTTAAGTACAGAATGTAGCACTAGAGAAAGGAAAGAAGCTGTGTTCCTATTCTCTGTCTCCACAAGTACCTCCCTGGGTAAAACTGTTCTCTGAAAACACTGAATTGTGGCTGAATGGCGGTTCCTGTTAGCTATAAACCACTAAATAATCAATTTAAAGGAAGTAAAATGTATTGTTACCAGTTAGTAAGGAACTGGATACTTGATCACTTTTTAGAAAGGCACCCGTGTAAAGAAGTGAGATGCAAGTGGTGTAAGGAGTCCAAAAGCTGAAGAAGAGTGAAAAATCTAAGCATTATTTTGTTGAGAGTTTCCATTACCTTCAGGGCCTCCTGTGCTGCCCCTCTGTTCCTCTGTGATGAGCATCTCTTCTTTACCTGAAAAGCATTCATTATTAGTCCTGTATGATATCTATATGTGACTTCAAGAGTAACTATGGGAAAGAGGCCTTTTTGTTTTGTTTTACCAAATAGGCTTAATTCATACTCTTCAATTCTCTTCAACAGGCTGATGTTAATTCCTGCACAGAGACGCTTCAGCATACTTAGGTTGTCTTCTCCCAAAATCCCCTTCTTCTCCATCTCAATGAAAACGTCGAGCATGGTCTGGGTAATCAGAGAGGTAGTTTGCTCTTAGGGCACATCCATGCTGCCACTGGGAGGGAATGTACTGACAGCACATGCAACCCAGAGTCAGTCCAACTGACTGGTAGCTCAGTTGAGACCTCAGCTGAGTCAATTAAACCTAGTTCAACAAACCCTACAAGTACTGTAAGTACAAATATGTTCTCAAAACATACTCATTTCCCTCCTGCAGCTCAGAGACGCCAAGATCTTGTAAGATCTAATCCACGAGAACTAACGGTGATCATACAGGAATATGTAATGTCATTTTTAACGACTGCTTTCATTCATTTGACTTCCAGTGTCTATCTTGTGCACTTAACTGAATACACAAGAATCACTGTAGTCACCATCTTGAGCAATGGCAAAAATGGGTATAACCATACAAGTATGGTGTAGAGATTGCTCTGCTGCAAAAGGGGACCCAAGGGACAGAAGCTCTTGCCAAACAGTGAGTGGTCACCCCAACAGAACAGCTATCACTAGATGGTCACAGTCTCGCCTCTAAGAAAAGAGTGAAACTACTACAAGAGTTTTCATTAGACAGAACAAAGTACCCAGCAGTCAGAACTGCAGGCTGAGATTGTCTAAGAGCAGCTGGGTCTACCGCAAGGCTATTTATAAACTCCAACCTCTTGGGCGTTAGTCTTGGTAAAGATCTGCTGCTTAGATATGTATTTTCCGAGTTTGGAAATAAAAAGAACAAAAGCATAAAGTAATAGCCACAGTGGGTGATTTTATGTGTTTTATAATGGTTTAGAAAGCAGCCAAAAGAAAATCAGTTGGGCAAGATGAGCGAATGTGCTCATCAGTCTTCCATTGATCAAAGCCACTGAGTCCCTTAAGCCCCGTACGCTGCACGGACATGAAGGGCCTCTGTGCCTGGTGCAGGGCTGGCCCATGCTCTCTGCACTAGGACACTGCTGCAAAAGCTGCACACAGACAAGTGCCATACGCACCAGAGAGCCTGTAATCCCTTTCCAGGTGCACCACTTTTCTTACGGTGTTTTCACCGTAGGAAGAGTGACACCATAAGAAGAGTGACACTCATTCCCCTCATAGCAACCCAAATGCATCTATGAATTATAATAATAATAAAAAAAAAAAAAAAAAAAAAAATAAATAAATTCTTACAGTCTTAGGGTTTAGCCTGCATTTTGGTAATTCTTTCCCCAACAGAAACTTGAAAGAATTCAGCTCATCTTCGGTGATGTCTTCTGACAGCTGAAAGAGCAGGTACCTAGAAAGAGAAGTGGTGGACACTGTCTCATCACGTTCCCAAGCGTGTCCCTTAGCACAATTTAACACCGTACTGCTCCCTTCAACCCCCTCCCTCCCTTTTTTTTTCCTTTT
>VYZM01021211.1:210364-240669 GCA_013398915.1 Dromas ardeola | reverse complement strand
GGGGGGCGACGTCAGTCCCAGAACAGCCTGAAGTCAAACCATTTTCAGCTGCAATTAAAAAGACGTCCGTTTTCCTAAAATCAAAACCACGCTGAAACTTTCTGGAGTTGAGGACAGAGACTCACAGGCAGCCGCTCATCTCACCACCCGGGCAGGGAGGCCCCCGCGGGCTCGCCAGTATTTCAGAAAGGTGCGGCTTTACTTTCCTCCCTTTTACGGGACAGAAATTTCAACTTTCCGTATGGCTTGTACCCGCTTTCCCTCGGAAGGTGCTTGTGCGCTTCCAAACCTTAGCCCGGTGTTCCAGTGGTCGGCCAAAGCCTGGGCCGAGCGCGGGAGGAGGGCAGCGGCCGGCGGGGGGGAGCTCCCGGGCGAGGCCCGGCCCGGCCGCCCGCTGACCCCGCGCCGCCGGCCGCTCACCTGTAGGCTGACACCTTTGCCCTGCCTGGGATCTGAAGCTCCCTCGCCATCTCCTCTCGGCTGGAGCCCAGATGGGCGGCCAGGAGGTCGATCCGACTGATCCGGTAGAGCAGCTCCTTCAGGAAGGACAGGTTCCCCGCCTCGATCATGCCTTTCTCCTTCAGCGCTTCGAAGAAGTCCTGCGCCTTCTGGATGGCTTCCAGCTTCCTCATGGGGACGTGCTCCAGGCTGAGGAACTTCAAAGCCGCCAGCTCGGCCTCGCCCAGCTCCTCGCTGACCACCAGCAGCCGCTGCCTGGGGAGCTCCATGGCGGCGCCGGCCCCGGGGGAAGGCGCGGGGCGCTTCCCGCCGCGCTTCCGCCGGGCAGGAGGCGGCGCCGGGGCCCCTGGGAGATGTAGTTCCCTCTGGATTGCTGACTTAAACAAACAACCCAACAAACCCCACAGACTTAACTTAAAAACTGCGCCTCTGACAGAGAAGACTTGCCTCAGGCGCATTTTAGCCCCCCGTTCACAGTGGTGAAGCACTGACTGTTCCTGAGTCCATTCTCGGGAAAACGGAACCGGCGGGTGCGGGTTGAAAGGTCTGCCCCTGCCCCGGCTTTGCCCGCAATCACCTCTCTCTAGTTTAAAGGCACTCACAATTCATTGCCGTTTTGATACACGCAGAAAGAAGGTCATACATAACGCCACTGACTCGACTTCCTCCCTGTGAGCTTTTTGGGGCTGCTGGCAGGCAACCCAGCACCCTCAATGCCGGTGTTTGGCCCCCTTCCCTAACAGCCGCCGGCCGTGGAACCAGCTCCCTTCCCAGCCCTCCCAGATGGGCTGAAGACCCTTCTAGCAACAGGAGCAGGCTCGCAGGAGCACTGCGCGACGGCGTAAGACCCTGGGATGATGCACCACCTCTGATGATACACCTTCTGGTGCAGCACCCTCGATAGATGGTATTTCACAACAGGAGGGCAGATATTTTACCAGTTGGCATTTCATCCTTATGAAAACGAGCATTAACACCTTGGTGGTCACCTTGAGCAGGAAAGCCACCTTCAGAGCATCCATGCTCTCCAAATAAACAGTGTTCTCGCGAGGCACTGATTTAAAACCAGAGTCCCTTCCCCGCAAAAAAAAAAAAAAAGAAAAAAAAAAGAAAAAAACCAGATTGACCATATATTAAGCAGAAATCTGTACATTGTTATCACAGAAGTGGCCTATCAATGTTCAAAACCCTGCGCAAGGTATTTTATTACTGCATGTGTCACAAGTTGGGTCAAAGGTGGAAGTAACCTGAATATGGCAAGACACTTTTTAACAGCCCATGAGCTAACACACCCTGAAGTCACATTAAAACAAGCTCTTCCTAGTGAACAGACTGAAGGAGGTATGGATCCTTCTCTTTGCACTGATATGCCTGGACAAATCAGGCCTAAACATAAAGTGGCTCCACAAATATAAACCTAATGTAAAAGACGTAGGCCAAGCTGAGAAGACATGTCCAGAATAACGTTCCACCTAGCTAGAAATGTATTACCGTTGGCACCCACAAGAGCCAGACACATTCGGGGCCTGGGGAATTCCTGTGGTTGTCAATAACAGAACAGATACAGTGACAAGAAAAGGGACAGTCACAGACAGGACACACAGAAATGAGAATCTGGGGATTCCCAAAGATCTCAACTGTATTTTTTAGCACATTGCACAGGAGTCACTGCAGATTAAACATGCCATTCTCTGTTCATAATTTGACACAGCTCTAGTTGAAAAGAGGCAGATCTGAACAATTTCAGACAGAATGTTAGTTAAGGGTCAGAATAAAAAGTGTAACCAGCAAGGGCTGAACACCCAGTATCTCCGCCAAAAAATCTAGCTCTGGACACCCTACTGCATAGATTAATCTCCTAAATGGTGTGTATTTTGTTTCCCTTCTCCCTGGGCTTCAAGATTTCCTGCAGGAGATCTTACAGACCACAGACATAGCCAACAGGTCAACTAATCAAAACTTTGCAGTACCTGAATTTTGCACCACTTTGAGAACTAAGAGTGAACCTTTAAATAGGTGGTGGGAAAACATATACTTACAGCAGCCCGTGCAACGGGAGAAGCTGGCAGCAATCTGAACACAAGCAGGCTCCTCACACGTACCACTAACCCATCCCAAGAGCAGCACATTAACAAGTCACCCTAAAACAGTTACAGTGGAGAGAATGACAAACTTCCCATAGAAGGTGGGCATAAACAGCTCTCTGGGAAACTGATGTTAAACTGAACGAATAGGTGGCAAGATGCAAATGGATGGGCAGTGACTCACACCACCGGGGAACATTATTTCCGCCTCTGCAGCTAGCAGTCCTCCCCAGCTCTTCGAAGTGTTTCCCTTTTCAAACTGTATCACTCTGATCTTGCCTGCTTTCAGATTAAGCCTGCAGGAATTCAACTCACCAACTTTGCTTTCCTACCAACCTTCTGACTCCACTTTCTGGTGGTAGCGCTTCTGCTGTCTGAAAACAAAACGCAGAATTGAGTGACAGAATTGTTTTGTAATAGCATTTGGCCCCCCAGACAGGAGTTGAAGAAAAGGGAGGACAGGCAAAGTAACTGTAGCTGCAGGTCCTTCAGAGAGGAAAGGCAATTGCCCCTCACCATTCTCCAAGTTGTCCTACAGAGGAAAAAAAAGTTCAAAATTGCAGATCTGACTTCCTTCTTTCCTCTCAGTTCTGTGGGAGGGCCATAAATACGTGCAAGAGCGTATCAGCCACCCTGCCGCAGTCCTGTGTGAGCATACTTTGCTCAGAACCATGAAACTGAAAGTGTATTTTCTGCTTCCTTGATCACTGCATGAGCCACATACAAATTCACAGCGCAGCCACTTCCTGCAGTCCTTCAGAGGATTTTGACGGAGTTTTGTCTCCATTCTAGTAGGTCTTCATCAGCAGGCAATAATGTTAGCTATGGAGGTGGCCTGATTTTAACAGGCAGAACAAAATACCATGCCAATTTAATGACAGGGTGTGACTGACCAGCACCACCTCCCCCCAGTAGAGGACAGCTCAAAGCAGCAGGACAAAAATCCAATGATCTCAGGGAAGAACGTATTGTAAAGAAAGCTCAATTTACCTCAACGTCAAGGAGACTGGAGGGTAACCCTTAGTTTTAGAGAATATAGCTGCACCTGCGAATCATCAGGTTCCCCAAGACAATTAAAAAAGAATAATGCCTTCCTGAGCTAGCCAGACCAGCATGGGGGGTGTGAATATGTGGCTGAGCCCAACATAAAAGTATAAAACCTGGACAACTGATAAAACATTTAAACTTTGAAGATAGCAATGGGCTTCAGCTGGCTTCAACCTACATATACCATTGTGACTGAGGATGCCCAATGTCATGATGGTGAGCATACGGAGATGGGTAATGAGAATCATGTTTGTATTGTGATTCAACTGAATATTGCAATCGCTCAATCATGCTTGCGTTGTGATTTCAGTATGTTGCTGTATCACTCTACTAAATCAAAATCCCATGAAGCACCAAATATACCAAATAAGTAAATTTGATATCCAATTCCTCCTCGTGTGGAATATATGAAAGAACTTGGTCTGAGTATTGAACTCTGACACGGAGAATTACCAAAAAACAGACATGCTGTAGATTCACAACTTCACTACAGAAGCAGCTGCCACCTTCCAGCAAGTTTCTCCCAGAGGAAGCAGTTATTTCATTTAAGCTGTATTTCCTTATCATAAAACAACATTCACAGATCTAATTACTGACTTCGTATCAGGGTCTTATTTATGAAAACATTATAAAAATGTAAGTAAATTGTTGCCACATTTCCTGAATGGTTAACCAAGTGTCAGCCACAGAACTGTATCATACCTAGTAACACCTTCTGGTAACTTGCCACAAACAGCACTCTCATTTACTTAGTGCTTGTAGCGTCTATTATTTATGAAATTTGTGTGAACACAGCTGGCATTCTCCCTTTTACTTGGAAGGTGAAAAAGGGTAAGGGGAGTAAAATGCAACTGCCAACACATTGTGTGGAATTCAAAAAAAAAAGTTTTGCTTCAAGAACACAAGCAGGACTGAATAAAGAACCTTTGCTTTATGGCAAGACATGGATTTCCAAAAAATACAAACTAAAAAAAGAAGTTACAAAGTGTCTCAGATCCATTCTTTATGTTGTTATAAACTCAAAAAGAACGTAGCTGTTAGAATCCCATACAGCTCCCACACACCACCTACACATTGCTGAGGATGCAAGGTAAGAACAGCCTCAATGCAAGGTAAGAACAGCCTCGCTGGCATTATCATGAAAGTCCTGAATTTAAACTCATTCTTTCCTTACCGTCTCTCCAACTGCTAATGAAGGGATATCAATATGCTACCCCTGAGAGTGGCTGCCATCGAATACTTCAAGGAGAGCAAAATAACTCCTTCTGCTGAAGTAAAAGTCTTTGTCATGCTGACCATCCCTCAGTCAGCTCATCCAAAAGAGAAACACACCACAAGCAAGGTCATATGAAAACCAAGAGTATTTATTAAAACAGAACCAAGAATCCACAGGAGCTAGAGCCAGCTGCCAGGAAGAGAAGGCATCTTGGATTAGTGGATCTAATGGCATGGGACCTGCCTTCCAGCGGTCAACAGCCATTCAAAACAGACTGTTCCCTAAGAGCTCTGAAAAAATCACAACTAGAACCCTAACTATTAAAAAGAACCTAAACAGTGGTGCTGTTTAGCCAAGTAAATGAATAGCAAAAAGCAAAACAAGTATCTGGAAGAAAAGAACCAAACTTGTATTAACATAATCATCTTTTTTTGGTACTTCTGGACAGGGATGTTATTTTCCATGAAAAATTATACAGCTTCCAGAGACAGCCTTCTGTCTCTTCTGGGTAAATCAGTTACAATCTTACATGTGCTCCCTGGGAAGGGATCTAGCATTCTGAATCTATCTGTTCTGTTCTTCAGATTTCAGGGATTTATAACAACTCAGACAGAAATGGGACTTCCATTGGCATTTCCAGTAACTCTTAAAAATCACACTACTTGGAAGTGGTTCCTCACTTGAAACCCAGACTGAACAGACCCTGCAGGGCAGAAAGCCAGATCGGTACTCCTTCATGGCCTTACCAGACTGTTACAGATCCAGGTGCCAGCAGACTGATTAAACATGGGAATTAGAAAATTGAGGTCCCATGGCTTCTTGAAGGACTAAGGCTAACTACAGAGATCCAGATAATTTCTCTTGCAAATTCTCTTCCCTGTGGAAGTCCATTCCAGATGTCATTCCTAACGGAGTGTATTCTTATTTTTGTACTTTCCGATTGACTGAGATTGTGGAATTTGGAAGATCAATTGCTTCCGTAGGGTTGATGTTATCTTTGGCATCTGCTTCCATCCATTTAATACTTTTCCTCCCACTTCCTTGTTCACTTCTGTCAGGATGGTTATGAGATCCTTGCGGCTTGAACGAAAATGAAGTAAAGTTACACTGAAATACATGGTACTTGCAGCTAGTCCAAGGAGCTGATCTATGTTTGCTCCAGTAAACTGGTATCTTAGGGAAGGCTAGTACCTTCCCCTCACCCTGTCGGTCACTGAAATTGCAGGCTCCACTGTGTAATCACTGAATTCGCTAATTTTGGGGGAATAAAACCAACCTCCCTGTAGCATCGCTTTACCAGCAAAGGCAGTCCCCTACTTTGGTAATAGGCAGAAAAGCGCACTAAAATGCAACAGAACCAAACCTATGCATTCTCCAAGCCCTTTTCTGGAAACTATGAGAAAGTGATGCTTGAAGTGAAATTCTATTTTCTAAATAAAGTTTATGATTGGGATGGGAGGGAACAATGAAAATTATGACTAAAGAACAGTGATTTTATTGTCTGTGTAGTCACTCAACAGATTTGCCTCTCGTCAGGTGTCACTGGAACAAAAATCATTTATCAGTCAAAAAATGTTAAAAAACATGCACACACTTGTTTATATATTAATGTTCCAGCTTTACAACCTTGATTCTGTCACAGGCAAACTAGGGGAAGTCACTTGTACTTTGGTTCATCTGTAGAAGAATAACAATGCCCAATTCCAGAATAATTACTGTTCTGCACTGCCCTACAGGTGAAAAGCATTATACAGCACAAATGCAAAACACTGATGTTTCAGCACAGCATGCTTAAGTATGTATGTCTGCAATAGCCCAAATGTACATGGATTAAAAATAGTACTTACAGAGGGCAAAGCAACTCCATCTTCTTACAGAGGCATTGAATGTAAATACTGCCAGTCTCTGGAGAGCGGTAGCACTCATAGTCTTCCACTGTAGCCATGCCAACGAGAGTATCAGACTGATCAGGAATGGAAGTCAGTGGGGTAGCATCGGTCTCAAGGTGGCCAGAAAAGTCTTCTTTTACTGTGACAGCTGGATGACCTACAGAGCCTTGGCAAGCCTGGATGAAAAACAGCTTGGGTTTGCCAGCAAGAGAAGGACAATTAGATCCACTGAAGCAGGAGAGTAAATCTTTAATATTTACAAGCTCATGATCAGCGCCTTGTATTTTGTCTTTTTCACCATGGGAAAAAATAAAGCAAACAAAACAGTCCATGTTACTATGATCTTTTTTGCTGTATTCTTTAAGTTCAGCATACATTTCCTTGGCTTCTAGATTCCTGTGCTCAACTGTCTCAAACTGAAGCCACTCAAAGACCCTCTTCACAGCCTCTGGGAAAAAAAGTCAGAAGGCACTTGTTAAACATTAACAGTGACAAGGAAGATGCTGAAACATCAGTGTCTGTGTAGTAGAACAGATATTAGCAGAGGTGTTTAGATCCCACCAATAAACTCACCTGACTGACTCTTAGATTGCCGAATCTAGTTAGAAAAACTCAAATGCCTAATTTTATTTTTTTCAAATACAACTGGGTTAAGCATCACACTATATAAAACAAAAGCAGGTTTCAGATTATCTGACTAATCGGTACAAATTAGTGAAATTCACAAAATAGCAAAATTACTGTTTTAAAGCAAGCTTTAACTGCGCATTGCATAGTAATCTCAGATGCTTAAGAACAACACTTAGAAAGTTAAAGAAGAGGTACCTCTTTAGAATGACAAATTCCGCCACTGTTAGATGACGTAGGTCCCTCATTCCGTGAGAATGATCAATGCAGCATGAAGGAAGAGGACGTTTATCTTTTAAGATAAACTTTTGTTTATCTTAAAAGTGACTCTTGCAGGAAGGCAGGCTTTAAGGTAATTTACAAAGCAGTAGCATTCATTTGAGCATTAAAGAGAATTTAAGGACTTAAAAATATTACTCCATCACAGCCAAGAATTAGAAGCAATCAAAAAGTGAGAAGGTGGAACAGTAATCTTCACTATTTGGTACATATGACCAATTAAGAGGATGCTTTTTACCTAGAACACAAAGTGGTTCCTTCTTTAAGCCATCAGCTAAAGTGTTGGAAGCGGCATATTTCCAATTTCTACAGTGACTGTTATTACAGTTACTCTTGAGGCAAAGGAGCTCAGTGGACATGATTCTTCTTCACAGGAAAGATTAGATAGTTCTTTCAGATAATTATCAGAGAAAAAAACAAACCAGTAATTGGATTTAAAAAGTACTTACCTCCATCTTTCAATGTTCCTTCTCTGACTTTATGTGGATTTTTAAAAATGTGGTTGTTAAGAATCACACAGTAACCATGGGGGTTATTTTTCATCTTATATGATTCCACAAGCTGTGGAAACAAAGAAAGCAGATAAGAAAGCTGTGACAAGCATCCAAAAGAGAAATACGCTATACATGGGTTGTATATTGTCCTTCATGTCCAAGTGCAAAAAAATCATGAGGGTCAAGATACAAGAAAGGAAAAGCCTAAGAATACAAGCTAGCTACAGAGGAGGGGAATCTGCTTTGTCTCCCTGAATCCCTCCTCCTCTGTCTCTGTGGTTAGGATATGATTTTGACATGGGAGAAAGTGTATATCCAGAAACACGAATTTGCACGTGCAGAGGAAAAGTTCCTGCACCATATCATTCCCTCTGAGAGTCCTTGTGGGTTTCTAGTGAGGTAGCAGATTCTGTTGTTCCGTTCCCATCTGTCCAAGAGTATACTGGCCAGGGCTTTAATGTCTCAGTCTCCATTATCATTAAGATTATTGGTTTTCTTCACAGAACAGCTACTCCTTCATTTCTTGCCTAAAAGGTTGCTGACAGCCAGGTCCTCAAAAAGGAACAAGGCTTGGTCTTGTTTTGAAAATAGGAATTGTTCCAAGGCTTACATATAAAGACAGAACTCTTCCCTTTCAGCTTTTCTACCTGCTTAGTGTTAAGAATTTATGCCTCCTCACCCCTCCCCCAGAATTGGATAAATACTTTATGGGTAATCTTGAGGTATTCCTCACCAGGTGTGGTGTCTGTCCCTCTGCTCCTTGTCCTGATGGATGCGCAGACACAGGCACTGGATAGCAGAGTTTTTCCTTAGAATCATTTTCTAAGAGGGAGAAGATAAACAGAACATTTTAGGACTAAAAAGATAAATCTTCCACTGTGCATATTTCAACACTCATAAAAAACAGTACGAGGCATGAAGTGGAGGGTGGTTTTCACATCACTGAGACACCGTCATTTTGTAGAGCTGGGACAAGCAGGCTTCCAGTTTCACAGACTGCTGGTTATTGAAGCTGTGCAGAGCTGTGCTCCGTTTCTTCCCTGCTCTTTCACTGGTAGCAAGTAGTCACCCCAGGCAAGCCATTCACTAGCATGTCCACTACGGGGTACGTAAGTAAAAGAGGAGATCCATTTTTGTACAGTGGTACATTACAGCTACTTCATTTACTTCTGAGGCCATTGTCTTTTTCCAGAGAAATTGACTGTTTGGGTGGACACACCAAGGATGCAG
The DNA here is from genome assembly GCA_013398915.1 of Dromas ardeola. NCBI lineage: Eukaryota > Metazoa > Chordata > Aves > Charadriiformes > Dromadidae > Dromas > Dromas ardeola. Next base: position 231,344 of record VYZM01021211.1, on the reverse strand, counting down.
AATACTAGCATAATGAAAACAACCAAACACTTCTTTGAATACAACTGCCTGAAATCATCAAAGCCACGACTGTAGACAAAGAAATAAATCACAGTACCCCTTTTACTAGTTACACAGATATGTTTAAATGGTAATTGTCAGGGCAACAAGATCTTTAAGACATGCTCTTTTTCTACTTATCAAGGGGGACAAAATAATAACAATACTACGAAAAAGCCATTCCCTTGACACTTACACTAGCTCACACTAGCCACCCTTGGCAATTTTCTTCTGCTGTTTGAGAGACACAAGCACAGGTCAGCAGCACAAAGACATGCTGGGGAAACTAGCTGGTATCTCTGCAGGGACCTACATGGGCATTACAGATGTGTTTAAGGAAACACACATCCCGAGTCATCCAAAAGGAGGTTCTGGGGAAAAATTTAATAGGTTTCAGTTGTTGTTGGTTAATGCATCCTGTTTCCCAAAGAGTAAGGCCCAGCTGTGGTGTCACAAGCCACCACTGCAACTGAAACAGCTCAGATAGATATACTGAAGTCCTTGAAATTTCACATCTGGTACAGAAAGCTAATGGTTACACTTTAGCCAAATACCTGGTCTCTAGGGACTTTTCCTTTGACTTAAGAGCAAACAGCCTGGCTAACAGGAAGTAAAGCTGACAAGTTTCCCCAAGGCAACTGTCACTTCCAGTCCCTTTCATGACTAAAAAACTATCCTGGTCCAAACCCAGCACTGCACTGTTTCCAGAAGAGAAAAATTGCATTTAAGGCAAAGAGAAGGGAAAAGTAGACCATTTACAAGGCATAGAATGTATTTCAAGGAGATACAAGTAGGTATGATAGAATAATGAAGTAGCAGAAAACTTCAGAAACCACAGATACCAAAAGCTCCTTGCCTGTCCTAGGATACTGTAAGGTCTGTCTCTTACCTCTGGATTCCTGAGCTGCCAAGGATGGAGCCACAAAAATCACAAAACCCACCCCAGCTCTCCTCTTAAACAGCAGATTAAATTATTTACCTTTTTTTTTTTCTTCATAGATATCAATTTTTTTCTTTACATCAGCTCTAAATCCCTTTAATATATCTTTCAGCACTGCCAGGTCATCTTCTTTAATTATCTCATTTCTTTCCATTTCCAGTAAGACCTTCAATATTGACTGGTAAAACAAAAACACAAAACCCAAACTCATACAGTGACCTTCAGTAACTGCAGGATCGGGCACTTCTGAATAGAGCAGAAGACAACATCCTCATTCCCAGAGACAGACCAGCTAAAGACCAATTTCTTTTTCCTCCAAACCTCATTAAAACAAGGGCCAGGATGCAATGCAACTGAAGAAACAGATCACTAAGGTAAAGACAGGATTATTAGAAATTGCCTATGGCTAGGTTTTCCTGCTGTGTTGCAAAGCACTGATGTAGATAACATCATGGCATCCTGTTGTGTCTCTATGTTCAGATGAAGTACAGTTAAGTCATTTAGCTGTGACATTTTACATTTTCTATTACAGAAAAGGTGTTCAGGGCTAATTTTGTTTTTTAAAGCTCCAATGTCCACCAAGTTGGAGGTAAATCTGCTAATTTTCCTATAGATGTCACAATACAAATAGGATTTAATAACATCAAGCATTTTAATAACATGTTCATTATTTACAACACAAGTATTAAACTCGTTCATCAAACCTCTTAATACTTTTGCCGGGAAGTTAACAAAATGCTGTAACCCCAAATTACAATAAAGAAGAAAACGTACCCAATGACACACAAAAATTTGTGGTTGAACTCACATTAGAACTTGATTTTCTGTCTCCAAAACATTGTTTCTCCTCCAGCAAACATCACTCTTCCTAGGTACAGCATATATACAAATGTCTTATAAATGCCAAGCAAAGACGAAAGGAAGAGCATTTCGCAAGGATTTTGCAAGAAGAAAAGATTAGGGAGACAGGTGGTGGAGGGTAAGTAGGAACAGGAGAGCAAAAAAGGGCAGAGAAAAGATACAATGAGAGAAAAAAAGGGTCCATTCTTTCACACAGCAGCTATCAGCTAACATCCCAATTCTTTCAACAACAGATTTTAGTGAGAGCAGACTGCTTTCTCTTTCCTCCCTTCTTACAAGAACTAGCAGACTCTGAACTAGCCTTGCAAGAAACTTATCAGGATGACTTTGCATACAGCATTATCCTGGAGCTTGTTCTTTGGCATTTCTTTTTGAAGCAGGAACTTCACGCACTTGACATCTTCTGGAGTCAAGTCCTCTGCAATTCTATATAGCAGCTGCCTGGCAACAAAGAGTAAAGAAAGACTGATTAAGAAAATTATGAGAAATAAACAAACATCGCAATTACACATTTGAACTGCAAAATGTAGAACTCACAATGGCGGGTAGTCATGCTGTAATAAATACAATGATGCTGGGATATTCCTAAGACAACAGTGCAGACAGAAAACAGGACAATACACAACAGAACTGTTGTACATTTTGCATGCAAAGGTTTATTACTTCTGTGCTTACCTGTAGGCTGACACTTTTGCTCTGCCTGGGATCTGAAGCTCTCTCTCCATCTCCTCTCGGCTGGAGCCCAGATGGGCGGCCAGGAGGTCGATCCGACTGATCCGGTAGAGCAGCTCCTTCAGGAAGGACAGGTTCCCCGCCTCGATCATGCCTTTCTCCTGCAGCACTTTGAAGAAGGCCTTGGGCTCCTGGATGGCTTCCAGCTTCCCCGTGGGGATGTACTCCAGGCTGAGGAACTTCAGAGCTGCCAGTTCATCTGTGACCAAAGCCTCAGAAATGTCAAAAAGGAGTTTGTGGAAGTCTGCACTCATTTCACGTCAGGATTTGGATCTAAACACAAACAGAAGTTGATTTCATTTGTCAGTAACAATAGTGCAACAACATGACTATAAAAGGTATCACATCACGAGAATGGCCCAAAATAAATACATGCAATCAAAAATACTTCAGCAGAGAGAGGCTGTCTTGCTATCATAGCTTTGATGCTTGGCTCTTTCGGTTCTCTCAATATAAAAAACTCTGTACTACCTGAAATAGACAGAGAAGGTCATGGATCTTTCTTGCTTCCTATGGTGTGCCTAGCCAGTGGGAAGTACCAATGTACAGGATGTACAATCCTGGCAGGCTGCTGCTGTTTTGGTTGTTTTGGGGTTTCTTTTGAGGTTTGATCCCATTTAGGAGCAAGAGCCACTTACCAGTCTGAAATACAGACCATGTAGTAAATAAGAGTGCCAGGTTTTACACCATAACAAAGATAAAGGTTTTACATCATCACAAAGATAAGAGTCCACGTGAGTATAACTCTTCCAAGCTATCTGGTTTCTCCTTTTTTTATACACTGGTTCTGACCCTGGTCAGCATAGCCAAAGCACGTCTTCCTCTTTTGGATTATCTGCATCAAGTAAAACTAAGTTCCCAGCTTTCAATCAATTTATAATATTCAAATCAAATACAAGTCATGTCAACCCTTTTAAAAAGGCCAGGAAAATTCTCATCAAACTAGTTATGCTTCACTGAGCATCAAATACCACCTCCCTTCTCCACCACTTCTTCCATTGGCTTTAGAAATATTAAACTTGGCTTATGGAGCCAACTTTTGAGTACAAGAGACAGTTTGAAAATACCAAATGCAAACCTTCCAACTATCTCACTCTACACTTCAAAGACCTGCCTTCAGTGCCTCTCCGGTAAGAGAGCCATTTGCCACTTTATTCTGTCTGCCGTAGATCTAAGACACCTAAGAATTTCTGAAGAGAAACTCTATAGAAATGCATTCAGTAGAGGTCTCTCGTCCCATTGAACTCACTGGGAGAGAGAAAAATTGGCAACAGCAAATCAGAACTTCCCACTCCTACACTACTGAAATATTAGGCAATCCATTTTAATGTTACTGCTACTGCAAATGTTTCAATAACAGGGCTAATAACTCCAAGGCAGCCCAGCTAATTAACTGAATTAGTAGTACTGTAAATATTAAAAAAATAATAATAATAAAAGAAGCAGACAATTGTATTCTCCTCTCCTCCAAGGACCACTCTACATCAAAGCAGCTTTTTGTGACATGCCCTTGGTCAGCATTCTGTTAGTTAGCAAGAGTGAACATACAACTGAATTTTAAACCTTTGTCTATCAAAAAACCAGATAAAACAGCAAAACATGCGTTGTGATGCAGTATATACAATTCATGCTCTGCCCCAAATACTGTTTTCTTTAAATCTATTCAAAATGAACTTTCAAACAGACTAGAATCCTTACCATTCAGCCCGTATCACCACAAAACCACCAGTATCTGAATGAATCACATGTGCTTAACCTCACGATTCAATGAGCTCAGATCTGACTGTGTATTTTTATATCCACACAGGAAAGAGAAGAGTATTTTCTTGATAGCTAGTTATGAAGTTATCTTTTTTCTCACATAAGTCATGCCTTTTGTTTAAGATACAAGGTATGGGCTTATAAAAGTAAGTCTTTCTGATAAAGGAAATTTTCATTTTGATTTCTCAAAGGCTGTAAGTTTCAAACCCACAAAATTATTGCAATTCGAACAGATGTGCCACAAAATACTATAGTTAAGCCTGTCTGTAAATACAGGGAGCACTCTAAAACAATGTTTAACTGTCTGTCTTTTTCTCTCACTTTACTAAATTAAAGACACAACTGATACAACAAGCAAACTGTTTTATTATAATAATAATTAATAATAAACCCAATAAATAATAATAACAATAATATTAATTTTACACCACTTAAATGGGAGAACAGGCTCAAGGACTTATACAACAACTCTGAAAAAAGTGAGACAGCCATAGTCTCTAAAGTTCCAGGAAAAGTACTGCCTTTTGTACTATGGTCTATTTGTCTGTGTATTTGTCACATGACTTACAAGAAATATGTTATAACAAAGTAATAAGCTGTGGTCATAATGCAGCAGTTCCCTACTCCACCTATCATGGTTCCAATTTCACAAAATTAATTATTACAGTGCCTGTGAGAAAAATCGGTGAACAAGCCCCAAAAGTAACCAGGTTTTGCTTTTGTTTTAAGGGGACACACTAAGCAGCGCAGCCAGGACTTCCTAGTATACAGCACAGCTCAGTATATTTGCTCCCATACAGAAATCCTAATTAAAAGACAATGAAGGAAGGGTAAATCAATTATATCTTCCCATTTAAAAATACTTCAGTGCCACTGTCCTGCTGTGTCACTGGATCCTCCATGACTTCTCCTCCTTTCTCTGAAGTCCCTCTCCAACTCACCATAGTACTTTTAACATGCACTTTCATGGAAGGTTATTTCCAAAATTAAAAAAATGTCAACTATCAGCACCAAATTCAGGAGCAGTACTCAGTGAATACAGGGAATGGAATAGTTAAACATTCCTTTGAAAGTATTTACGTACTGAAAGTACGTATTGAAAGTAAATACTTCCCCATTTACATAAGAATTTAAACAATAACTAACTTTCAGTATTTTCATCCTCTTTGAAGTACAGAACTCTGCCTTCAATGGTAAGGTTCCCAGTATGATCTGCTGGTCACCAGTATTTTCCTTGCTGTTCATACATTTCCTGCTGCAATCAGTACAGCTACCAGACTCTCTGAAGCTTGTGAAGTCAACATTATGAAGAGACAGTTAAGAGAGCTGAAATTAGTTAAAATTTTGCGATGAAAACAATCATTCATCGATTTCAACGTATCTAACTTTATAAACTCAAAATTGTAACATACCCCTCGATAGAATGAGACATACGAATTCCTTCCAAAAGGCACAGCTAGCAACGGTTCAGAAAACCTGACTGACTCGTTTCCTTTATCCGAAGGCTGGAAGAGCACAAAGGGACACCACAAGCACCATCTGATCTTCAGGTCCAAAATGGTTCTGTCTCCGTATCATCCCATGCCTCAGCGTCTCTCTCCCTGCATCAGTTCCTCTGTCTTAACTGAATCAAGACTCCAGTTGCGTTTTGAAAGAGGAAGCATGCTGTGATCAGCACTCTGAAAAATATTCGCGGACAAGACCAAACCCAGGTTGGCTATTTCCAGATAAGAGGCTTCTCCCATCATGCAGCAGTCTCAAGGTCCAGCCCTCCTGGCACTGTTCTTCCTCTTTGTCTTTACTGTTTCACTTCTTATTTCTTCCTCTCTTGCCCTTCCCCAAAATGTTCCTGTCCTTTTGTTAATTTACAGTCTCTCCAATTTCCCTCAGCTCCCCTGCATCCTGGTTTTGTCCCTCTGGCTTCCTCTAGAACTGTCTCAGCGACCCAATCTATTCCTTGCACAGCAGCCTGCCAAAAATTCATCTCTTCCAGAAAGGCTGGAAGGCTGGTCTTGGGGAAGCGAAAATCTTGAGGTTACTGACTACTCAGCAACTGTAGTGACTGTGGTCTCTACTGGCAAAACCAGGATACACAGCTCCTGCGCAAAAACTGACAAAGGGGAGGCATGGGATACCAGAGACTTGTGGTTGTTACAAATCCCACTTTAAGATCATCATCTTCCCAACATGCCAGCTTCCCCAACCGAAACACTCTTTTTACACTAGTCCCACTTAAATCTGTCTAAACAAGGTGTCCTGGTTCTGGCGGGGACAGGGTTAATTTTCAACAAGGAGCTGGGACGGGACACAGCGGGGGAGCAGGAATTGCTGCTGGGGAGCCGGCTGGGCTTTCAGTGTTCCCACCTGGGAGCAGGCTGGGCTTTCCTGGATCCGGTCGGTGAGTGGTTGTACATTAATCGTGTTTATATATTCCTTTATCAGTACTATTGTTGGTGTTTTCCTCTTTCCTTTCCTGTACTGTTAAACTGCCTTTATCTCAACCCACAAGTTTTGCCTTTTTCTTCCGATTCTCACCCCGTCCCGCCGCGGGCCGGGGGGCAGCAAGCGGAGCACCGCATGGTTCTTTGCTGCCGGCTGGGGCTAAACCACCACACGAGGACTGCACCAGCCTCAACCCTTCTTTAATTCTGTAGGCGAAGAGCATGCAAATGTGCATATGATTCTGCATGCCATCAGTGAGCCACAACAGAAACCAACCACATGTCTGTTTGTTTGTTTGAGGCTGTTTTCTTTCTGGCACAGCTCTCTTACTAGACTTAGACTGAAGGTGTACAGTGTGGACAGCAAGGAGCAACGAATACTTAAGTTGTATAAAAACCACACACTCTCCCTTGTGACTTTCAAACTCTTATCTTACAATCTACCGTGGGAGATCATGCAAGAAATACACCGCAGATCATGCAGAAATGTCCCAACAACCTTGCTGAATGGCAGCTGCGGTTGTAGTGCTAAGCCTACCCTGCCTTTGGGCTCGTGCTGAGAGTACCACTGCGTGCACCCTGCAGACATATAAACACAACCCTCCACACACACAAGCAAAATATTCACACTGCATAGTATAAATCATGGTAGCGTAAACTGTGTTTGAACAAACCTTATTATGAGCAAAGGAGACTTTACCAGTCTTTCATAGTTCACAAGTGTGGATGCCTCTCCCCAGGGAACTCAAGGCCGAAGTCAGCTTAGACTCTTCTGACTGCCTTTACCTACTGGGAGATTACCCAGGAAGAAGTCTCCATAGAGAAAGCAAGATAACATGTTGATGTTCTCTGTCTACCAAACTTAAAAATGAGAGCAAGATCCCACAAAACAAGGTCAAAATTGTTGTTAGTGTCTACTCTGTATTGATAAAAACTCAATTGTTACCTAAACAGAGACAACAAGAGTGCCCCAAGTCCGAACACTAATTGCGAGCCAGAAACTTCACGATTCTATTACAGTATGTTATATATCCTACTGACAAACAAAACAAATTTTTTCTATCTGTGGCACAAATGTGACTTCAAGTGTGGCAGCTGTACTAACTCAGAAGACTCAAAATGCGATGGGTCACACAACTATCAATTCATCATGATAAAAAGTGACCATTATGTTTTGGCAAACTGTATGCATTTCAACACTCGGTATGATGCAAAACTCCCCTCCTAGAAATCCTGGACGGTGCAAGCTAAAAATCGCATCCAACAGGACTAAACAGTACTCTCAAATCTGCACCGTAACTTATGGCTAGTGATCATATCCAACAATCAGTGTTTTGCTCAAATAAACTAAGTTTCACTTCAGCTTAAACCCCAAGGCAGTTAAAATTACCCCACTGATTCACGGAGCCCAACAAAGTGCAAGGGCCCGTCAGAAACAAGGGTAAGCCTTACCCCAGTACACAATTTTTATCTCACCAAGCTCTTAAAAAGAAGTATAAATTTAATGCAGTAACAAATAGGAAGGACAGAGACATACATAGTAAATGCTCATAACAAAACAACATGACATTATTTCAGTTAACTCACAAAATGCTCTGTTAGAAGTTTAATCAACAAGAAGCCTTATTTCTCATATGGCTGTATTTTAGATCTTAAAACAAGAAACAATAATCAGAAAAGTTAATGCTTATCAAAGTTAATCAATCTGATAAACCTATACAGATATACTGCTGAATGCCATACTTCATTCCATGCAGACCTACCCTAACTTTTCTTCCCAGAAATGACAGTTCACAAGGTTCCACAGAGGGAATACTACACAGCATTTTGGCTTTACTCAGTTTTTGAAAGATCTCACTGTACATAAGCTTTATGTTAGCCATTAGATGGTATCAGTGCGCACTGTGGAAATAATTACTGATTTCAATAATTAACTGGTTCTCCATTAAGTTAAACGTAATTTAAATTAGAGATGGAAGAAATCCTTTTCCACTTCCTACTTAAGCGTTCTCTTCATTCCCACCTTTGTCTTTCTCTGTGAACACAGATAGTGGATCTAGAGGCAGGATTTAAAACTATTAGCCTGGAAAATAAAACCCAATGAGCCTAAACCAGACCATTAACAATCCTGATTTAGATATGGAAGGCTACACGCGACCCTTATGCTATCAGAAAAAGACTTTTATATCTGCAGTCTGTGCAGGTACAAAAATGTTTAACAGGATAGAAGCCTGCTTCTCCCAACCATGATAACTCTGAATATATAGATGATGTAAATAGATGGTTAATTGTGTCTCCTCCGGTTTCACAGTTTGTTTGGCAAAAAATTTATGAGACCTTGCCTTGAAGCTAACAGTTCCTCAGGATTCTGGGTAATTGCCTTAAAACAGGTAGTGTGGTGAATTGCACTTAAATGAGATGTGCTGATAAAAGGATGTATTTTAAAAGCCTCGGTGTTGCTGTGAAGGAGGAGGGTCTCTAGGTATTGGGAATATAAATTTTCTTCTTAAGGTATACGCCGGTTGGGGCATCTGCTTCTTTGTCCCCAGGCGGTCAACACGTCTGCCCACATCTTCATTAACTTCTGTAAGAATTGACAAAATGTCTTCACCCCTACAGCCAGAAGGAGAGCAAAAATAAAAAAAAAAAAGACTTATTAATGAGCAGATGGCACTCCATTTAACACCTCCCAGATCATTTAGAAGATACAGTATAAACATTTAGAACACAAAAAACACATTATTTTCTCCAAATTTGTTCTCATTTGGATCACAAAAGACCTTTTCTTACTCTGTCTTGCTCGATTCATCCAGTAAAGAAAAATAATGGAATAAAATATTTTCACCTAAACACACTCAAGAAACAGATGGCTCTGCCTTAAAGAATACAGATGGGAAGTTTTGGGGTTTTTTACAATAAACTTCACATTCTCCAGATTATGGTATTAGCAGTGTGAATGTAAATTTATCAGTGGTGAGCAAGCAAATCATCAGTTCAACTAATTTTGTCCACCTCAGAACATGGGTCAGTGTTCCTATGTGAATCTGCCTTTGGAGAAAAAAAAAAGGGGAAGTTCCTCCCATTTGTTCATGGAAGAGCTAAGCACAGTATTTACCTTGGTACCAACAACTGTAGCTTGCTGCACAGGGACTGAATATACCAAGCACCGTGTTGAACGTGCCGGAAAGAGGCATATCCATCAATTGTGGCCATGCCTAGGAGGAAATCGGCCTCTTCAGGAATACTTTCAGGAGAAATGGTCTGTTGCATGGAAGGCAACTCAGGAATTCGTGCATCAGCTTCAACACAGACAGGACGCTGTATCTCTTTACCCTGGCATGCTTGGATAAAGAAGAGTTTGGGTTTTTCAAATAGCTGTGGACATTGTTTGGCAGTGAAGTGGGACATGATCATGCGAATTGATACAAGTTCCTCATCTTTCCCGTAGATCGCTCCTGACTCTCCATGAGATAGAATACAACATATAAAACAGTCCCTGTCTTTGTGATCTTCCAAATGCTGCCAAGTTCGCATGAGATCTTTAATCTCCCAGGACGTCAGATTTTTGTAAATCCTAACATCCAGACCAAGCCATGTGAATACTCGCTCCAGTTCCGCTGTAATTAAAAAAAAGATAAAAGGAAAAACTGAGGCAGTAGAAAACCATTTTATGAAGTCACCATGCAAGCTAATCTGAACCAGGAAAAGACCTTACAACCTGACACTTCCTCAGATTCATCCTTATACTAGTATCAACTAAAGGTTAACTGGAATAAAAAAAGATGGCATCAGCTCAACACATAATTCCTGGATTTTTGTGGACAAGTTTCAGAAAACACAATGACATTTTACAATGTATAATGACACACTAAATGAGCTCACAAATGACTCCTGAAAATATGAGGAATCCCTCCCTGAGTTTCAGATTAGATCTTTCAAAACTTTCCTCACATCATTATTTTCCAGTTGCAGTTTTGACTATTTGAGTTTCATACACAAGAGAAAAATAGGTAGAACAGACTAAAGTAAGAAGTATGCACAGAGCTGCTTGATGCCAGAATTTTGCATTATGTTATGCAGAATGATGATTTAGTTTAGTTTTAGTTCTTTATTTTAGCTATAGATAAAGGTTAAGTAAGAGATTCTTAAAATGATTCAAGAATGATCGACCTGCATTAGAAACTCAGTGGTTACTCATCCTTTAACCCTTCCTCCCCTAGGATACACAAATGACATAATTTAACACATATCAAACATTTTACTCTTTAAGAATATTAACTAAAATACAGACAATAAAATATAGAGCAATACTAGACAATCAACTCACACGGGGAAACACAGATCCTCCAATCCTCCAAAAGTACCACTTCAGTAACTTACCAGCATCTTTGCAAGAACCTTTCCTCTCCCGAAGAGACCTATCGAACTCAACGTTATTAATAACAAGACAAAATCCTCTGTGGGGTCCATCCATTTTGTAGCTTGACGTCTTCTGTAGAAAGAAGAGAAAAAGGCTTACAGCCTCAACGAATTTATTCAACTTACTCATATTTCCTTAACATGTCTCAAAATTGTCATCCAAAAATTAGAAGCACCTAAGACTGTGGGCTACTTTTGAAAAGCTGGAAGTCAATGGCGCCTCCTTGTGTGAAAAGACTGTGAGTGAATCCTCAAGCACATTCTGTCACCATACTATCAAACTGTAGAGGAAAGGTTTAGCAGCTGAATTGGTCATCTGTATGCAAGAGAGGATTCAGCAGCCAAACTCTGCAATCTGAATTGATGATGGTGATAAAAGTCCCAAACAGTTTCCAATGTCATGACAATATTTTAACTTCAGATGGCAAAGGGTTCACAGGGAAACTATAGGATGTTAGACATCTGAGTTGTTTTTTTCAAGAGTAGTGATGAATACCTGGAGCAGGTCGTTCATACTTATCCACTGGAAATGGATTCAAGCAGAACAGAGATCTCAGAAGTGCATAAACCTGCCACACTACCAGTTTTGCTAAGACTTAAAACTTATCTACCACTCTTTCAAGAAAGAACGTTTTAAAAACCGAAAAGTCATCAAAACTTCAAGTACCATCTCTTCAAGTCCAACCTTGGGTTGAAATCAAAAACTCTAACCACTCCAGTTCCTTTCTGCTTGCTAGAGAGAGCAACAAACATCTGCTTTTGTGCATTTTAGTAGAAAAAAATTAAGGCAGCACTCCAACCTCCTTCAACAGCAGCAAGAAGTACTTTTGCTACAGCAGTCTGAACTTCAGGTGATGAAAAGATACGTTATAGCACAGAACATCAAGAAACTAAATAGCTACAAACAAATGCTGTAACTTGTTCCCTCAATATCCATGCTCATCAGAAGGAAAATGCCAGAGAGAGAATTCAGTGGCTACACTGCTGTACAAGACTAAAGAGTGCACATAAGGCTTCTAAGAAGGGATCTCACAAAAGGGATCTTTTCTTCCGTACCAAGACATCTGGTTTATTGACGAAGATTGTTATAAGCCTGCAACAGCTTACTAAAAACTCTTGCCTTCTTTTATCCTTCTCACAAGGTCTTTGCATGCTACCCCTTACTGCTTTTAATTTCAAGATGCCCTGAAGCTTTTTCTAAGCCAGATCCAGAAAGAGAGAACTGTGAAGCTATATTTGCCTCCGTGTCTTGCACATTCTGTGGCCATCTCCAAAATGCAGAACTTAAGAAAATGCCAAATATTTGCCTATATCAGGAACATAAGCAGATGTGTGGATAACATCAAGGGTATTATGCCTGTTTTGCTTCCACCACACCTTTCAATACTGGTAAATTTCTGGCCTCCAGATTAAAATATTCTCTGCAACATTCCAGCTGCTCAGACAACTGAAAAAACTTTATGAGATACACAGGCATCTCACATGTCCTTGCATGTGAGGGATTGTGTCCTTGCATGTCATTACAGGAATGAAGACCTCACACACCCAGGTAATTAAAAAAAAGGATTTAAGAGATTGTCTCAAACCTTGGATTCATTTTCCACATTGCTGAATTCTCCAGGCAACTCCAGGTTCATTTCAGAGAAGCCTTGTGTAAGATTAGCTGCTTTGTTATCTAGGAAAAAACAGCAGCATAGATATTTCTGAAGAGAAATCCAATATTGGTGGACATAGCAAAAAGGAGTTTAGCTACAATACAGCACTTTTTGTATTTGAAATACTGTCTCATTGAAAGGAATAATTCCTCTGTATGTGATAGCATCGTCATGTTCAAAGGATATATTCTGAACATGTCCCAAGTTATTTTTATTATATATATTTTTTTTTGTGACAAAAGCAAGGTTTCTATTTGTATTGGTATTGTGGAACGAAGATATCCATGGTACAAGGATAGATTCTACCTGAGACATTCAAATTGATTTTTAATTTGGAAATAAGCTCAGAAATAAACTGTATTGTAAGATCTGTAATGTTACTACTGAAGCTCCCATTACAGATATTTTTTTTGTTCCCGAATCACTGATGATAACTCTCACACCAATTTTCAGAGCAAGGCTGCACTGACAGAGCTTGAAAGTGGAAAAGAGCTGACAGATGTACTGCTATACTTTGCAACTGGTCATTTGACGTGGAGTCACAAAGATGGATGCAAACTACCCAGTTATTTCTACTGAAACTTTTCAGAGATCTGATCCAAAATGTAACTTTATTTATTGCTGCTTGATTTACCTCTCCTCCTGAATGCCCTAAAACGCTTGTCTCCTTTTGTACAAATCACACGCTATTTAATGCATTTAAAACATCCATCTCTACCACAAAACACTCCCAGGCTCTTCAATACAATGATCTATACAGCAAAAGAAGTCAGAGGGAAAATCCTGCACCCAAAAAATTAACATCTCAATTTTATAAACCGTCATAGTGTCCCATTGTCTTGTCCTCCCAGGGATATCTAAATGGAAAACTTGTTTTTCTTTTTCAGGAAAGAAATCATCTTTTTGCTTCTAATCAGATCAGCCCTTACTTCACTTCCCAGAAAACACTTTAATTAGTTTCTAGTATATGAGTGACAAAGTACACGGGATTTGCCAATTTTCTCTTGCTTTTTTTTTATTTGTGCAGAAAGCAAAAGACCCTTCCAAGAAGACAGCAAGGTAAGTGTGTTGTATTAAACCAAATGCTAGAAATTTCCCAGAGAAAGTAAAGGAATGCAATTAAACAAAAACGTAATAAAAACCAAATATATTTTCAGAAATTCTTACCATTGATATTAGAACCGACAGATTTGATTGAGGTCTCCTATTTTTTGAGTGGGGGGAATACCATGTTAAAATCATTATTATGTATAATAAATTTTCAAAGTGATTTTAGAAAAATAGGCTAAATACAAAGCTTTTTAAGTAGTGAGTAGGAAAAATACTGAATTCCTAAGAGCAGCAGAGCATTTAATAATGAAATTACAAAAGACATCCCCACTTACAGCAGATCTCACAGAGCTGGAAACAACTATATTTTCTCTTAAGGATAAAGGGAAACAGCAAAGAGTTTTCTTTGACTTCCAAATGATCCTCTCACTACAGGGGTAGGCAGTCACTATAAACAAAATAAAAGTCCCAACACAGTCCCATACCAATTCTCTTGGACAGTCAATTATTTGAGTATAAATCATTATAGTTAGTGATTCTAGTCCTGCCTATGAGACATCTTCTAGCAGTGTGTCAGTGGTTTATTATACAGCATGGAAAAAGTGTATAACCTCTCATCATTTTAAAGAAAAATAAAACATGATCATCAGGATTATGGAAACAGTCTCTTAATCTTTTTTTTCCAATTCTTTTCAATCTATGTTTTCTTAATAAGACTGCATTCATTTTCTTACTGTTCCAAGTGCCACGCAGGAAGGCTATCCCAAACCTTCTACACATGTAGAGCAAATATAGCTCAAAACAGCAGTAATGCAACCCTTCTGATACTAAGTAGCACATTTTCCTCAGCTCTCGTCTACTAGAACTTCACTTCTGGGAGTATCCTTAGAGAGATCATTGGTTTTCCTCATTCATAACTGGGTTAAAACTCCATCTCTTCCTCTCCTCTTCCCCAAAAAGATCAGTTATAGCCCTGGTAAGTTTCCCAATCTGATTCGTCATGAAGCTGCAAGAGGGTTTTAACTGATCATGGACTGGTACATTGAGAAAATGGGACTACACTTCTGTTAGCAGCAGCAGCAGTTTGAACTGACCATCAAAGTACGGTGTTAGCCTTTAGAGATAGTTTAGTGTTGATCATCAGAAACTCTAAAAATCAGCACCAACTGACTGACCCATTCTCCAAAAGGCATCTGTACAGCTTTTCCTCTCGCTCATCTCTCTTCCTAACATTAATTTTTCCCCCAATTGTACATGACCAATAGTAGTATTTTTGACTTCCACTATTTGATGCTATATGCAGCTGTATTTCTTACATGCTGAACAAATATGCTTGTTCCCTTCATAAATCAAATCAGAAGGTTTAGCAAAAAATCTCACACCCAGTATGGTTTCAAAATAAAGGCAAGAAAATAAAACAACCCCCCAGATGACTAAAACCCAAGCTGGCTGTATGTACTCCAGTGTACCTGTGGGGAAGTGAATACTCTGATGTCTCCAGTGCAGAACAGTGAAGATTCCTTAATTGGGAGAGTGTTCTCCTGCTGTGGCAGAGACACTAGGAGCAGAAGGAGACAAAATGAGACACAAAATGCATTTTAGTTAAACCAGTATGAATCTGCACATTAGGCAAATGCAGACCTATACTTACTGAAAGATGTATTAAAATAGAAAGCAACTTTGAAACACACTCAGAAAGCACGGGGGAATGGAACTCATGAAATGCTGAGTGCCCTTGCACCTACTGGGGAGACATAGCTTTGTACTTCCCAGAATGTGCTTCCCAGCGCTTAAATAAATGGAAACCAAACTTTTTCCCAGTATGCTTATAGTCACTCCACAGGACATATAACCCCTGCTAACGTGAATCACACATGTAATAATAAAGCCTACCACATATCGGACACAAACACACAGTTTTCCTCTCCAGCTTATTAGCAGGCAACTGCCTTGTTGTGGTGTACATTCATAAATCACAAAGTGTCATTTACAGGACAGCCATCATCATCTCAATATTATTCATGGGGAAATAGAGAAGTGAGACATAACTACAGATAGATTTTCAGTTTCCCAGGCTAACCTGTATGTGCTGAACTGCTCTGTGTGGCCTCAGATATTCCAGCACGCCCCTATTGGAATTCAGCTAGGAAGTAATGCAAGCTAGGGACTGTTATGCCAAATTTGTGTGTGAAGATGAGTTATCCCACTCTAGCTCCTATTCTAGCAATGTACACATAGGACCTTGAGGCTCAGTTCCCCAGACCCTTCTAGTGCTTCCTGCATTTTAGCAAACCTACTTCCTGACTCTGAATTTCTCACCTTTTGCCCTTTTGTAGAAGTTTACTGTTTCCAGGAGATCAGGTGAAACATTCATACAGACATCCTCCAGTATCTGTACATTGTTTTCAGTTAAAAGGCCCTGTTTTTCCAATAAAATCAGCAATTCCAGAGCAGACTGACAGCCAAAAGGAGAAAGAAAAATTTGTTACTGTTCTTTAGAACTCAAAACCTGCCTCAGCCCTGTCTGCCTCAACCAATCACATTACTACCTGCTTTGCTTCCCACCAACAAGGTCCAAGCAATCAATTTTACATCTCTGTTGGAGGTGGAAATGTTGCTCCATGGAAAGCTACTAGTTGCATGATTATTTGGTGTGGCCTTATTTAAACAGATTCACCCAAACCGTATTAATGACTATTGGCTTCGAGAAGGCTTTATTACTGTGAATTTATTACTGTGAAATGGTACCAATGACATATGGACATGACTCATTTTCAGCCACCTTTGCACATGGCTCAAGCAGGGCAAAGATTTGATTTGTCACCCTTTTATGATTTGTGAACTGTCAATGATTGACCTGGCACAAAGCACCAAGTTCCACACTTACCTGTACCAGTTTCCTCCTTGCTAACCCTACAAACACTGACTAGCCTAGTTGCAGATTATGCTCTACTCTGCTTCACACTTTTCCTTCTATCTACCCCCCTCCTTCTTCCCTTCCCGCCATATACATGTTTGGCTCTCTCCTCACATACAAGAGTTATCCGTCGCCTTGGAAGACAGTTTTGCAGGAGGAATATGATATCCTTCAACATGTCATCAGTAATGTTCTCTGACAATTCATACAGCATCTGCCTGCAACAGAAATCCAGTGAGATAAAACCAGAACAGAAGACACCGTAGAAACTAAAAGCAATCTGAGAATTTAAAAATGGAAAGGGAAACAGTATGGCATAAATGGCAGTAATGGAGAGAACATAATCCCACCGCAATCCTACCTGTACGGAGACACTTTTCCCTTCTCGTGCAGACATTCTTGGACTGTCTCCTTGGTATAACCAAGTTTCTTGAGCAAGGAGTGACACTTAATTCTGTATAAGAGTTCAGCTAGTAGGAAAGTATCTTCCTCATTCAGATATTCTTCAGCCATAAGAAGCTGAAAGATGTCCACTGCTGACTTCACATTTTCTAATTTCTTGAAGGGGAGCAAGTCAGTACAGAGAAATTTTAAAGCTGCTACATCTTCAGCCACCAGATTTTCATCAACAAGCAGAAGTTGCTGACGGAACTTCAGGCTGGCATCATCCTCCATGTTGCTGGAACCAACACTCTCTGCCTGAAAGTATAAAGCAACCACTAGTAACACTCGAATCTTCAGTACAACAATCCTTGTAATAAGATTTCATCCAACAGCTGTTTGGAAGCCCTGGATTCTCTGCAGGAGAGGAGTTACCTTTTAAATAAATTTGAACCTTACTCCCTTCTCCAAACACAAGACTACAAAAATCAGATTTGGCAGAAGCTCTGAACAATCCAGGCTAAATTTGAAGTTAGCTCTTGGCAGAAAACTGGACTAGATGACCTTCTTCTGTTTCTTTCAAACATCTTCCATGTTCAGATCTTTGCTTCCCTCCAATGTTTGTATGTGGGAAGAGTCCCTGCAGTAACTTATTACAACTGTCAGTGGAGTGAGCATTGTGGTTCACATATATATTCCTTGATCTGCAGTCCGAGGGCTCATTCTTCTCCTGTAGCAGGCAGGTATTCCTCTGTCAACAAGCCTGACACCCAAGCTGAACTGTGGAATATCCATCCACTACCAGTCATATCTTGCTACCAGACTGCAGTTCCCTAAAGCCTCCCTTGTAAGTAAATGTCAACTAAAAAGTAACAGTGCTCAGTCTAAAAAGGCTCTGCACAAGGAACTCAATCTTACTGAAGTTTAATAGACTAATCACCCTTCCACTACACCAACTTCTTCCATGTAGCCTAGGCAGTTCTTTTCTGCCGGTGGAAGGTTATATAGGTAAAAAGGTGGCTCAGTGCCTTCTGTCCAAATGGGCAGGCAGGTCTTTTGTTTAGAGCAGCTGGAAGCAGCAAAGCTTTCTACATGAAGGAGCATAAGAAAAAAATCAGAGAAGTGGACTAGGGACAAAACCTCTGAAACCAAAGCCTTTGAACCATCTGGGAGGACAGCTCAGCAGATAAACCACAGAAGGTATCACAGCACATGGGGACACAGAGAGGAGACTGTTGCATTTTTGTGTTCAGAGGCAGACAGAAAATACAATCCCCAGGTCCAGATGCCCAATGTCCTGGTTTGAGGTAAAACAGAAACAAGTTTCTGTTCAGTAATTTTACTTTTCAGTTAAGTCTCTTCTAACAAACTGCACTCTCTGAAATTAATGGTATATTTTTTCAGGCAGTACCTGCTTCTAGCAGAGATAAGGCTTGATGTTTATAGTTAACACCAAGGAACTATATGCAGAGAGGCTCCTGCTTATGCTTATTGCTACAACAACCAAGGTCAGCTAACTTTGTTATTTGTCCCATTGCAGGGTTGGAAGTGGAAAAGCGTAGACGGATCGCACCTGCAAGGGAGAAGCGGACAGGACAGGTGACCCAAAACTGACAAACAGGGTATTCTATGCCATCTGCATCATGCTTAGTATAAGAGCTGAGGGATCAAAGGGGTCAGCTCTTTCTTCAATGGCCAGCATCTGAGGAGGGCTCTGTCTGTTTGTCTGCCTTTGATACAGATCCGGAATCCAGTTCCCGTCTGTCACTGAGTCCAGTCTGGGACTTTTCCAGTGCCTGCCAGTGATGTGACTGCCATCCTGGGAGCTTGATATTGATTTTGTATATATTTCATTATTCTCTTTTTTTATATTATTATCTTTTCTTTTTTTTATTTTACTATTAATAGTTTATTTAAAGTAGTTTAGTTTCTTTTAAACTCGTAAGTCGTTTTCTCTCTCATTCTTCTCTCCCGGAAGGGAGAGGTTGGGGAGAGCATCTGTCGTTCGTTTCAGTGTCCAGTCCAGCCCAAACCATGACGCTCAGTTAGAAAACAAGGTTTAAAAGAACCCAGGAACCCTGAATCGTGTCCTGTCCCTAAGTCACAAGTCTAAGCCTGTGCAAAAAAAATCAGATTGCTTTTTCCTGTATTCAAACTTACTCTCCCATAGCTCAGTAATTGTCCTTCAGATTACCTCTCTCCACATATGAAATCCCGTGTGTTGTTACACCCTCTTCACTTAAACTGTTATCAAAAAGGGTCATATCTCAGTTATCTACGCACAAAAACTGTATCACTTCACAGTAAACCAAACTTTAAATACATTTAGCTAAAAGCTACTTTAAAATCCTATCTAGATGCTTCAATCAACTAAATAGAGCAGAATAATTTAGGTTTAACTGATTCCTGCCTAAAATAATGAGCCTATGTAATCCAGGTTCAAACTAAATTATGACAATTCAGAATTTAGAGCCAATGATTTCAACTAAATGAGTTAAAAAATCATCGCTTGAGGAGAACAGGGCAAGTTGTGTGTACACCAGGTGTAGTTGTTTCATCAGCAAATCAAACTGAAGCAAGTTCAGCATAAGTTCCTTCATCTACCTTTAAAATAGCTTTCAAGTCTGTGTTGCTGCCATTTTGGAAAGCTTTTTTCACTTCAAAAATTTCCCGGTTGAGTTTGGAATACCCTCAAGACCTCCCAGCGCTTGCTGCACTCACTAGCTGTCTAATCTCACTTTCCCACCTCTGTACTCGGGGCAGGCTGGGCTGGCCCTCTCTCCCAGACGGTGCCCTGTCTGCTCATCCACTGCTCAGCCTCCTGCTTCGGTGTTTTTAGAACCCCTTACCACTTCATGCATTTTACAGGCCATTTATAAAACACCACAGTAAAAAAACAGAGTCCTAAAACAAAGAAGGAAAACGAGCAAACAACCCCTATCCCAGTAAAACAAGACGATGCTAAACATCCAGCACTAACACACACGGGGCCCAGGACCTACCTGCTCCCCAGGTCTGCCGTGGCTCACGCTAACACTTACAGCTAGAGCTAGCGGGGCATTAGCAAGCAGAACATCGACACACAGAAAGGTGCTGGATCAGCGTCTCTAATTTATATTTTGTGATGTATCCTAAGAAGGAAAATCACATAAAATAAGCAATTATCAAATTACTACTTTTTCAAGTTTTATTGATTGTGACACCGCCAGACTGAAAGATACAAGAATTACGCAAAAACACGGAGCCCGGGAGAATGCCGAGGCACATCCCACAGCTCCGCAAGCAAGGGCAGTACTCAGCTCCGGGCCCGCGGTCAGCCCGGCGGCAGCTACACCATACCGGAAGGAAGGAGCGGGATTTAGCCTGCGGACTCGAGAGGTGAAGCCTTTCTTCGTTCCCTCTCCATTTCAGTCCCCGCTCTCTTACCTCTTACGTGAATTCCGACCCCGTCCCTTCTCTCGGCAGCTACTGGCGGGGCGGCGCTCACGTCTTCCCGGTTTATTCCCGGCCAGCCCAGAGCCGGCGGTGCGCGCCCGAGTGCTGAGTCACGACCCCGCGCCTCCCCGCAGGGGTAGGGCGCGGAGCCTTGCGCGCTGCCGGAGCTGGGGGCGGAGACGCTGCCAGCCGAGGCCGTGCGGGAAGGAGGCGGCATGCCCGATGGCGGGGGCGGAAAGCGGGACAAAGTTGATCAGGGACAAGGGATCGGGGGCACGTCCTAGAGCGCCACACCACTGCCAGTGGGCGGGCGGGCTCCCATGGAGCGCGGCGGCGCCCCGCGGGGCCG
>VYZM01021211.1:176669-210300 GCA_013398915.1 Dromas ardeola | reverse complement strand
GGAAGCGGCCGCGCTGGGCCGCCCTTCCCCTCTGGCCGAGCCCGGGCCGGGGCCCTCTCAGCACTCGGCCTCGGGGCTTGTGAACCTCCTACCCGTTCCCCCGGGCCGAGGAAACTTCGCTAGAAACCCAGCCTGAAATCCAGCATTTGTAATTTAGTAATAATAGTAATTTAGTGGTAGCAGTAACAGCACCAATTCTGCTGAATCATTATGCTAAACAGCACCGATTCAAATCACATTTCTTACGATGTTTCTACAAAACACTGAAAATACACTCTCAGAGTAACACAAATTTGAAAATGTGGCACGTACAGAAAGTACACAAAACACAAAATCACAATTCACAAAAACATAATTCCTAAGAGGCTTGTCTTACTGATTCTAATACAGAAACTGAAAAAAAGGCATTCTCCAAAACAGCCACAGAAAAGCTGTCAAATAATTCTGTACAGGAGATACTGTTTAAATGTGACATAGTCAGATACACAGCAGATCATCCACACAGATGGCAGCGTCTTCTCAGCAACATCATCCTGCACGTCAGAAATGTAAAACTCTAGATAACAGAAATGAATTACCAGAAACTGTCATAAAAAGCTTCTCTGACTCAGGTATCTGTAACAGAAGCCACTCCTAATTCTTATGCAGAGTTGAAAAGGGGAATAAGACATACAGCACGCTCCATCTACAACTGCTAGCACCCTAACTTCCTCTTGAACCTAGCTTCTTTTCTGGATAATGAGTTGGCAACCATTGTAAGGCACAAGTATGTAACAGTACAAAGTAAACCGGATTTATGGCTCAGTCACATTAATGTAGGTGGCTGACAGAAATCATGCAAACTAAATCTGGTGCAAAACACCACAGAAATCTCCTGCCTCATGGGTCTCTGAGCCACTGAAAGGTATAATCTATAATTCTGCCAATTCTCTTTTCCCTCTTCCATATATACAGCACATACAGAAGTACAACAAATGTTTATTTCAGTTATCAGACAGGAAAACTGAAATTCAGTGCCACAGAGCAGTGAGTCTGGCAGCCTTGCTCCAAGCGCTGACAATGCACGAGCGGAGGAGTAGCAGCTTGTTTTATCTTGTTCAACAGCAGGTTCTGAAAACTAGACATTTTGGCAGTCCGTGACCATGACATTTCACCAGCATGTCACTCCATGTTCCTGTGCTAACACCCTAAACTCATGATGGATCCAGAATTAATTCTTTTCCCCCTTCTGGCTACTGAATGGAAGTTTGATATCATTCAACCACTCTACCTGCAATACATGTACAACTTGATGCAACCTAGGCCCTGCATCCAGTCATTTTCCAGACTCAAATTTTAGATGCACAGTACCGCAAGAACAGACAGTTCCTATCACCAGCACAGAGGGACACAAAAAGCTATGGGAGAAGTGACAGACAACTTCTGGCGTCACAAAATTCCTGTGTGTTAATAAATACTGACTTCAGTGCTACTTTTCACTATGTAGGGAATCAATCTACCCACATGCCACCCTTGAAAGAGATGTCAAGGCAATAATTACTTGGATGAATTATTACAGAATGAGTATTCCTATGGTTTAAGAATCTACTGAGGGTCAAGACATCAGTGTAGAAAATTAGTATCTGACATCCGTGAATGTTGCACAATACATGGTATGTCCCCACAACTCTTTGGTCATTAGGGGGCTGTGATCACCTCTGACCCAAGCAGCCAGACACAAAGAGACTTTTTCACCACAAAGGTAATTTACAGGAGCCTCTATAGTTTTCAAAACAGGATTTCTTTGTCATTTCTTAAGGGAAGGGATACAGACTTTACTTACTGTATCAGGCACTTAAGGCGAAGAACATGTACACTTCATAACCCCCAAACCAAACCTGTATTGTCACAAAACTATCAGAAACAGAATATATCCTATTGCTAATATTTTAAATAAATCGTATACAGCATCATTCAAAAAAAAACCAGAACAACCAACCCACAAAACTCTACCCATTGTTAGATCCTGTAAGGATAGCCACTATTATTCTTACTTCTTTTCTCCCTCTTCTCTTTGCTTCTTTGTCCTTCCAATACTGATGCTGTCTTCCTCCTCCAAATCTTCTTTTCCCTACTTGTTCTTCTCTTGGTTCTCCCTGCCATTCTCCTTCTCTGAATTGAAATTTCTGTATTTCTTTCCCTCATCTCTCTGCCTCCTCTTCGTTTCACTCTCCCTGTTTTCCGTTGTCTATAAGGCAGCAGAAGTACTCATCACATGCAAAAGCTAGTAAGTGAAATAGGAAAAAATTAAGTTAATTTGTGAAAAAAATCACATTTATTAACATCACATAGATATATATGATAACCAGAATTACATCTGATTTCTACAACCATGGAAAACATACTTATTTCACACCATTTGCTTCATTTACCAGCCACCACAGGAAGTAACTTCTAAGATTCAAAATCTGTCATTTTATAATCCTTCTCTTACCCCATGAAACATAAGCAAGGTAGAGTTTCAAAATCACACTTGTGCTTTACTTTATTGTAAAATAGTCAATTATTAAATATTCAGGGTTAGAAATAAATGCTATTTTTACTACCTATCGCATATAATACAGACCCTTCTGTTGACGGAATGCAGTAAGTTCTCTATGGGAATGTGTGGAATGCATATGCATGTAATTTTAAGACACAAAGTATTTTTAAAGCCAGAAGCAAAATTACATTAGTTTAAGAAAAGGACCAGTTCAATAGACCCTTTCTTAAAAAACAGTAAACTCAAAGGAAGACCTGCCCCCTCTCCCTGCGCCGCTATGATGTATTTATTTCCAAACCTATAATATCATAAAATTGGATTTAGTATTTTTACTGTAACGCTCATAGAGAACAAGCTTTTAGAGAATGCTGGAA
The DNA here is from genome assembly GCA_013398915.1 of Dromas ardeola. Lineage (NCBI taxonomy): Eukaryota > Metazoa > Chordata > Aves > Charadriiformes > Dromadidae > Dromas > Dromas ardeola. The sequence continues at coordinate 207,405 of VYZM01021211.1, read as the reverse complement.
TTTTGCAAAATACTACTTTCTATTTTTCCTTTTATGCCTGTGCCTACATAAAATTACAGTAACGCAAATAATGTATCCATAGTTTAACATACAATTTTGGGTTGCATTTCCCAATTCAAAGCTATTACAAAGTTTCCATACACTTTTATTAAAGAGGACACTATAGCTTATGAAGTGGAAAGAGAAAAGTATGGAATGCATAGGCTTGCAATACAGGTGAATTATTTTTCTAAATTGTGCAAAAATTTTTTCTCATCACAGCCATGTATGCAACTTTGTAGAGTCCACATACAAATAAAACTGAATAAAAAATTAAAAAAGATAATGAACGAAGAAGCAAAGATTTAATCAATACAAAATGTACTTTATTGTCGCAGTTTGGGCTGGGTTGGCCAATGACAAGACAACAGATGCTCTCCCCCACCTCTTGCTCCAAGGAGAGGAAGAAGAGAGATAAACAGATTCATGAGTTTAGAAAAACTAAACTACTTTAATGAAACATTAATAATAAAATAAAAAAGGAAATAATGAAATAGATACAATATAAATAAATATATTCAAAACCTGATCAAGTTCCTAGGAGGAAGTCACTGGCAGGCACTGGGAAAGTTCCAGACTGGACTCAGTGACAAATGGGAACTGGAACACACTGACCAGGATCAAAAGGCAGTTGAGCTGACGGGGTTCTCCTCAAACATCAGTCATTGAAGAAAGAGAGCTATTGAAGAAAGAGCCATTGGAGAAGAGCCAACCTGACCCCTTTGGTCCCTCAGCTTTTATACCGAGGGTGGCAGATGGGATGGAACANTGGGTTGGAACACCCCATTGTCCAGTTTGGGTCACCTGACCTGTCCACACCTCCCCACAGGTATGCCCCCTCCACAGGGTCAACAGCCAGGTCAGCTGACCCTGGCTGCCACAGCAACAAGAGCGAGAGCCTCGCTCACCGAACAGAAAGTTGGCTCTGCTTCACCCCAAACCAGGGCATTTATATATTACACAAAATGGTACATTAATATAAATATATATTTATTTTAATATTAACATTTTATTATGATTAGCAAAAACCCCTTTCCTTTCTGCTTGCATGAAACACATGCTAGAAGGATGTATGGTGTAGGTACAGCAGAAACCAAGCAAGGCACGTCAAGGCCTTGACCTGTTTTCCTGGACAGGAGACTGTACCAGGAGTATTAAAAATTTGCAAGTGGACTGCTTTAGGAGGGAACAGAATTCCGTAAGTTCAGTAAGTTTCAATAAAACTCATCCAGGTTATACTGTTGTATAACAAGCACGTTAAGTGAACTCTTCATGTTAGGTGTCTGCTCCCCTGAAGAAAAAAAATTCTGTATTTAGGACAATTTTCACTCATGTCTTTTTCAGAAGCACAACTTGAAAAAAATAATAATCAATTAATAAAGATATATCATTTTCCATAAGCAAAAGCAATGAGTGTGGGGTGTTCAATTTAATCCAGTCTTAAGAGCCAGTGGCTGCCACATGACATGGTTCAAATATGATAAAGTGTACTTTTACAACTATGGCTGCTGCAACAAGTGTGAATCATGTTTCAGCTTCCACAAACATCTGCCAAAATCCCCCATTTTTTTAGCTGCGTGGTAGATTACTGGAAAACCCTGCCACATGTAGACTTATTTTTGCATCAGTGGAAAACACAGCCCAAAACATGGCAGACTGTCTCATTTATTAACATATACCCCTGTGTGCTGTGGGCAGTACTGACGTCATGAGGTCCTGGGTGAATCACAACGTCTAATGCAGCAGATAGATGGAATCCAAATTATTTAAAAGACCATCTCTCTTTCTGTTATGCTAGTCTGTGGAGGCACGCAAGCCAGAACTTGTTAATGAAGAACTGGCATTGCTGGGCAGGCATTCTTTCCGAATCCATTGTCCATTACTAGGTTCTGGGGGAATTTCAGTATTTTGCACTGGCTTGTGTTTGTTTTTAGCATGAACAGAAGAACCTAGATCAGTGCACTGCTAATAGTATGCTAAAAAACAACCAATGAAACAATAAAAACATAAACCCCTGGAAAACCCAACAGCTATACAGTTAAGAATTCTTTCCACTGTTTACCTGTTGTACTTAGTTTTAAGATCTGCTGCAGTGCTATATGATAGCTGCCATTCTCATGCAAGCTTTCAGAACATTCTGTATTAAAATATAAAGACTAGTGCCTTACCACACCAAAATGCTTCTAAATTCCAGGATATGGAAGCAATAGGTACTTTAGATGTACATGCTATAACAATGCATAAAGTGAAAGTATGTGTAAAACTGTCTGGATAATAGTAAGTGTTTCTTGTTAGCCACTTCAGACGTGTCCTTTCCAACAGCAGTTAAGTGGGAGAAAGAAAAAGTTTCTTCCTCAGTGTGTGCTGGAGCAGAAGTGAGTATTGTTGGCTTGGGTCAGTGGTCTTATTCCATTCATAGACTTTTCCATTCAGTTCTGTATGGATATCTAATATAGAGAGTTTCCTGCAGCAACGAAAGTAAAAAGCTTTCTATTAGAGAATGAAGCAAGACACCATTTAAGAATCCACAAGAGAGAAGACAACTTTAGGCTCAGCAAGGAGAAAGTTTCAAATTTCAGTCTTTATTGCAGAGGTTACACCTCTAAAACCCAAGGCTGAATATGCATTTTGGAAACAATCTATTATAACCCAAATCACCATTGCGATATTAGTTATGCTGACATGATGATCTGTGATTTCATTACAAGGTTTTAGGGTCTGTAAAAAGGTACTAAATGTTAACCACACAAGTACTTTGAAAAACAGTTGCTAACTCCCTGGTAGATCAATTGTACAAAGAAAACCTTTGTTGTTAAGTTACATATCCAAACACATCTGCTCAAATTCCTTTTGATAATCTCTTTAGACAGACTAAAGTTTTCTGATAGTTTATATTCGAGATTACAAACTGGCAATCTAGTGGCTCCCTGAGCAGCAGGTTAATTAGACCTAAAGAAAGGACAAAATCCTTCCCATTCATCTGCCTTTCTCCCACACTTAGGCACTGACTCTTTATATTTGCAAGCAGAGCCCTTCCTAATGATGAAAGGCTATCCTCAATTTGTCAGAAGCCTGCGTGTGCCTTGTAACCTCAGAGAAGGAAGATTTCCAATCCCGTCTAAAGCACTGACATACATTACCCAGGACGGTTCTTCCTTTCTCACTCTGCAAGCCCCACTGCCATAAAACACTTTCATTTTACTGTCGAGAATCAGAAACTTCACTCTTCCTAAATTTAGACTACCTTCTTGTTCTAACATCAGGTACACTTGTCTTTTAACATATGACACAGCATGAAGACACTTTCCAGGACCAGACGGGATGAAACCTAAGGTTTCTCTTTCTCTAGGACAGCAAGCTGTCATAGGGAAAAGGGTTACTTTTTCCTCTTTGTTTTATTTACCTTTTATGAGGATTGCGGAGTAGCTCAGCCAGGCAGCGCAGATAATATGAGGATGATCTTGGAGATTTTTCTAGTGTAGACACATCCACCTTGCACTGACTCCAAAAGATGTCTGCTACTTGGGGGATAGTGACTTTGCAAGGGATTTTTGCGTTAGCAATGATTTTCTCATCATTACCATCTACTTCCAACAGACTAGTACATTCTTGCTCATTTTCTGGCACAATGTAGCTCTGAATAAAAAAAAGCTTCGGTTTTCCTAGGAGTTCAGGACATGAGTCTGCTGTAAAGTATTTCTTTATTTGTTCCAAAGGGAATCCAGAAAAGGTATGATCTGTACAGAAGATGCTCTGAGGACTTCCACGGCTGACCAATATGCAAATGAAGCTGTCACAATTTCTGTGCTTCTGCAACCTTGCAACTTCAAGCAATGTTTGATTCATGGTATTCATATTTAAATATCTGTGACAAAGAACGTCATAGCCTAAGCCTCTGAAGGTCTCTTCCAACAAATCTGAAAAAAGAGAGATATAATTAAATCACAGCACATCAAGGCTCAATCTCAGATAGTTTGAATTACAGCATTTACAGTATTTCGCTACTGGAAATATTTATTTTAAATATTTACGATTAATATTGTAACAAAATGTTTATTAAAAAATTGGGAGGACTTGATGTTGATCACACTACATTACATACTTATAGTGCTAGATGCATGTTGTCTTTAATATGAGTTATGTACTTCATGACAGCAAAGACACTATTACTTGACAAGTGATCCGTTCCAAACTCCCCAGATACTTTCATGCTTTCATTTAGAACCCATATCCCAAGTTCCTGGCAGTTAAAATATTGTGCAAGAGAAAACATTAGAGAATGCTTCACAAAGAACATTCTTGAAATGGTAAGGAGTGATCTGGATAGCATGGGATGTTTTTCACCTTTTATCTTGTCAAAGTTACTATGAATGGTTATTATACAGAACACAGAGACTCCCTTTCATCAGTCAAAAAGGAACCTATTGCAGTGATTTACACTTCCCATTATATAAAACGGACTTTAAGTGATGAATTCCAGGCGGAGAATGGACACTGGAGTCTCAACTGTTCCAGAATGACATTTTAAGGGAGGAAAAAAAAGCTGAACAATGAACCCTTTTAAATGTGTTAGAAATTAAAACTGTAGATAGCCAAAAATCAAGATTTAACTCTATTGTATTTGTGTTAACCTGTGCTGCAGGAAAATATGCTATGCTCTGAATAACTACTTTGGATGTTTATTAATATGGGAGTGAAACCAGGTACGTAGTGGTTAAAACCACAGGTATTTTTTAAGTGTTCAGAGAACCACAACTACTACTATGACTCATACCTGTAGCATCGTATCTTTAGTATAAACCACATATACATTGCCCAAGCACAGTTTCTGATATGACAGGAAATATCAAGTGCCATGTTTATGTAAAATGCCTTATAGACACAGGAAGCTAGACTGTTCTTTGACTTCAAAAGTTTAACAATCCCTAATTAGCAGAGGCTGTTTCAGAGGTAACTGGATGCAAAACAGGAGTTGTACTACCACACTGTTCTCAAAAAGAACAGAACTTGTAACTTTCCTCAGCAGGGAAGATACAAACTCTATACTATAGCGAGGTGATAAACCCTACTACGATAAACTATAGTTTCACTCCAGTTCTGTTGGTTTGATTAAATTTTGTAAAATAATTTAAAAACTTTCCGGACATTTTTTATTTGGAGATAGAAAGGAAAATCCCCTCTATTTTAGGCAATAAAACATGCTCTCAAAATTCAGGTGGAAGATTCAGTATTAATACTGTTTAGCTGTTACATACTTGATGAAGCACTTAACCCATTAGAGGGCAGTAGTGCATAGGAAAAAAGAGAGTTACAGCAACGACAGACCTTTTCCTATGATTTACTTATTTCACTAGCATATGTACATACACACGAAGATACAAAACTTGGTGTCACCTTAGACCATACACACACTCTAAGTGTCACAATTAAAAAAAAAATTAAATGCAGCAAACTTAGAGCTGATACCTTAGTTTAACACTCTGTGTTAAATCAGAAATTATACACGGTAAACTTTGGATACAGCAATTTTACTTTAAGGCAAGACGAAACACAGCATTACATGCTGCAACCTGAAGTAAGAAAACATCTGTTTCTTCAACAGTAGTCATCTCCCAACAAACCCCCACTGATTTTTGAGCATTTCCATTCCACATAAAAAATTACCCTTTTCTCCCCTTGATTGTTTACAATGTAAGGATAAAAATTTGCTTCCAAATGGAAAAGCAAAAGCAAAACAGCAAGACTCTATTTACAAAACAGCAAGTTAATTTCAGTTTGAATTTCATCAGCATCTAATGAATTCATATTGTTTACACTAGTCATTTTCAATTGTTGTAATCCTTGATCCTACAATATCTATTATTGGTTCAGCTTCCTCAGATTTAATCTTGGGATAGCTACAGACTCTAATGCATGCCACAGGTACAATTCCTAACATTCTCCTTGCCCTCTTCTCTTTCTTTGGTATTTTCAGACTTCAGAAGTTGTGTGGCACAAAAACTCTACAGAGTAGTCAATGTCTTTCTAACAAGCTCGTTTAAGCAATGCCATATGCCCCACCTCTCCTACATCTCAGTAGCACAGTAATGTATTTCAGTGAAATGCTGATGATGCACTGGTGACATTAAACATCTGAGACATACAAATGATTTAATTGCTTCTGCATCCAATACAGACATGCATGAAGACTGAGGCACACTAAGACTTGCTTTGGGTGGTTTTGGCACAACAGCAGCAAAGCCAGGATTTGCAGGTGTATCTGACATGCAGATGCTAAACATGTAACCCATTTTTGTCCTTTCCAGTAAGCAGACTTTCTCCATCACATTTACGCTTTCTGTTCTTGTACAAGTACTGAAATGACCATGTGAGCTCATGAAGTGCACATGCATTGAATTTTTTTTTTTATTTTGTGCACGTCTTTGTATTTAGTAGCAATTACTATGACAAAGGCATCTGCACAATATATTGCCTGTGCAAAAGAACTGTGCTTTCTAAGAAAGAGTAGATTTAAATTTATGTTTCTGTGACTATGAACGGACCTAGCAGTTCCTTCCTTCCTTCTTGTTTTCTCCAGTGTACGTGCCTTACCTGGTTTTATACTTACAGTTTCATTTAAAAAATTTGAACCTGGCATAGTAAAAAATTCTTGTTCAATAAATCAGGTCAGCATGTACATGCTATATCCCATTAGAGACAATGAAATTTAAAGTTTTTTTTTGTAAACAAGGCTATTTTCACACTTTATATTTTCTTTAGCTCTCCACACTGAAATTTCTCTACTAATCCTTTTTGCATTTGCTTTTAAGAAACAGAACTCCAAGTAATAAGTAATTATTTTGGTACTGGAACAGACTATCATGATACCTTCCAGATTAAGGGTGCATAATAAGTTTCTTGCATCAACAGGGTCTTTTGTTTGCTAAAGCTACCATGAAAGAGAGAACAGCAGGAAACTAAAGAAGCAGGCAACAGGACAGAGCAGAATGTTTGATCGCAAGAGCCACCACCCCCCAGTCTTTCAGTTTTTGGCAGGCTGTCTTTGTTTTATTTTCCTCTTGTGGCAAAGTCAACGTATTTTTTTGTTTGAGAGTAGAAATGAAGAAGTGCTTTGCATTGAACAATTTAATTTCTACACCCAGCAATTGAAACCTTGGGGTTTTTTGGTTTGTTTTTTTTTTTTGGCCAGAGTTCATTGATGAACTTGGTAGGACAGACCAAAATCGGATCCCAAGGATGCTTCCCAGTTGCATGTAACTGAGTTAAGTGTCTTCTTTGTCCCCCTTCTTCACACATGGCACGACTGTGAATCAGTTCTAGTTCCTGTTACCCTAATGGCAAACTAAGTGTCTTATTTTATATTATTTACCTAAAATACTACTGTCAAGCAAACATCAAAATTTTATTTCCTGTCTGTGCTCTGCATCCACTGCTCTTCAACAACTACATTAATAATTCTAAGTTGGTCCATCTGCTGGACCATTAGTTATGAGAAAGAGAAAAGATACGCCCACAAACCCCCCTCTTCCCCTACATCTCCTAGTCTATCACAGAACTGACTGCAACTACTCTCCTCATTTTTATTTTCAGCTTCACATGTTCCAATTATTAGACAGTAGGGGTTTTTTTGCTTATGCAAGACTCTTAAATTTTTTGATTCTTACAAAGGCGATCAGGAAAAACCCGCATTTTAACCATGTCACTGACTACGTTAAATTCTACATGCAAATTTTTTTTTTTTTTTAAACTAAACCAAGAGGGAAGGAAGAAAAATTCCTTTCCCTATAAAGCTATGGTGGTGGTTTCAGTTAAACTGTGCCAGATGTTACAGAAGCCTAGGTGCATTATTAATAAAGGACCACATGCTTTCAGCTATTCAAAATCTGTGGTGTCCAATATGATTACACTTCAAATCCACAACAGTTTTGGTTTTGTTAACTGGTGGGAAACACTATCTTTACCATCTCTGCCAATAACCTGCTGTATGACTGTAGTTTAACTATTTTGTTGTTGAACATCCTTTTTCTCCCTCCTAAAATTCATTCTATCCCCTTGTAAATTCTTTCATTCAGAGATTCTGCACCAAAAAAAACCCCAAAAAACCTTGTTTGCAATGGTTAGGACAGCTGACTTTAACCTCAGGCTGGGCCTTTCAACCCTCTGCTTTAGAAAACTTCTTACAATTGATAGATTAGCTGACGACAACATTACCCTAGTCTGGCTGGCAAATGTACATCATGTTCTTCACACTAAATTGTTCTAATTACCTGAGATTAACAAGGTAAGGATCTTCAAATTCCAGACACTTACCTGTGTCATTGCCAATACAGTCTATTATCAGGCATATTCCTAAAGGTTGACTTTGCATTCTGTATTGATCATCACACACCTGAAGAATGTGAAGGGCAAATACTATGTTAGTAAGCCACTCTCTCAACACACAGACTTCATTCTTTTCTCAGATTCACCTCAGATCTATTCAATTACATTCTGTTTTTTTTCCATAGATTAGCTAGCAGAAGTCTATCTACTGGGATGTAATATCTCTTATCTACACAACAAAAGCAGTAGTATTTTTTTCCCCTATTTCTAGTACAGGCTTAATTCTTGTGTCCTTGTGCAATCTTACTACCATGATCCTTAAACAAAGACTAAGACTGTACCAGAAATGAGAGAGGCAAGTTTGACACTGAACCTTAACTCTGGACAGATGTTCAAATGTAAAAAAACAAAAAAAACAAACAAACAACAAAAAAGCCAAACCTGTATGGGGTGGAGGGGCTTTTTAAAGACGTGGATTGTGGCAGCAATCATCCTTCCTATAGTACTTCCAAATTAATTTCCCTAAGTGTAACTACTTTTTGAGATGTTAGGAGCTATAAGCTTGCATATTGCCAACACAATAAATGTAGCGAACTTTTGTGTTCTTCTGGTATGCAAGCAGCACTGCTCATCAGAACAATACTTATTTCCTTATTTAGTAGAACAACAGCCTTGTTCCTAAATAATCTGTAATGACTCTATCACAATTCCTCTCTCCTTTAAAAAATTATAATAAATTTGCTAGAGGTAACTCCCTGGTTCCTGGCCTACAGGACAGCTAGTGAAAATAGCAGTAGTCCAGTCTTGTCATTAATACCCAAAGCATGTCTTCTACCTGGAGAGCAAGGGACAGGGAGCGAATAAAGAACAAAATTTACTGCATGCAAGAAGCCCTGCCATTTACAATGCAGATCACAAGAGTTCTGACTCCCAACAGATTTTGATTTATCCTCCACTAATAAATATGCGAGTTCTATGTGCCCATCATATGTACATGCATTTTGCACACTGCTGCTTCCATTTTATATTAAAAATATATTTTGCAAAAGCAGTTCATAGAAGCTGTTTATGGCTGAGGAAGATACGGATGTACAGATCCTGTCTGCATTCAATTAAAGGAAATCTCAAAATGAAACACAAAGAAAACTAAGGTAAATTCCTGCAGAGATTTTTATTGTATTTACACAAATACATATGCACAAGCACATACCTTATGTGACACTGGTCCTGATTCCTGAATGGACATGTGGACTGGTTCTGCTGCAGTTGAAACATACAGAAGTAATCTCAGTATGTAGGTATCAATGACATTTCTTTGACACCAAATCAGTTATAAAGAGGAATCTATCTAGTTCAGCCAAGTTCTCACTCATCTGGACGTCTTAGTTTCTGCGTATGCTACTGAAGTTTAAAAAAAAAAACACACAAAATTTTAACTTCTAGAATGTTATTTGGATTGCATCCTACATTTCTGGTTACTAGAATAAACAAACAAACAATCTCTCCTCCACTGAGATAATTCAGTCAACTATTCTTTTAAAAATCACCGTATTTGAGAGATATTTTGGGTTTCCAGAAAGAACACAACATACATGGTAAGAACCTGGTACTCACTAGACAACTTCCTGGCTAGTCTGGCTGAAGAGTCCCCCACTGAACTGACACAAAAACTTCCTATTAAAGACTTAATGGACACAGCTGCACTACATGGGCCTCCAGAGCTGGCCAGTCAACCTTTTCCATTATTTTATTAATAAACTATTTATTCTGTTAAAACGTTGTGACAGTGGAAGCATAAAACAGTTTCAATACATTTTTAAGATCTGGCAGCACAAGCAAAGCAAATACAAGAGCAAACAATAAGGCAAGGTTCAGTTTTCAGAGGTACCAAATACTCTCTGTTCCTGGTGATATCAACTGAATTAGCCATAAACACAACTATCAAACAACAATCCTTTTGATACAATGAAATGCATCATTTGGCTCTTTCAGATTATCAAAACTCAGATAGAATGCTCTTACCCAGAATAAAACTTTGTCCATTCTGTGGTTTTTCTTTGTTCACATTCTGGATCTAAAATGAAGAAAAGGTGTATTTTCCCTCTCTCCTTCAAGAATTAATAATTATATGTTCCAAAATATAACACTATAGTATTTTTGTTCCTCAGTAAAAGGATTACATATTTTAGATTCACATCTGTCAACTAATTAGGACTACAAAATAACAAGTAAAAAAACCCCTACCAAAACCACAAACAAACAAAAACCCCAAACCCTTCTTCCTCAGAAAAAAAATTACCACCTTGCCATGAACAGCAAAGAAAAGCTTAAACCCTAAAATAGTAAAACAAACAAAAAGCTCTTAAGATGTAAATTTTGTTTCCTATAGAGCATCAGGGAGGAAATTCCACTGAATTAGAAAGGAAATTGTAACAATATTATCATAATACGGAAAGTCAATGCAAAATCTTTCCCATTAGTAGTCTGGAAAACAAAGCTGTTGTGGCTTTGTTAGAAAAGACAAATTGCATCATGGTGTCTTGTATATAAGCTTTATACATACATATTTACTGAATACATGACAGAAATAATCTCATCAAATTTATGGAGCAAGGCTAAAGACGTTAATTAAGGTCATACTACCACAATATCAGACCTAACCCAAATATAAAGAATACTGCATGCAATGGGATTTGATGACTTGACATACTAAGATATCCTTGTTAAAATGAGATTAAAAAAAATAAATAAATCTGAAACCCCCCCCCTTAAAAAGCCATAACCATTAGCTTCCAAAGTTAAAAAGCTACTTTCTCTGCAAAGTTGAAAAGTACAAAGAAGAACATGTCTTGCAAAGAACAGTCAAAGCAAAACTTTTCACTCCACAGAATAGCAGAAAAACCTTTCAAGATACAGATTTTATATGCCCAACTAATAGGAAAAAATTCACAGAAACTCTTTAAAGGGGATCTTTCTCGGTCAGATTTAAATCAGACCCTAAACCCAGCAAATGAAAGGAATAAAAGAAATAAACCAAGTACTATTTTAGTTACTAGCAATCTCTCATTCATTAAGCTCTGCAAAGATGAATCCCCTTTCAATGTCTGGCAACATTTAGAAATAAAAGATCTATCTGTTTTATTGCATACTTACCCCTGAATTATAAGGAGGATCAATCAGACTGAGATTAGGGAGAGATGCCTGAAGTGCATTTACATATAGTGGCTGAGAATGAACGGAGGACATTAAAGCTGAAAATTTAACAGAAACACACAGAGAAATACACCATGATGTATCAACTGTTTTGAAAGCCTATATCTGCGAAGCATGCAAATACTGACTTGTAACTCATGATTTTATCTTCAGTAAGAGCACATCTGATCCTTGCTATCAAGTGTAAAAAGTGCAAAAATAGCATGTTACCTTCATGTTTGTACTTCTGAATCTTCCTGATCAGGTCTATCCTGTGAATATTTCGAAAACAATTTTCTATCAAATCCAGTTGATTAGGAGCCACCAAATTTAGTTTCTCCAGGTCAATCACAAGAGCTAGAAAACTCTAGAATAGCAACAGAAAACTAAACTGTCATATCAGTAATTTGTTTTCTATTTGTAAGTAACAAAGCAACCCAGAAAACAATGTGGGGAGGTCATAAAGGTTGTAAATTCAAGAACTAGGGACATTACCTTCTGAAACACTAAGAAAATTATTTGGAAGATATAAGAATTCTTGGTATTATCACAGGAGTAATGAAAACTAGGAAGTTATATTCTTAAAAACAAATCAAAGTTTTTGAGGCAACAGTTTTGCACTTCCTTTTTGCTACAAAGCCAGACACTTGGACTGTCACCTCACATGCCACAAAGCAAGAGGTAAGAAAGGCTTTGAGGAATTTGCAGGGCCTCTCTTCTTCTTTGGTTAAAGAGAGAAAAAGAGAAAACCTCAAAGGAAGACGACAGAAATCTTCTGTTTTCTTTGCACAGTGGTCAAGTTGTCTGAACCCTCTCTAATAAATCTCTGCTTTCTCAGAGCATTTGAAACAAGTATGCAGAATGCAAACGTACAGAGAAACACATAATTAAAATAATACTGTTCTTCTGTAAGTGAAGCAGAGCACAAACAAAGAGGGACCTTGTAATTCAAGATACATTTCATGTGATTATTTGTTTGAGATCCTTTGTATACGAACTGTCAGATCAGAGATACTGAAGATTTTTATGCCTTCTGCCTATGAGGTTCATGCTAACACCATTCACTACAGCAAGTCTTCTGTGTTCCCTCTTACTGTTTCTCATGCTTCTTTTCTTGAATTGAAAAACAAAAATGAAATAGAAGCCACCACTCCTTCACTTTCCAACTTCCCCTCCACTCCTGCCTCACTATCCCGTGCAGTACTGCCTCCCCTTCTTTGCTGTCTAGCTAGTTCCATTTTTACTTTAATCTGTCATTGCTTCAGAGAAGACCAGCAGAAAGACATTACCTTATCTTTTGCCGTTTTCATCCGAGGTGCATAATCTCTGAGTAGAAAAACAAGAGAATTCACTTCTTCTTTTTCCAGATTCTCATTAAGCTCCACCATTAGTACCCTGAAATAAAGTCCAGACATTTCTAAAGGACTAGCTTTCAGCAAGATCCCACCCCTGCTAAACTACCCAACTTCTCCCATTTTCCAGTTTTAATGTACCATTCCCAATTAAACAATAGGAAAAAAAGCCTACCCTGCTCCAAGATCCAATTACAAAATACCTACTGTTGCTCATCAGCACCTGAGTTATTCAGACTGACTGCATAATATCCACTGCTAGGAAAACACAAGTCTCCTTAATATTTCAGCAGAGATGAAGTAAGAGAATGAGACAACAGAACGCATCTTTAACTTTTTTACCTAGTAGTTACAGGGTTTTTATTTCAGTGAGAAGTTAACACAGGAAAATCTTCCTTATGAGTACATGTATTTTTTTCTGAAGTCTCTCAAAGAAAATAACTGGAGATTCTTAATTTAAGCATCTTAAAACTACAGAGTAAAAAGTAGTAAGAGACAGGTCCGCTCAGAAAAGATCTACGACAAGGCTACGTGCCCAAAGCAAACTAGAAAAGAAAGTATCTCTAACTAATGATCTTCCTCTATAGCCTCATTTCTATCTGCTAATCTAGAATGTACAAACATCACTGGTTTTATTAAGTAACATACATAAACTCCTTAAAGATAGATGCTTCTAATGCCATGACTTGTAAGAAGCTACTAAGGCTTATTTGAGGGACTAAACTTGACATATTCTTTTCACTATAACTCTATAGATATGATGCCCTTTTCTGCTTTTCTTTTACATCCAAGTAATATTTAAAAAAGAAACAGAAAAACAAACCACCAAAAAAAAGCTACCAAAAAATCCACACATATTTTGAACACAACAGAGTAGCCTTGAAGTCTGAAATAGATGTATTACCTGTAATCAGGGACAAGTCTGAGACTCCTGGCAAGGTTAGCCTCCACTGTTGCTCTGTCAGTCTTCAAGATCCTCCTCAGCAAGTCAAACCTCTTAACTCTGTATAACAGCTCAGACAAGCCAAGAACAGACAATTTCTCCCTCTCATTCAAAGCCACCAAAAGGTCTCTAAGGTTGGCATTGGCCAAGTCAGGAGCAAGGTCTCTGCATAGGAAAACCATCATCTCTTCTTCTTCTTTATCCAGTTCTTCTTCAATCTGGTGAATAAGGACAGCTGGCACTTGGCACCTGGTCATCACTTTGTTGCTGTCCCTTTAAAATTGCCAGCCTACTGTTTTTTAAACAGGAAGCCAACATGACGTGAAGCCTGTGTCTACCACAGCACTTCTCTGGTGTTCATTCTCAACTAGATGCATTTTTACATAAGCAGTTCTGTGAGAGAGAATTAAAAGATACTAAATCAGTGATCTGCTGCACAAGTCCACAGTTAACTCTCCTATCTGATATATTTCACTTGCAACTAAAACACCAATGTAGTCTACACAAATATGCTGTTCTCAAGGGGTTCTCCCAGCTCTTCATTACAGAACAAGAAGTACTTGGTAGGTCATACTAATCAGAAAAAAAAATGGAAGTTCTTTTTAAAGTAAAATTACCTTAACAGAAGTCTGTAAATTCCATAGGAAGTGAAACAAAAGTCATCAGCTTCCTGATGAGTGATATTTCAAGTGTTTCTGAAAATAAGATTCAAGTTCCACAGCAACTTAAAGCTCTGACCTCTTCCCAGCAACCCTCCACCTCCATGCGCACCACCACTTTTCCTCCCCTAAAAGTCTCAAGGCATTCTTCAGGAAGAGTTTTGGGAGCTAAGTAGTGTAAACACACGTTGTAGACAAAAGAATTAAGAAACCTCCCACATATAAACTCCCTGATATTAGGCATGCACTTTGTCTTAAAACAAGTCAAAATAAAGGAAATATTCACAATATATGATATTTTAAAATATTAATTATCTAGGAACGTGTAGATTTTCTTACTTATTAGCTTCATTTAAAGTGATTCCAATCTGAATGAGTTACTGGGGTTTTAAGGATTCCCCACACAACCCCACCATGCTCAGAAAGATCAAAGAACCATGCAAACAAAAAATTCCAACCTTAAGTACGCAAATTGTTTAACTCTGAAGGTATAGATAAGCCATAGACCGCCTTTTTCTTCATGTGACATTCATGTTTCCCCATACTGAAAACTGAAATAAAAATTCAAACCTAGAAAAAACCCCACCCTTGTAATTAGCAAAATAAGTAGGGTGCTATGCTCAATTTCCGCTGCCACCAACTATGGAAATTCTATCTAACCTTCTGTGATCCCCATTGCCTACATGGAGAAAGGTGAAATGAGCAATCTGAAGACAAACTTTAGCCCTTACAAGTTCAGTCACTATACTGCAGAACTTTCTTTAAACCATTCTGAAAAGCAAAAGCCAATTCAACTTCAAAGCCTAATACACTGAAAGATTCTAGCACCTGGATAACATTTTTTAAAAGCATTTTCAGCCTTTTGTTACACATTCTGGAACTCACAATCAACAATGTCACATACTGTGTCCGTGCATTAAGGATAAACTCATCTACAAGCGCTTTGTTTTTTTTCCATTCCAATGTTGTTTAAATGAAAAAACAACTCTATATATCCACACGACTTTCCTCAGAAAGGGAGTAAGAGTTGGATTTGATTAAATCCATGGATTGGGTTCCCCTGCCTACTAAAAAAGCATATAAAATTCAAGTTCCTAGGGCAAAGTCTCCTTCACCTACATCTATCCCAATGAGCCATATTTTCTATGAAGTCAAAGACTGCAGTGGCTTTCTCCCCCAGTGCTGCTACTGTTAGTAATGCTAGCAAGTCATCAGTATTAAAAAAAAAAAATAGATAAAAATCAGCACTGTTAATATTGCTCATAGCATGTCTGAATCACGAGGGGATTATAACACAAGTAGTTGCTATGACCTCAAGGTCCCACCTTGAGAACTGAAATGGTAGTGGGAGATAAGGAGGGGCAGCACAGGCAAGCTGTAAAATATCATAAACCCACCACATTACATGACCCAAGTATTACTCAGCTTAAGTACTCCTGCACTTCCATACCATAATGTAAATGAGATATGACGTATATGCGACAGAGTCCTCAAAACAGCACTGAGGCCACTTTGGCTCATTTTCAGAAGCATAGAGCATTCAACAGCAGCTGACAGTAACAAGGCTGCCGATACCCTGCTTCGCCCATCACAGCCTCCTATGTGCATTCTTACACAGACTGTACTAAATACCTTGAGAAAACGCACCATTATAGTACTCCTGCTACAGCACACAACCAGAAAAAAGCACCTATCCTCCCTGATACAGTTCTGTTCTTCAGAATGCAAAAGGTACAGGCACAGACTGTTTTCCCTTGTCACACTTTGTCTAAACCATTTAGGGCCTTCAGAGAATTAAATGTGCTGTTTGCTCTAACAAGTGCAACAACATTTAACCCTAATGTAAACAGTGCAAACAGCAAAAAACCTCACAAACAGAAATGAAACACCAGTAGAAGCTGCCCTTTTCAAATACTCAGGACCACAGTATTTTTAACATAGCAAGCTAAAAAGTTTTGTTTCCAACAAAACCAAACTGGGTAGACAAAATATTTGTACTTTTGAACCTATTTCACACAGGGACCTACAATGCTATCAGTTGTACAGCTGGGGCTGAAGGGCAGGTCAGGAAAATTTTCAGGCCTCTGATAAGCAGAGGAACTCCTCATGCACTGGAATATCTTTTGTACAGTTGTCTATCACAGGAAAAGCATATTTATTGCTAACTTCTTATTTTCAATCTAGCCTCAAACATTTGTGAGAATTCTACAGAAAGACAAAGACTGTTTTCACGACATAATGCAGTCAGGAATGGGGAAGCACAAAACACTCTCTCATATGAAAGTATCTCCCAGGTACATACAGCTGGAACTTTTAAAAGAGCTTGAGAAAGTCGTATTTATCACTCATGCTAAAGGAAGACGTGACTTCAACAACTTTGGACCATTTTCAGAAGTCTCAAATAACCTTTTTATTTAAAGAAGCTACTCTAGTTGATTTTTATCTAATCTTTTAAAACTAGTTAAAAAAGAGGTGTGCATGTGTGCGTGTGGTAGGGAGGAATTTCCTAGAGTAAAAATTTCAGACATGCAGAATTACTTTTTATACATTATCTTAAAAAAATCTACCTTTAAAAAAAAATATGAATTATTTATTTTTGTGAAGTTCCTCTATGTAAGATACATTGCATGCTCATTATAAAAAAAAGCTGATCCATACTTCCAGTGCCAAAACTCTCTTACCTGTATGCAAGTCTGTCCACGAGAACATTGGAAGACTGGCATTTGACCATTGACAAATCACCGATTCAGATCCCGCACACATTGGTTTCCATCCAGTATTTTCCAATTATGATCCATAGACAAAGTTGATTACATCAGCTAGTTTTCTGTTGGAAAAATACCAGCATCACATATTACTGCTGGGGCCTACTTCCTAATTTTAGTGGAAGAAAAACCAAGCAAAATGACCTAGGATCATGCATTCTTCTGTATGATTCCACTGGTCCAGTGAACCAGGAATGATGCTCCAAATAAAAGGAAAAACAACTGTGCACACGTATTTGTCAATATTGTCAATAACATTCATTCCCCCAGGGTTCTGAATGGGGAATGAGTAAGAGTAACATGAAGTGTTTAGTATAAAATAAAGCAGTTTATAACTTTGCATCCAAAAACAATGTCAACATATTTTGATAGCAGGAATGTCACACTACTGGGGCAAGCCTGATACATTCCATCTGCATATATCTGAGCCAGATCCGTTTCACCATGAGAGGTAAAGGGCATCATGCTTCACCCTTCCATCTGATATGACCACTTCTGCAAATGTCACAGATACAGTTATCACAGCTGCAATAATTAAAGAAAAAGAGAAAAGCAATCACAATGTAAAACCCAGCATCCTGGCTTTCAACTTCTATTACCTGGGCCCTGCAACGAGAAGAGTTATTGAATATAAATTCTTTACAAAGAGGAGAAGAAAACCAGCTTATTTCTCAAGAGGAAAGAAAAAAGTTCAGAAATAAATCTGCCCCAATACTCTGTGTGTTCATGTGCATGTGTAATTTGCCAATATCGCTGCAAGAAAACACTCGTTTCCTCTTCAGTTCAATGTTTCATGTATTGAGTAAAGATTTCAATGCAAAGCTTATGGGGCAGGAAGATGGTTGAAAAAAGAAACCTAAAGTATTTTTTTACATTTTACATTCCTGATTTATAAGAAATCTGGAATTATTCCAAATAGCTGAAGTTTAACATCACCACCACCACTGACAGATAAAAGGATACTGCAAGATCACGTCAGTAACATTAGCGGCAATATGAATCAAAGGGGCAGGCTTACACACAGAACAACAACAAAAAAAAAATCTCTTTTCCTCCTGTATTCAAAGAATCAGGAAAACCCCTGGCATGCTGAGGGAAAATGACTGATGAGGGGAGAATTTTCTGTAAGTCTGGCTATTTCAGTTCACTATCACCTCAAATTTTCACAGAGGAAGGGCTCTTCTGGGAAATAGTGTCTCTGGAAAGAAAATCCCTGATTCTATCGTGATTCGTCTGTCCTCTTGATAATACCAAAGTGCACTTAAATACAAGTTTCTGGGTTTCGTTAATTTTTAGACTTTCCTGAACAAAGTCTAAGTGAATTTCTCACATACTGCACAGGAAACCACCTTTGTCACAAGCGTATCTGTCTTAAGTCTGCACTGACTTTTGACCTGGGGTTATCACACTGTAAACAAAGGTTCACAAGGAGGAATTTTTTAAGGTAAACATCTGAGAATATTAGCAAGCATGTTTACTCCTCAGACCACATATAATTTCCATTCCACACTAAAACAGGCAGAAAAACATCTATATGTTCATTAGCTTCTATGAAGTTAAAAAAGTTAATTATACTCCTATTTTTTAACTATTTCACACTGCCCCCAGTCCATACAGAATACAACCAAAATCAGGGACACTTTTTTTTCTTTTTTGTTTTTCCCCAAGGAGCAGGAAGTAACAACATACTAAAACTTCACACACAAAGACACACAAGGCTCCAGTGACTCCCTGCTGGCATTAACAAGTGGAGGCTGGTATGTGTGTACAAGGCTCAAGCAACTACTCTTTGCTGTTGAATACCATGCATGAAAACCTCGTTCCCATGACTGCAACACAAATGCTGCACAATATACAAATACCAATGTGACTATGAAGGCAAAGAGAAGTATTCCATATCAACAGTAAGTCAACACATCAGGCCTCATATTAATAAGGAAGGTCTTTCAAGAGAACCAGAGAACATTTCACACTCTAAATATGCTCTACAACTATAGTCTATAATTTTTGACAGGATTTGTTTCTTCAACGTTCATCTCTGCAGCAGCAAAAACGGGATATAAAATCAGTGGGTGTAGTTCTGGTTTGGAAAATTATCTTTCTTTCACAAGATGAGCTAATGTAGAAGCCCCTATGCTAGAGGGAAAGAGTAGAAGGCACTAGATGCATTTTGTGCTTCCTCCACTCTGCTTTGTTTGGAGAGATGGAGGCAGTGAAACCACATAAAGGTAACTACATTTTGAGTCTGTATCATCTGGCATTTTTCAAAGTGTTTCAAAGCGAACTGTTTGGAGCATGCTCCACAACTGTCACATCTTCCTCTAAAAGAGGATTTGCTACGAGATACAGAAGGAAAACAAAGAAATCCCGCACTAACTTTCACGTTTCTGATTGCTGTATTAGGCTTAAGTAGTTTGTTCTCGGCATAAACTAGAGTGACCACGCTAATTTCCATTTAGAGATGCACCAGTTTAACACCCCAGTTCTCCTAATTAAAAAACAAAACAAAGCAAAAAAAAAACCAAAAAAAAACCAAAACAACCAAAACCAACCCTAAAACTGGTTTTACCGTAGGGAGTTTATGCAGATTTCCACACAACTTTCTAACTACGTCATTTTAAATCACACTGGGAAAACGAAGCGAGAGGAAACTCCGCTCTGCAAGATAAAAAAAGTGCCAGGCGGATGGGCAGTATCCGGGTTTCGTTTCTCCTCAGGAGCAAGGTCGGGCTCAGGCCCCACTTGCACCGGGCGCTCCGGCCCCTCCGCACCCGGCTGAGCCTGCCCCCGCTGAGGAGCGCGCCTAGACAGGCAGGAGGACCCGGTCCCGGAGCACGGTGTGTTGGGGCGCCTATACTGAAGGCGCAGGGTGGGAAAAGAGATGTCAGAGAAAGGAAGGGGGAAAGGCATAACGCACCCAAACGCGCCGGGAACGCTTCATCTACAGCAGCGGGGCCAGGTCCGGCATTGGGAGGAGGGGGATGAGGAGGAGGAGGAGGCGGTGGCACCGGGCCAGCAACAGGCTCCCCAGCACAGGGCGTGGCTTTGAGTTTCGATCTCTTTCACATTAGTAAGACACGCAGAGCGCTTTTCACTTGGATTTCTTAGAGGTATTGGAGAGACACGAGCCGCCTCTGCACGTAGATAGCAACGCTGTTCGCGGCAGAAATGTCCCCTCACAGAGGGACGAGGGAATGGGCTTTTGCCGCCTTACTACCATTATACATCTGTCGAGCCACGTTCCCTAACCCTTACGAATTTATCGTGAGTCCGGCCGCTAGGTATTTTGGGGAGAGGCGAGGGACGGATTACGCTTTCCGTTTTGCTTGACGGTCTAGCTCAAGAGAGAAAACTCGGAACTGCACAAACAAGCCTGCCCCGCTCCCACAAGATGGCGGCGGGGCCGTGGCGGAAGGGAAGTCGCGTCACGCGCGCAACCTCCCGCCGGCGCCGTTGGGTGTCGGTTAGGGACAAAATGGCTCCCGAGGGGCCGAGGCGCGGGGCGTTCCTGTGAGGAGGAGTTGGCGGCGGGGTAGTCTTGAGTTCAGTACGTGTAAGGACGTTTATGGGGCTGTGCTTTTTATGCTGCTGCTGGTATGAGGACAGCCAAAAGAGCTTTGTATCGGCATCCGTAGCCGTTCAGTGGTAATGGACCTTTTTTTCAGGGAGCAATTACAGACTTAGGGGGTGTTTTGGCGGGAGTTTATACAGAAGCAAGCCCATATTTGGTTCATGGCTTGCACTATCTTGGGAGTTGGTTCATGGTGAAGATAGTATGATACAGGCGTGTGGAAGTTGTATGCTTCCCCTTGTTGTGTAATGTTCAGTAAATTTTAAGTAATGCCTTGTCCCTGTAAACAGGGTGTTGTGATTTCCTTGGTATAAAACAGCAACTTCTATAAAGCAACTTACTCTGAGGTGCGTTGTACCTGGAGTTGTTCTCTTAAAGGCCTAAAATATAAAATTCTGGACTGCTTTATCAGCTGAACTAGAAAAAAGCCATTTCCATATGTGATGAAATTAGACACATCATATTTAACTCTCAGCTCAATGGACTTCAAAGCATTTACAAAACAGTAAGTCATCTTTGGTGCCACTAAAAATACAGCAGCGGAAGCAGAGTACTCTGGGATAGCACATTGTCGTGCAGAGAGTCATGCTCCCTTTGGAACTGCAGGGAAAAAAGGAGGCAGAAAGTAATCACCCACACTAGAATTTGGTCAGGTACCAAGTGACTGCTCTGTGTTCTGAAAAAAATACCTGGATTGTTAGTGAAACTGTATGGTCAGGCTCTTACCCTTGAATGATTGATACTAAAGTATCACAGTGTCCCAGCTACTAAGACATAGCATTGGATCAATGCTGATTCAGAAGGAAGCCAGCAGGTAGCCACAGAAGATGTTTAAGGAGACTATGGCTGCAGGCTTAGGAAAGAAAAATTATGGTTTGTGTTTTGTTTTGTTTTTTTTTCAGAAATGGCTGAAAGATTTACCAATTTAACACAGCCATTACTTAAGCAAACAATATACTGTTTTGTTTACTTACTCCACTTTTTCCTTAATTTACCTAACTTTTATATGCTTATTGAACCGTTTTCACTTTTGTATAGGCAGCATTTATGAGTTGCATGCAAATATTTTTCATTCTTCCCTCCCTGTTTATAAGTTGAAACACTACATTGTCTTCATTGATAGGTTCTCATGTAAACTGGAACTGTAAATCAGTGTAAATGCAGAACATAGAGCATATCAGGAAGACTAGATGTGATTGAGAAGAGATGGTCCTGTATGTTTCAATTTAGAGGGTTTTGCATGTAAACCTCTGGCTTGGACATAATTCTCTTGATATTTTTTTCATAACAGGTTTGATCTATTTGATTTTGTAGATTCCCCTAGTTATGTAAAACAAATATTTTTTTGCTTGTTTATGCCTCCTAAAATACTAAAAACTTGTGTTTTATGCTGTATATTTCAAAATCAGACTTGGTATGATCAGGGTGACTGCATTCCATCTGTATAAATAAATGGTGTCACTAGTTTCACTTGTTATGTGTCAGTGTTGCTTTTTATTATTATTATTTTAAAAAAGGCAAAGTCACTAAAGGAAGATTATTTTCAAGGGCTTTTCTTCTTCATTGGAACAATGGTAAAAGGATTATCTGACTTCCAGACTTTCAGATTTCTATTTGGCCTACAACTGAGGATAGAGAATGTATAAAGCATCTGTAAAAACTAGTTCCCTGTCACACAGGTAAAAGAGTTTGGATGAATCCCTGAATGTTTTGATCCCCATGATGAAATCAGTAAACTAAATTGGAAGACAGGCATGGGTCCCGAGTACGTTCCTTGTAACACCTCTTGAAGCAAACACTTGTAACTTCAATTAGCTGCACGTAGAAAATACACTTGCATTGATGTAAAAAGTCTATCTAATAAATGCTGATCTGGCCAAGATCTAATTGCAGGATAGAAGTTCATAGTTTGAGAGCTCAAGAAAGATGATTTTTGTAGGAAGATTTTCAGGAGCGACTTCAAGGTGGGTTAACCACAAACACAGTTATAGTCTGCTATTTAAACTGCAACTGCCTCACATCATGAGAACAGTTATTCTGTTACTCTCTAAAGTAGGAATTTAATTGACATCCAATTTACACGACAATGTAGTCAGTATTGTATTAGAATTATTTAGCTGCTTTAACTTCTCTGTAACATACAAATTTGGAAGATTATAGTAATGATGTAAATATTACAGGTAGCATTAGCAAAAAAAAAAAGAGAAATCACCATTATCTTTACAGGTGAGCAGAAATAGCTCTTTTGACTACTGACAGAGATGGAATTTTCACCTGCATTTCAGAAAATAGATCATCATCAGTTCTGCTTTTCAGAACTTAAAGATACAGAAGGAGCTTCCTGACTGTAGTATTACAATCATGTATATTCCTTACCTGCAGGTGCCACTGCTGTTCGTGACCCTGTTCTTTGCACTGTAAAATATCTGTGCTGGTAGAAAGGCTGTTTTAATGTAAGGACAGCTATTGCTATGGTTACAGTGAAGACAGATTTGGTACTATTATTTTAATACACAGGAAATACTCCATCCCCAGGCAGGATTAGTATTAGAATACATGTGAAATAGAAAGTGTTAGGAGTATTGTATATAATAATGATGTAACATTTTTATATTCCACAATATTGGCAAAATACGTTCATTATAAATTAAGGCAGTGGCTTAAGGCAATGGCTGCCATCTGGCTATTAAACCATTGAATTATACCACCTTAATTAATAAATCCATTAATTTTACCTAAACTAGCCTAGTCTAACAGTGAATATGCCCAGTATATTTGCTTATGTAAAATGTTGGTAAGGCAGATCCTTATGATTTTCCCTATACAAGAGAGCACTTATGCATTAATTTAATTTTTAAATCTTTAAAGTAGAACATCTGTGGAAATTAAATTAAACTGCGATTACTTGCTTGCATGTAAGTTTTCTGGAAACTGGCTGAAATTAGAAGACATAAGATTTTGATTGTCTTAATTTTCTTCATATACAATAAAGTCTTGATAAACCAAATGATCTGTTTTAAAAAAATTACCAAGGAATGCATTAGTTTATATAGTAGCCAAACTACATTTGTATGTATTTTACATCTTTTAGGATAAAGAAACTAAGCAATGTACCAAGGTTATGTATGCTCGAAATAAGATTACAGTAATTTTTAAATCTGTCTTCATCTGCTAGTGCGTGAAAATAAAACAATGTATGAATCTCTCTTCAGCTAGTGTAAATAAAGCTCTTGATTTTTAACGGAACTGTCTGGTATATCAGTGAAACAGCAGGCTTACAGCATTTCAAAACACTAATTCTACAGGAATTGCCTCTAAAGCATTTGATGTAGAGCAAACAAAAAAACCCAATTAAAAGCATACATACAGAAAAAAATGAAAACAAACTTTCCCAACAGGAAACTAAATGGGTCAGAAACTACTGCATAAAGTTTTTTTAAGCTTCTGGAACAGCTGCAACAGAGTTGGGATGGGGTGGAGCAGTCAGTCAGCACACAAGTACTGCACACCACATGGAAATTACGAAGAGCGGCTGAAGTGAGAAGCACATACCTTACGTGCAAGATTCACCAATACTGCATGTAATGCTAGTTCTGTTAATTGTTTTTCTGAACCATTATCTAAAATTCAGTTATCTTAGGAAGTTTACTCATGGACCCAGATAGAAAACAAGCAGTGAATACCAGCCTTTGAAAATGTGCATTCTGGGTGGGACTGCCTAAGGGACAACATGGAAGTATTTTGTGCAACAGACCTTACACAGTAGGTTCTTGATTTGTTTTTCAGGGAATGATGCAACTGGATAGGGATGCTTGAGAAATAATTAGGCAAGAGGAGTTTAGTAAAACAAATGTTTGCCCTATGAACAGTGCCTTGAGCAATGTCATACAGAGATGACAAACTCCGCTGAACAGTACAGCTGCACTCCCACAATAGCAGATGTTTACTGGCTCTAAAAATAAAACTGTTTTATAATCTCACTCAGAAAGGTTGTCTGTGAATATGTATATATTAAAAAAAAGAGAGATTTTAGCCATATTTTGGTAGCACCTTCCAAGTTTTTTGTAAACCTGCAATTTGTGACACAATTACTTAAACTTTCCAGTTTCTTCACCATGGAAGTACACTATGTAATTGTGTCATTTTAAATTTCTCACTTGTCTAATTTTGCTTTTCTGTTTAGTGACACAGATATACTGTTGTTTGGATTGAAAAATGAGATAGTATACCCTCTTTAGCTTATGTAACTAATAGCATAACAAAATTCACAATAGGATATTCAGCCAGTTCTAGTTCCTGGCACTGCAGAGGACATACTGCCAACAGGCCCTTTTTCCTATAGTTCTCACTCCCGGCATTCTTAAAGCGCTCCAGAAGCTGTTAGATAATTTAAGGAAAAAATAGGAAATAATAAAAAAAATAAATTAAAATACTAGGTGTAAAAAAAAACCCCAATCTGTACAAGGTTACCTGTAATTATAGAGTAAAATTTTTCTCTTAAAAACAATACACTTTCTCAATTTCATTTAATAGAATGTTGGCAGGGCTTGAAAGAGCTGGGTTGATAGTTTCCCCTGTTCTTAAAAGGATGGTACAGCAAACCCAAGAGCATATGTATGTCTTTTTTCTTCTTTTTTTTTTCCCCCCTTTTCTTTTTTCCCCAGACTGAAGTCAGGTAAATCATTCTGGCTGCGTTTTCTGATCCCTTCACAAAAGTATAATATAATCAAAGAAACATGCTTTTGCCTGTGATAGACTTTAATGTGCATATTTTAAGTACAGACTGAGCAGCAGGCTTATGTATCTTTCAGCTTAGTAATGAGTAAGTATTAAGTCGTCATATTTGATCTTCAGTGATGGCCTCCACTCTTCTTTGGAGGAAACAGTGTATATTCAATGCCAAGAGCTATGACGAAAGCTGCAAATCCCCACTTGAGTCCCCTAGTAAAGACTTCTGTTAAGGTGACAGGTTTTGCAAAGCCACCCATGTATCTCCAGGCTTCATTACTAGAAGAAAAATGAAACCAAAAGAATAAAACAAGATCAGTGGAGCCACTGCGATAAATATTATCAGGAATATCTTTGTTCATAAAAAAACATTAAGGTCTTTCAACTAGATACGCATTGAGACTGTAACATTTCTATCATTTAAATAACAAGAGTTACCATAAATAAAGTTCATGATACGAACTCAATGGATGTACATGCATTTAATTTGAGATACAGCAACACCAGCAAACAACATAATTCAAGTAACAGAATCAACTCCCCAGACTCATGTAATTGTTGTCTTGTGTTTTTACCCTTAAACAAAATCAGAACCCACTAGCACATGCATGGGATGGAGTAACTACAAAGGCTAGTCACTGTGCTAGACAGTATCTAGCATAGTTAAAAGGGAGTTTTTCCAGCCATAGAAAACTCATCCTAGTGTGGAGGTACTTTCTGTTTTACACTACAACACTTAAGGTCAGAAAAGCTTACTAAAACTGATTAAAAAAACCCCCCACAAAACAAACACCATGAAATGGAAAAGATTGTGCTTAACTAAAAAGCTACAGGATATTTACAAACCTCACGCTGTTTTGCCTGTTTTCAACCTACATTGTTATTGAAATGTTAGTCACTGCTATAACTGAGTACAATTATTTATGTGTAGCACAGCGAACGTAATCAAGATACAAACTGTCCATCTCTAAGAACTCAAAGTCCTTAAGAAAAGGAAAAAAACACTTGCACAGAAACAAGCAATAAAATCAGAACCATCATTTCAGGAGACGATACATTTTTTTTTTAATCAAGGGGGCCAAGTATTTATGTTCATAGATAATCCTCTTGTGCAGATGATTTCTGTGACTTGGGATGAAGGCATATTGGCATAGAAGAGTATCTTCTAGATGCTAGTAGAGGATAATAATGGATAAAGACTTGGGTTTCCAAATATGACATCTTTCACGCATCTTATTCTGTATTGAATATGTACATTAATGTACATTTGCTACAAAGGTGGAAAGCTGATCCCCTGTTAAAAGGAACTTAATATATCAGAGGGGAGCCCTAGAGAAGGTTACTTTTTCAGAACGTCTAGTGCAAGATACTAATAATGCAATCTTCCTTCATATTACTGACGCAAATAACTTGATACTTTAATTTCTCCTTTGCTAAGGAAGATTGGCATGATACACTTGTACCTGTCCTTTGGAACTGAAACATTACCTGACATAAAATTTGCAAAGTTCAGGAGGAATCATCTCATGCTTTAAGTTTGACTTTGTTCCTTATTTCAACTCTTCACATAATTGGCTCAATTCCTTTCTTTTTCCAGAGAAACATTATTTTTTTTTTTTTTTATCTAGGAGGGGCAACAAATATTACACAAGCTCTTTTCCAGTCTGCTCTTTTGCAACACTTCCTGAACTTTGGAAGTATATGCAGTAAAAGTCAGGTTAATTTACATGAAATTTATGATACTAAATTTGTCATTTTTTTTTATAGGAATAAGCCTATTGCTTGCTGAAAAACAAAGTTTTCATAAGCAAAGGAAAAAAAAAAGCTAACACTGCTTGCACTCCACAGAGGCAACAGAAATGTGACACAGGCCTGGAAAGTTCATTGGTAACCGATAATCCTAAGGACTCCTATCTCAAATGATTCTTATCATCATCAAAACTATGTTTTACTCTATGTTTACAGCCTTAAACTGTTTCAAAGTAAGGAAAAAAGCACTGTCAATCCCAAACCCCTCCAGTGGTTATAGCATGTAAAAACTTTTTAACAGATCACCTGTTTGCTCTTACATTTTTCTTGTAGTGATTTGAAGTAAAGCCTCTTCTATGAAGGCTCCTGGAATAGTTTGCTCATGCAACTTCTCCCTTACAGAAGAACTGGACTACACAGCACAAGACATTTAGCATTTTTATTCCCAAAGATTTAAAAGAACTTGAGCATAGTATTACATAATTCACGACGTGGAAGAAATACATTAAGCCCTGTTTTAACAGCTACCTAAATGATCCAGAATTGCTCTAGCGACAACTTAAGACGTAAAAATTTAATCTTCCATTATGTCATACACTGCTTAGCAAAACGAAATGCACAATCGAATCAAATTCCACATTGTATACTAGTATATTTCTTCTTTTCAAATAAAGGCCTCCCGTTGTATGTGAGGACTGCTATTACTACTCAGTGTCAATGTAAGTTCCATCAACTTCATCAAGATCTGAACACACAGTCTCTTTGCTGAAAAGCTATAGGCTTACTCACGTATGCAAGACCTAATATTACTTAAGTGTTTTGGTGGATGAGGTATTGGTCATTGTGCCTGATCTGTATCATTGTGAAACATCACACAGTGTAAGGGTGCCTTGGAAAATGCGAAGACTGGTCAAGGTGATGCAAGGCATAACCTCCACGCAAAAAGTAAATAAAAACTTAGCTGAAATTCTGACTAATATATTCTAGATGCATTTTCACTATTTTTACTGAAGAAAGAATAATCTGCAATGACAAGGTCCAGTTGATGCTACAAGACGATATATCAAGACTATGAGGCTCTTGCACTTACCGAGCCCACGGATCCCTAAGACCCCGTTTAGCTAGCATTTCCTGGACCTTCTCTAGTGGAGTACCCTCTATCTTCCATTGTCTGTAGTCAGGGAGTTCCATTTTGCCATGTCCATGTCCATGTCCATGTCCATGTTCATTTCCATGCCCCATACCTACAAGAAAATATCAGAGTTTTTTTATTTCTCAGAGAGCATCAGTTTATTTTCACACACTTGCAAAGAACAATACCCTGTACAGGAAAAACAGGGAGGTAACAAGAAGTATTTCAAAGCACATAACACTGCACATGAAGCATCTTCTGCATTGTACCCAGTACACTGTAGGACAAAGAGCTAAGAGACTTTATGCAGCATTTCAGAAGTTGGTGATTAAGCACAATAAGGCAAACTATGCAGAATTAAGTCTTACTGTGTTGTAAGTCACCACCATTACATTCATGAAGCAGCTATGCAAATTTCCTGTCCTAGAAAATAGTGTCAGAAAAACAATTGTTTCCAAAGTCTATAAATGCACTTTAGCAACACCAGGGCCCAACAACTTGCAGGCTTTCCAGAGTATATCAAAAAGGTCAGAGTTCAGTTTGGAAATTTCTAATTTAGGTATGGCAGAGCTATGATCACCAAGCTCTGAAGAAAAACATGAAAAAAACAGACTTCGCTCCTCACCTCCTTTTTTTGCCTCCAATTCCTTCAGACATAACTGTGGCAATAAACAGGCACAGGACTGATGAATGGACAAGGAGATGCACCTTACTAGTCATTTTATGAGGCTGGGAAAGATATGCTTTATTTAGATACAACTTTGAGAGAACTATGAAAATGTTAAGGTTCTCATTAAAAACAGTGATCAAGACAGAGGGGAAAGTGAACATTTTCAGTGAGATCATGAAGGACTAAAAGAAAATAACAATGGCTTTGAAGTCTCTATTTTCACAAAGCACCTGAGATGACTTTGAGCCAGGATTTCCCATTTTAACGCATATCTGGGAGCAAAGAACAGATTTAATATCCTTAATTTTTATGAGAATTGACTGGAACGCAATGGTGCCAAGGACACAGCTTCGAAGCCTGTAACTCTTGAAGACCCCAAGCCATAGAAAAGGATTCTCTTGCAGAAAGAAACCTGAAGAAGAGCTCTGCCCCCAAATTAAAACCCAGTCTACACCCTTGCCATATAAACCCAAGACTTCTACCAGCTTTTTTCTGCAAAAAAGGGGCTTATGGGCACACTAGCCGGCCAGCAGTCTGCACTGCAGCACCAGCCGGGCACTCTCCGCCAGCAATGCCGAGCCGAGAGGCCGCCCCGGGCCGGCACAGCGCCAGCGCCGTGGCCCGTTCGCTCGGGCGGGGCGGGTGTCCGCCTAACGGCGCGCAAAGAAGGGCCATGGCGGCTGCGCCAGGCCGCTCCGCCCGGGAACACGACCCGGGGCAGCAGACACCTCCGCCGACGCCTGCACTCCCAAGCCCACACATAGACGCTCCCGGGGTGGGTAGCGTCGCGGGCAGGTCACAGTAGGCGACCAAGCTCACCCCCCCCCTCCCGCCGACAGGCTCTCGGTACCTGCGCGCTCCGTGACCCTCCTTCAGGACACAGCCGCTACCCGGAAGCGGAAGTCGGCGCGAGGACCGGCCGCTTCAGGAAGCGCAGCTAGCCACAAGAGTTCCGGGCAGCTTCCGTTCCGGTTCTCTCCCACTGACTTGGCGAAGGCGCCGACGTAGCGAAGCAGCGGCAAAGCCGAGGCCGCTGCCTAGCCCTCTGCCGCCCGCAGCCTTCCCGTCGCGGTTTAACGAGGCACGTCCCGCACACGGGGCGGCAGCACCACCGCCTCTGGCGGAGGACCGGGGCGGAGGAAGGAGACACAGGGAGGAAAGCGGCCAATCAGTGTGGGGCTTGTTGAGGGCGGGAGCGGCCCAATGGGCGGGTGCGTTGTTGAGCTGCGGGTTTGGCAGTGGCTGGAGGTGGCAGCGGAGGAGAGGAGGGTGAGGGGGCGGCGGCGGTGGTGGTGGTGGTGATAGTGATAGTAGTCGGTACCGGAGCCGTTGGGTGGCGGTGGGGGCCGGCACGGGGACAGCAGCAAGGACCCTTTCCCCCTGGCCGCTCTCTTCGCTGGCTGGCCGTTGCCCGCCGGCCGTTGCCGGGTGCGTGAGCAGGGACGGAAGCCCGCGGGGTCTGTGCGTGCGGGGGCGCGAGCCGTTGTTCTCCTCGCCATCGCCGCTCGCTGGGGTGCGGGGCGCCTCGCTTGGCCTCCCCTTCTCTCCCTCCCTCTCCCCGCGGACGGCGACTCCCCGGGCACCGCAGGGGGGGGGCGGGGGGGGCGGGGGGGG
>VYZM01021211.1:159604-171125 GCA_013398915.1 Dromas ardeola | reverse complement strand
TTTTATCTATATATTTCTATTATATATTACTTATGTGTAATCTCCATAATTTATCTAATTTTACTATGTTTTTATTTTACTTATGTGATTCTTCAGAAAACTGCAGTGGTTCAGTCTTCTGTATTGGTGTCTGCATTATGTATGGTTCATGAGTTCTTTAAATAGTTACGCGTTACTGTTCCTCTGAATTACATTTAAGTGAAATATATGACATGGACATTTGTGCAGGCTGCATGACTGTAGTTGCAGATTCATACAGGGCAATGTTGATACTTCTGGGATTTTTTTCTATTCCTAATGTTTAGTAGTTTGTAAACTTTAAAATGTAATTGAATTTAGGATCTTCCTCCCCTCTTCTGCCCTGCCTTGACCCATATTTGGACAGGGGGAATTGTTCTACATCTATCTGGAAAGACAGTAAGAAAGTTTAAAAGAATGATCTATTTTTCATGGCTGTTCAGCTGAGAAGATACTGAGTTGAAAGATAATGAGGTGAAATATGTGTAAAATTTGCTTGCTTTTTTTTTTTTTTCCTTCCTGGCTTCATTTATTTTCTTTTTATTCAAATAGGTTGGTTAATTTGTGAGAGTTCTGGTGTCTGTTTCTTCTTCTTTTCATCTCCTCATCTTACTTTCTGCTTTGTCCTTTCTGTCTCCTTTAGGTTTGAGAATACCTTGAGCTGTAGGAGAGGCTGGAAAGCAGCCCCTCTGCATACCTACCTCTTTTCTGATTTGGAGTAGGGCCACAAGGTAGAAAACTTGATTTAGAAAAAAATCTGAAGAAGCTCGTAGCAGTCATTCAAGCAACTTTACTAAATATCCTAAGCACAAGACATTGGAGACACATAAGCATAAATGTAGTAGATTTTGTTTCAGAAATAGCTTAAGTTAGCTTGTCTCTGTAATTTTAAATATGATTTGTCTCTGTAAATTTAAATATGATATTTCCTGCATGTGAAAGTAAATTAGCTAGAAATTACAATTTTTTTAGAATTTTTTTAAACATTAATTTTGTGAAGCTCTGACATCTCATCACCAGTGTAAGCTACACTTGTAATTCCACAGTTTGCTTTAGACCATGTGGTAGCAACATCGTGATGGCTGAACATACGAGGGTCAATAACCTTCTAGCTGAGACACTTTTCAAAAAGTAGGAGGCTTTTATGTAAACTTATTTATGGAAGGTGTGGAGTGAGCAATTTGCCAAGTGTCCTAGGGCATGCCATCAGAGTAGGGCAAAGAAAGAAATTCTAAATGTTCAATTTTGAGTTTTGATATCTCTTCATTACTCCAGGTTAGGGGTATACTTTGTTGAAAAAAATATTTGGTGCTTCTGCATATGACTGCTGTCCCTCATGCTTTATGGTTGGAAACACACATGCAGTTAAAAATAGCAATTAAAAAAAGCTCCTTACTTAGAATGGTTGTTGTACTAGTTTATAGTATCTGCACATACCTTAACGTAAGATGTCTGATCAGTTGATAAGTGTGGATACCTGCTATCCAAATTTTTCATATGAAAATTCTTCATGTTTCTGGCACAGCTGAAGTCAATGCTAAGATTTATATTTATTTCTGCAGAATTAAAGTGTGAATTTCCATGATTCTATTGTAACCATGTTGCTTTGCTAAAATATGTAAAACTGAACTTGAGTAGGCAAAACTAATGCATGTGTTTGTAGTTAGAACCCAGTCTTGATAGTACAAGTCTTTCTTTGTACAACAGTGATAGTATAAGAAGGATTGTTAATATCTGTTCAAACTCTTAATATTGTAATAACAGCAGTGGGATAGACAGATGATTATGGTTAAAGTCCATTTACTGTAGTGAAATTACACAAGAAGTGATTGAGAAGTTAATTAATAATAATGTGCCCTTTTACATAGAAATGTAAGGCATGCTGATGAAGGTTTTAGCCTAGCAAAAGCTCATATTTCTCTGTGTGTAACAGTGGAGAACTTTCCATTGCTTTTTTTTTTTTTTTTAAAGATGTTCAGTTAAGCCGGAACAGCATAGAGACGTGATCTAAATATGGACACACAGGAGAGTGAGGGGGGTTTGGATGTGGAATGGAAAAATGACTATTTCCTTAATGTGCATGGATTATTTTCTTTTTGAAGCTACTTGTTCTCAGCATAGAACAGGCCTTCAACAAAACAGCTGAGCTTCCAAAGCTGCTTCTAGTTTGTTAATTGTGTGTCCATTCTATTTGATGATTATGTAACTGACAAACCATGATACCTGATGGTCTCTCTTCAATGTTGCATCTATGCAGTAGTTTCAAATAGTAACATCCTTAAGTTTCTGGGAGTTACTAGACCATATTTGTGGTAATTTCTTGGGAAGATAACAGAATGACATGCTGTTTTTGTCACACTTCATGTGAGCCACTCTAATAACTTAATTCACGTTAATGAACTGCAGCAGATTGCAGCGCAAATCTTGCCATGTCAGGGTAGCAAGAGCTTCATGAAAATATCTTAAACAGTTAAGTGTTACCTATGGAAATACAAATAGAGATGGGAATCGTGGGCTGGAGGCTAAGTTGAATGAAAGTAGAAAAGAAATACCTAAAATACTGAACTAAGCTAAGCATTCATAAGCTGTATTTCTGTGCTGTTTATTTTCATAGACGGTCTGTGACAACAACCTGTCCTTTAAATCATAACTGGCACATGAATTTAATGATTCTCCAGTAGCAGGCTAGTACCTGTTCTGTTTGCTTAGGTCTGTGCGTCTGTCAAGGCTTATTTCATGTGCTGTGACTCTTCAGCTTTTTCTTCACACAGATTACTGTAAACACCAGGTGAGTTTGAGAAGCCTCTGTTTATCTGTGGAATAAGAGAACTTCCTAGCTTTCTTTTTGTTTCTTTGGGCTAGAAGGAGAGAACAAGATTTTCTTTTCCTCACCATAATCAGTGTTGGAACTTGAGACAGCAAATAAATTTTTAAAAATAATTTGCTTTGGATATTTGCCCAGTCTGGCCAGCTGGTTGCTGGAATGTGAATAGTTTAGGCATGGCTTGTTGTCCATGAGTCTCCAAAGGACCAATTACAAAAATAACTGAGATGCCCTTTTGCTTGTGCAGGTGTTGAGTGGACTTGGAATATGCATTGTAGTCCTTTACAGTGTAGTAGTAGTCCTTTAGTATAGTAGTGGTCTTTTTAGATATATAGTGAGAATCAATGGTGAAAATACATATGCAGTCATTCTTTGTACATACAGAGATGCAGCTTCGTTGGATTGTTGTAGTCACTTCAGTCACAGAAAAGAGAATATGTTTTAGAGGCATCTGGGTGTTTAAATCATTCAAATGGCAGCTGTGTTATACACATGTATCTCATGTTCCAGGAACCATTGCACTAAACTCTGTGACAGAGTGCGTGCTTTGCCTTTTCCCTCTCTGTATAGTTTAAATCGTTTCAGTTAGCCTCAGGTCTGCTATGGTTTTTAGCAGTTAATATAATTTTAGCAGTTTACATGCAAAACTAAAACTACTGCACTAATTTCCCTTTTTAATTGAAATTAAAATGTTAGTGGTTTATGTCTAATTTTTAACTTGCCAAGTTAGCCCAAGCTTAAACTTCAAAATTTTTAGGAAAATAGTTGGAGATGCTCTAATAAATTCCATAATAATGTTTATGCATTAACTTTGGTTTTAATTGTACTTTTTTTTTTTTTCCTAGCTACTTCAATACTTAAATTGGGTAAAACTCATAATGGTAAAGCAGAAAATATGCAACCGTGGGATTTCACGTTTGTTGTGCACAAAGTCCTAATCGGGTTAAGGTCTGTGGATGGATTCCAGACTGAGTTAGGGGTCAGTGGCCAATACTAATTGGCATTGATGCTGCCAAAATTGTGTAATCGAGTATTGTGCTGATTGTCACAGGGTGTTTTTTGTGTCCCATGCTGCCCCCCCCTTCCCCTTTATTTGACGACATATAATTATATAAATGTTCAAAGGCTGTTTTTCATTTCCTCTGTGCCCTTTTTCTCAGACTTGTAGGTATTGGCCTGTGCTAAAGACACAACAGTGGGCTCGATGTAAGAAAAGTAGAAGGAAGTTCAAGGAAACTTAAATAAAGATGAAGGTGCCTCTAGATGTTAATTTCATCTAACAAATTAAGATTTGATGTATACTGGAGAAAGATTTAAAGTGATCTTTTCGTCAGTGGGGGTGTTATGCCATTTTTTTTATTATTATTATTTTTGCCAGCTGCTAGGAAAGAGCTGCTTCAGCATTGCTGCTTGTCATTTTATTGAAATGTTTTGTAGGAACTTTGCCACATTTGGCTGGTGGAGATGTGCACGGGTGTGAGGGTCAACAGCGCTTCTCTGCTGATGATACTTCCATGATTATAATCTACCAGAAACTGTATTTGAGAGCTTATTTTGATAATAAATTTCTGGTCTTGTGAGAAGGAGGAGGGAACAGATCTTAAATGGACATTATCATGCTAATTAGGAAACCTTAATGACCATTTAAAGAGTTATCAGCTTTATCAAGTTTTGAGATATTTCAAATTCATATTCCAATGGGTAGATTTTGATAGACAAAATATTTTTCCTGCATGTACTAGCTTTATGCAAAATTCCAGTAATGGCTATTTTATTGCTATTTCTATGAACTGTTGGGGCATTCCATTTTTGTAATGTGTGTTGGCTTTGAATGGATTGTGATGATTATCTCTGTGTCTCTGCGAATGCAGACTTCAGAGCTTTCTGAAATGCGTGATGTTGCTATAAGTAAATTCTGCATGTTTATGCATATGCATCACATCTATGGAAAATTAAAAAGGTTTTTATTAGCATTTACTTTTTTAGTAAAGGAGAATGTTTGAAGTTACAATCTTATTTCTTGGTTTTAATTATTCAAATGAAACAGAACTGATTAGGAAACAAAATTGTTAAAATATGGTTATGAAACTCTTTTCAATGTGCCAACTGAATAGCTGGCTAATAAGGCAAAAGGTATGAGGATTTCCCCCCACACTCACCCCTCCTCCCCCCAGGTGTGAAACTCCTGCCGCTCACTGGTAAGAAATAATTATTACATAATCATCTTAACTTGGAAATCTGCACATAATTGCAAGTACCAGGCTGTTAGGTCTGGATTTGTATTTTGTTCAGAACAGTTTTCTTCCATATTAAAGTAGTCACATGTGGTCTGTGTGAGTTGGTTTTGGTTTGTTGTTTTTTGTTGTTATGGTGTGGGGTTTTTGTTTGTTTGTTTATTTGTTGATTTTGTTTGTTTTAATACCCGATCAACCCTACTTTTCAAGAAGTTGCTCAATGCTCTGCCAGTCCACTGTCTGCATTCCAATAACCTCAGTATTCCTAAACCTTCTGTCTGAATTGCCCTTGAAAGACTGCATGTGTTTTGTGAAGCGTGCTATATGAAGGGTGTTAGATGAGTATATTCCTTACACCAAGAACATATAATCTAACAATTTAAGGCACCTGGGGCTTGAACTTCGGTAAACGCTGCTGATTCCTATCAGCACAGTTGCATAGGGAAAGATAAGTGTGATGCTTTTAACAAGCTGTTTAATTAAATTTGGGCTTTGATTAAAATTTTTTTATGATGTCTTTGAAGAGAATGAACTGAATTGGCTGTATTGACAATACAATTAATAAAAAAAAGTGTAAGACCATAAATGTTACCTAGATGGGCAGTGTGACCTACCTGTAAAAGAATAAGGAAACTATTTTTGTTTAGTGTAGTTCATGTGGATGTATTTGTATTTCAAGTAGATGTAGTGTATAGAATTTACTTTCAAAAAGCAGTAGTGTAATGCTTTGAGATGTTTGCATATAAAGCCATCTATGGCCTTTTTCCAAAGGTAAATTTACCGAGGAGACATGAGGGAAGGAAAAACACTCTTCTACCAACTGCTTTTGAAGTTTGTTTTTAGCAGGAAAACTATTTAGTATTACAAACAAAACCCCAGAGTTTCTCTGTGTACGGGTGAGGTTATGTAAAAATGGCTGAGGTTTAGAACATTGAGTCCTCGGTGAGAATTTCTGCTGTTGTTTTTTTGAGTGCAAGGAAAATATGTTGAAAACTATAACATCGTAAAATGTATAAATAAATTCCATTCTTCCCTCCACACCAAACAAACTGGAGGAAGGGTACCTATGAAGCTAGCTGCATGGATTATCAATGCTGCCTGTGAAATCTGTAATTTTTTGTAATCTTGAAAGACTCCTTTCTGAATGTATAGTAGGGCAGTATTTGACAAAAAGAAATTAACTTTGTTCGGGCTATGAGTAGAAAATATGCATGAAAATAGTAGTATCCATTTAATACCTCGCTGTTCCTTATGTTTCTGCAATGTCTGATGGGGGGGAATAGGGCCGTGTATTTCAGTTGAGGTCATCAAGGCTATATATGTGGAAGGCTGCTTTTTTTTTTTCTTAAATTGAATTTTTTTAATACTGATCTATAGCTTAGATAAATTAATAGCATTGTGGAAAGTCTTGCCTAACAGGGTGCATAAAAGATCTGGATGATTTAAGTTATTTGTACTAGGTTTACATTACGTCCCTGAAGAGATTGTATGCAAAGTTTTACCCCAGGAAAAAAGACTTTAAATTTCAGATTAAAAAAAAAAACCAAACAACACAAAAAACAACCGAATACTCTCCCCCCCAACAAAGAACACCCCCCACATGTGTTAGTAATTTAGTGCTCCTTGCTACTTAAAAAAATACATAAAAAATTAACCACTTCACACTAAAATATTAACTAGTCCTTCCTTATGACTGGTCAGTCACTATTCTGTTCTAATATTAGTTTAACAGTAGAAGAATAACAACTGTGTAAACAATATGCATTGTGTTTAACTATTCAACAGTGAAGATTAATTATTAAACTCATAGCAAGACAAAAGGGGAAACTGGTGTAGTTGCACTAGTTTACATTTACTAGTGTTTTGATTCTCATATAGTTACTTCACAGAGATGTAGCATATACTTCCATGTGATAATCTGAGTTTCATAATTTCAAGAGAGGTGATTAAAACGAGTTGGGCTTTCTTTAGAGGCACTGTTTCTTTGCCTGTTCTCTGTGAAGGAGAGTCCAACAAAGGCCATGTAATTTCTTGCTCTGGAGGAATCCTAGTGAAGTTAGGGTTGGTCATAAGCATCAACTTTTACAGCACAGTCACCTTAATCAACTGGGTCAACTATGTGGATAGTTGATGTTAAAGTAGCTCTTAATGGATTGTGTTGTATGGAATTAAGATGGTCAGGAACATGTGTTACTTATGCGTGGAAATTCTGACTTGTGTGGTCTGTCTAATCTCAATATAAAATAACTGGTTTTCTTCTCACTTTGTGAGATTGTTCTTCACAGTTCTTAAAATGCCTTTCTAAGTTTCAGAAAATAAGTGTGAGATTGAAATTGATTGACACTAAAATAATGCTGTGATGCATGACATGGAAGACGACAATTTGTTTCCTGTAAAGTAACAATTGGAAGTAGTAAAGGCAGCTACGGCCTGAGCAGTTTTGACTCTGAAAGTTGAAACAGATCTTGTTTCTGGATTCTTGATGCTCCTCTGCTTTACCTGTGAATAGCAGACAGTCTCTGTGTGTGTGCCCTAAGTTCTCTTCGTGTTTTCTGTGCAGAGCTCGACTGCCTTGTATGGTCTGTTAGGTTAAGGGGAAGAGATCTGTGCTGTTCTGAAGTTGTGTTGTCTTGATGAGTAGTGGTGAGATCAGTGATGTTTCATGTAACTATATTTGTTGTTCGGTTTGCTTTTTAAAGTCTAGGAACTTGAATTGGAAAAGCATCATCAGAATATCAATCAGAATTGATTTTATCTTGAAGACCATACATCTTAAATGTGAATGAGGCATCTTGAGTCACATGTATAAAATTTATGGCATATCATATATCATGCAATAAAGGAATGTGTCCTAATGCTTTTGGACCTTTAACTCTGGTATTTTGAAAGTTTATGTTGGAGCTTTGTATTCTTACTGTATAATTTAAAAAAAAAAAACCAGTAATATGACATAATATTAGCTATAATTGAAGTAAATTCAAATAAATTTGAAGATTCCACTCATGTAAGAGTTTGTGGATATGTAAGTAAGTTTATGGATGGGGAGGTGAATCTGTCAGCTCAGCTTCATTTACTTACACTCTACTTCCTGGAGCTGAAGACTTTACCATTTGGAAGTTGGAAAGATTAGAATGAGGGATTTCATTACTTTCAGCAGAGGATCCTTTAGGTTAGATCTCTTTGGGAATACTTAGGGTAGAAGAAAGGAGGTTAGGTAAATTAATTAATGAATATGTAACCTAAATTCTAGTTCATGTGAGTTGCAGTTGGTAGCAGATAATGCAGTGAGAAATATGTATTGATATTTTACTGGTCTGGAATTGCTAGAGAACTTCATTTTTTATGGCTATTTTCATAATATAACAGACATTTATTTCTATCAAATGAGGATGTTACAGCTCAAAAACGGGAAGCTGCTTAGAATCTACAATTCTTATTTCTAGAACTGTTTCTACATGTATTTCTTTCCTTTGCAGGCAAGATAGTGATCTTTCATGTCATAGTGTTTTCAGTACTATTTCAAAGTGTGTGTTCAGGGGTTTTTGGTGGTGTGGTTTTTTTATTGATTGGTTATTGTTGTTTTGGATTTGAATTTTATTTTGGTTTTGTTCTCACAGAAATTCTGTTTAAAGACTTTTCCTGGCTTGTGCCTGTTCATTTTTAGTACTTAGCAGTGAGTGTCCCTTAACTGTGGTTTTGCAAGTTTTAGTTTTCTGTTAGTTTTTTTTTTTTCCTCCTCCATTTTTACTATGCATTTTCTATCTTTAGTTAATTCTTTTAAGATTTAATTTACTTCATGAAGCAAAACTGTGAACCAAGAAGGTGTTTGGGAGAGATAGGGTTACATGGAAAGTAATTTGCATGGACATGTTTTCGTAAGTAAAGAAATTAATGAGTTGCAGACAAACTAGAATAGGAAGAGTTACTGCATATGAACTGATGCAAAGGGAGGACGAGCCTGTATTGTTTAGCGTAGGATGGGTTATCATACAGGATCCTGACAAGAGAATGTTTTAGGTTTACTGTAGGATGACTACATGAAGTTGTTTCTAAGGAAACTGGTGCTGAGAGAATAAGGTAATATTTCTGTGTCGAACCTACGTGTGTGTGTGTATATATATATATATTTTTTTTTTTTAAGTGCGTCAAGTCTTTATAATAGAATAATTAACGTGTGTTTTGCTGTATTTAAGACTGCAGGATAATTTCTTTCTATTACTGTTTCCCAAATCCTGTAAGTAAAGTAGAGGAGTACTTTCTTCATATACAGAAGATAAACGTCTCCTTCCACTTCCTCAGTGATCTTAACTCATCTCTTTTCTGCTTCATTCATTGCATGAACTCCTGAGAGATTTAGCTACAAGTGTTTCCTGAGAGATTTTGCTGTGTTTTATTCAGGTTCTTAGACTCTGTGAGGCAAAGAGGACTTAATTTTTCCCCTAGTCACCTGACTTCTGTAGCTTTCTACAACTACACTCTGCAATACAATGAAAACGTCAGCTTTAAAATAATTTTTTAAGCTCTGCTGTAATGTGTCTGTGTTCACTGTTGTATTTTAATTCACACTACCCTAATTGTCTGTCTTCAGCAATTTTGTATCTGCAAAGCAGTTTCACTGGAGTAATTGTAGAAAGAAGGTTTGGCAGCTGAGCTTTCTGGTGGTTGAAAAGGCACAGAAGATAATTTAGGGCTTAAAATGACTTAGTGGAGGCTTTTTGGAACAGATGGGCCGTGTCTTTTCTTTACCCCTTTTTTGGCAGCAGCTGAAGTTGATGTGACCTTTTTGATACGATACGGAGCTCACTGTGCGAGTACGGTACCATGAAAATTCACAGGAGTATTGTCAGTTGTCTTTGTTGTCACTGTGATAAGGCTTTATCCCATCATTTTCACAT
Source organism: Dromas ardeola (assembly GCA_013398915.1). Taxonomy (NCBI): domain Eukaryota; kingdom Metazoa; phylum Chordata; class Aves; order Charadriiformes; family Dromadidae; genus Dromas; species Dromas ardeola. The sequence continues at coordinate 161,154 of VYZM01021211.1, read as the reverse complement.
AACTTTCTTTGTTGCTGGTATCCAAAAAGAAAGGATTTTAGCCTGATTTTTCCAGTGACTCAGAATGGGCAGGGAAGAAATGTCTTATCCACGTTGTTTTGCATGACTAAGGCTTGTCTAATAAGGCTGGCAACCTAAATCCCACATATAGAATACGTCAGCATTTATATTTTAAAGTTGGAATGCATGTCTGTCTGCCTAAGCTTCCAGTGAAATTACCAAAGAACTGGAGTTGGAAGAGGGCTCTCTTTCTATTAAAGAGATTGAGTTGATGATTTAAATTAGTAACTGTCCAGAGAAAGTTTTGTTTATTTCTGCCTTTGTCAGTTTTGTACTTTGTGGAAGTTTCTGTTTCTCTGTGCTGCAGAGAAGCTGCTGCCAAGAGAGTTCTGGTACAATGCTTGTACCTGTTTCTAACACCACCTTGCACTTGTAGTTCTGATTTGTTGAGGACAACTTTTTTTTAAAATTTATTTTTTATTTCCTTACCAAAATGGCAACTTATCTAAATGTTTATTAAATATGGTTGTGATAGAATAATATATTTATGTAGATGGATAGAAGGGAATCAAAATGGTATTTGTGATATGTTTATTATAAGAAACATATATTATAATACATGTACTTTTAAATAAGTACAAGAAGTAATCCACCAAAATTGAACATTCCCAAGGCTGGTCTTATTTTCTCTTGGGATCAGAATAGCCTAAGAGTCAATTCCTTTTCCAGTGTGAAAATCAGACCATACCATGGCTGTTTAATGTAGTCTAACGTGTAACTTGACAGTAGCTGGATGAAGCTGTATATGCCTGTATAGTGAGCAATTAATGAAGGAGGTGCTCCTAGGAAAAGTTTTTTGTAAAGCTTACCAATTAAGTGCTAGCTTACACCATTAAGTTTTCTCCTTTACTCTTCTTGTTCTAAAAAAGAAGTAATTATGTAAAACAGGTGTTACAATATTTATCTAAAAAATCTTATGTCCCTCATGATACTTTATTATAATGGGTCCTACTCTTACAGTATGAGAAACAGTATGCTGTTAGTAGTCTAACATTTCTACCTTGTTATATTTTAGCGTTTTATTTTGTATTACTCTGTTACAAAAAATCCATTCTGTCTTTACTACCACTTAATTACACGTCCTTCTAAGACACAGAGTTATTTTTTTTCTTTGAATTTTTAAAATTATTCCCATATCCAGGTTAGAAGTTTTTTTTCATGATCTTTGTCATTAACTGCCTCTTCACCACTTTTCTGACTTAGACATACTTCTTTTTGGGTTGCTTGAATCAAGTGGAGGCCAGTATTTGAAATAAATCATATTACCAATTTTCTGTGTTCTGCTTGCATGTTTTCAGATTTACTTTGTGCTACTTCTGTGTGGTCAAACATCTTGATTTCTTTTTTGGCTGCTGATACGTTCCTGAGCAGATGTTTTCAATAAGTTGTTGAATGTATTACCCAGTCTTTTTCCATATGGTCTTTTAAACCTCTGCACTCAGGAATAACTCATCACGAGAACTTCAGATTGTTTTTTGGTTTTGTTTTTT
>VYZM01021211.1:133935-146265 GCA_013398915.1 Dromas ardeola | reverse complement strand
GAATCTCTCTATGCTTCTGTTGTAAAAACCATGCTTTTAGTTTACAGTAACTAGGCTATCAGTCAGAAGCCTTGTTACACAAGGTACTTATACCAGAGCCTTGTATAAGAAGAGATTTGTCTGATAGCAAAGTTTTATTTTACATAGATGTCATGTTATGGCTTATATAATCAGTGGTTTAAAAATGCTGTGCTTCATTGACCAGAATACAGCATGTTAGAAATGAAACTAATGTGTTCACTCTTTCTTGGGTGGTCCTTTCTTAAGGCAGCTNAAACAAAATGAGATCACCTTTGCAATGCCAAGCAATTCCCAGATGCAGTACTCTTCAAATAATAACTAGTTTCACCCATTGTGTTGTAGTTAAGACTAAACTGAGCACATTATTTTTTACCACGACTGAATTCTTCAAAAAGGCAAGCATTTCTAATCTTTGTCATGTATTTTATAATACATTATATTTAAGTTCAAGGTATGGCTCTTAAGATTTGGCAAACTTGTAAAATAAACCAAACTAAAGCTATTCATCAGCTTCCTTCAAACACGACTAGTTTGCACCTCTGTGAGGTGTAAAAGTAGCATCTGCAAATTACATTATTGTCACTTACTGTATATTTCAGACAGTAAACATTTCGTTTGTAGTTTTTTGTTACACTAATTGCTCTTTATGCTAGTAAGTAAGCACTTTTAATTTAAGTTTTTAGTTGTCAGAAAAGAGATATGGTTATAAGAGATTTTTTACTTCGGATTTTTTGGCTGGCTGCTGTGCTACTCAGTTCCCTTTGCCTTGGGACTGAAAGATCTTTGGAATTAAAAAAGTGTGTAGCAGTTCATGTATACACCAATTACTGGTGACAAAAGCTCCATTTCCTGTGTTTACCCAGTGCCTTCTCAATATTTATATTCAGAGAATTAATTGGAAGAGGGTGGCTCTCTGAAAAGCCAGATAACTAGTATGCAAGGAAAACATTTGTTCTTTCTTACAGTGTCAAGTTTTGTGTTTCCAGGTGGAGACAATCATACCATACTTTGATAGGAAAAACTTGAGTGTTCATGCCTTTGAAAATACTTGCGTTGTAGTGTCTTTGTGATGACAGCTTTTTCTTACGGACTTAAAGCTGTGAACACACCAAACACTCTATAGTAGTTGCTACAAACAACTTTCAGGTTTTCACCTAAATAATTAGCAGTTGTTAAACCTTTTGCGCAAGTAATATGACAACTACTAGAAATGAGGAGTGCGTACATGCTTGCAGCACCAATGACTGGATATTGCTTGTATCTTTCTAGGGAGCATGGTTTCACTTAAAAGACTAATTTTATAAAGTTTTAATTTCAAAGAAAGTAGCATAAACTCAGTAACTGTTCTGGTTGAGTCTCATCTGACGAGCTCAAGTAAATTATTCTTTTCTACTGTTTCTAATGGGACTTGGATTAGACTGGCTAATTTCAAATAGGAAATAGCTTTGGGCTGCTGTCATCTCTAATTTAATAGAAGTAGTATTTATAGCAATGCTGCTGTATATATCTGGTTTCTGATAATATTTGTTTAGCTTTTCTTGCACTTGTTATCTCCTCTCAGATATGCTTGTATTTGTTGTTTCCAGAGATTTCTTCTTTATGATAGCTTCTTGCTCATATTTTCTTTTAAAGAAAACCTACAGATTTATTGTGATGTCCGAATTATTTATTGACCACTTTTTTTATTTGAACATTGAAATGTACTAGGCCTTTCATAAAACAAGGATACAGCTCTGTCTCTGAGGATTTGAACGTTTACTGTAACAGATGGTTTTAATAATTAGTGTCACTTTTAGATAGGGGTTTCTACTAAGTAAATATTAATTAAGAAATAATGTACTTAAGCCTCTTTTGAACATAAAGTGCTGTATATGTATGAAATACTGGAATAAATATATTAGATAAAATAATACATGCTCAACTTGATAGAGAAAGCCGTAGCATTGTTTTATTAAAATGATTGCAATAGAAGCTTTACAGGCTTCTAATTTCATTTAGGTCCCAAAACAAAACTTAAGTGGTATTTTACATATATGGCTTGTAAAAATCTGTGTGCTCCAAATTACTGGACTTCCTCATTCTGTATCAACATCATCAGCGTCAGCTTTCTCCCCTCCATCTCTTGTGGAATCTCTCTATGCTTCTGTTGTAAAAACCATGCTTTTAGTTTACAGTAACTAGGCTATCAGTCAGAAGCCTTGTTACACAAGGTACTTATACCAGAGCCTTGTATAAGAAGAGATTTGTCTGATAGCAAAGTTTTATTTTACATAGATGTCATGTTATGGCTTATATAATCAGTGGTTTAAAAATGCTGTGCTTCATTGACCAGAATACAGCATGTTAGAAATGAAACTAATGTGTTCACTCTTTCTTGGGTGGTCCTTTCTTAAGGCAGCTATCTTGGTAGAAAATTCTGTCAGATTTATGTTTTGTGCTTGTGATATACTAGAGTAAAATATCTAAGTCTAAATATGCGTATGTGAAGTTGTACAGTCATACAGATTTATGGCATTGCACATTTATCAAACATCCAAATTAATCACTTGTAGAAATGTCTGTCCCTCAGTGGAGAGCAAAGGACTTCTTCAAGGTGTTTTAAGAGGGTGGATGGTTCACAACAAACCACAGAAGTACGTCTTCATACAGCATAGCAAGAGAGTGACAGTGAATTCTACAGCCAGTTCTGAGTACTAAGGTTTTGATGAATTGACAAATTAATGAAAGAAGAATGCATCAAAGTCTATGAAACATACTGCTAACGCTCTGAAAGTCCAAAGCTGCATATCCCTGGGAGTGAGAGTATGTACTGAAAGAGGAATCATATATGCCTTATATGATCTTCTGCTCTGCACTGGGTATTTCCTATTTATGCCATTTGTCTCACCAGTACAGCTGCTATTGTGTTAGTCAAATTTAGGGTTTTTATTGGTCTAAAAAATGATATGCATAATTTAATGTTTAATATTATAGTGAATGTATATGAAAGCTGCACAAAGCATGTTTGGTTAGAAAGAAGACTCATTTGAGATTCTGGCCTCTGTTTTCTGACTGTCTAACTCTTCTATATGAATATAGATACTTTAGGTTACATGGACACCTCCATTTTTTTGGATATTGAATCGCATGGGTATTTCCCTTAGGTCAGATCATCCCATTTCTTAGAATGTAATACTAGATACTGGTCACAGACCTTATCAAAATTCCTCTTGGATTTTTTTTTTTGGTAGTTTTTGACTTTGGTATTTAAAAACTTGATTAGTCATGGGAAAGGGGCAGACAGTTTGACGTGGTTCTCTTCGTTTTCTTTTTTGTTTTCCTGTTCATTAACAGTTCTGTGGATGCATCTTAACTATTGGTTTGGCATTGTAGACTCTCTTAAAACTGCAGGATTTTTCTTGTGCTTATATCACACTGACTTGATAAGGGCCTTTTTTGATTCTTGTACTGAAACCCAAAGGGCAGCTCAAGATGGAAAAATCAGTTGGCATTGTAATGAACAAATGCACACTTGTTGGGTGTAGGTATGAAATTAATTCATATTTCTGTCAGACTTGTGATTGGCAGCTGTCATTAGCAGTTAATCTTTAACCTTTGTGTTTCTATAAACCTTACAACTGCATCGTTAAAGTTTTATGGTGCACATAGTTCAGGCCACGTGTCTGTCACAGACCTTAAATTAGTATCTGTACAAAAAATACTGACAGCCTGAGATATTCTCAAAGCCCTAATGTTCTCAAAGCAAAGGGTGGTAAGTGGCTGTAGTAGGGCTACGTTTCCCAATACTGCATAATAATACACAAAATAAATCTCATACTGACAGCCCTAGATGTTATCAAAGCACAGAATGGTAGTGGCTGTAGCAGGGCCACATTTCCCAATGCTGCATACCAGTGCCCCTCAGGTCTGTCTTTATAGATGTCCTTAAGAGGAATGCAGATATCATTTTGGTTCATTCACTTAATTGCCATCAAGGAATGTAATTTTTACTGGCTGCAGCAGCTATGTGATATAGCCCCTATATTTGCTATTTCATTCTCACTTACTAGAGAAGCCGGACAGTAATTCATTAGCCTTTTTGCCTTTCCACAGCTCCTGGAGCCTGTTTGCCACCAGCTCTTTGAACTTTATCGTAGTTCTGAAGTTCGGCTCAAGAGATTCACTCTGCAATTTTTGCCAGAGTTGATCTGGGTGTATCTGCGTCTTACTGCCAGCAGGGACAGGCAGAGTAATGGTTGCATTGAAGCATTGCTGCTTGGCATTTACAACTTGGTAAGTGAGAAGAGTGGGAATGGCTTTAAGAAAGCTTTGATCTGAGGTTTCGCATCACTGACCACTAAGAATAAAGTAAATTATTGGAACAACATATTTAAAAATATAGTACACTTACATGAAAGCGTATTTAATCAGAAAAAAAGCATAATGTAATGAAGGTCTAGTAAGAATGTGTTTGCAAAAATAATTTTTTTTTAATAGTAATTTATTTGGGGTGAACAACTAAAAAGGATTGTCTCATGGGCTTTCTTGAACTGTTACATATTGGTGTTTTTAAGGAAATTAAGTAGTCTTCCTTAATGTTGAAAAATACAGCTTTCTATGGAGACAATTGTCAGGCCAATATGCTTGGTGAATCTTTGTGTCACTTCCCCCTGCCCCCTGCTTACTCTGAATATGTCTTTTTAAGGGTAATTTGAAGCTGAAACCACTCTGCATGCTAGCACTTAGATACATGTATGTGTACATTTGAGGCAGGTAGTTGTCTTCAGTGGAACTGTGATTTTAAGAATAAGTGAAGTAACTGTAAATGATCAAGTTTGGCTGCTGGATGTAAAAGTAATTTTTTAGATCCTTACCTTAGCCTGAAAATGTTTATTCTTGTAATGCTATGAGGCTATTTCATAAATTTAGTAATACTGCCAAGATAGGCATTCTCTACTGGAAATTTCTGTGTTATAGGACTTGAAAAATTGTTATACCAAAACATTGCCCTTCTCTCTATTACCACAGTAAATGCCTCCTTTGAATTGTGTAGCGTGCTTCTACAATGATGAGACACAGGACAGTCAAACTGTAGTTCTTAATTTTATTTTATTTTTTTTATTATGTGTCTGTAGATCAGCTCTAACAACTGGAAGATCCAGTTATTTTAGATTTATTCTGAAGAAAAAACACTGGAAACTGCTTGCTGATTTTTTTGGTCCTGTTTGCTGTGTTGAAGTAGCATGTGTATCTTTGTTGACTGTTTTCTCATAAAGGTCCTTTTGCAGTTCCTTTGAAAGTCATGTTGGTGATTCATATTTTTTAAGGACATTAATTTCTTCATTCTCTCCAGATTCAGGAAGAAAGAGGCCTCAAAATGGACAGTGGTTCCCACTAGTTTTTTTTTTTTCTATGTTGTTGGTATTTTTCTGCACATATACTGAGACTGAAGGAGTGAGTTTATTTTCTCAATACTTAGCAAGTGAAAGACAAGGATAAATCTTTTGCATTCTGCTAAATTCTATCAGCTGTCCTCCCATTGTGATCCTTAAAGCGTACTACAAGTACTGTGCTACCTTGGGCTAAGTTTTCACATAAACTGGAATGGCAAGAGCACATTGTTTGGAAATTTGCTGTACAAAGCGAAAAGGCAGAAATTTAGACTCCTTTTTGTCTTATGTGATTGCTCTGAGTATATTTGCTTTAAAAACTGCTGGGTTTGCTTATGTAGTAGCCTAGCAACTATAAAATCTGACCAGTTTGAAAGTCTTTTGAGAAAACATTCTGTGTATTTCTTACTGATTGCCTGAAGAAACCTTGCCAGTCCCCTTGATTTCACCTTTTCTCTGTGGTGCATTTGTTATGAAGTACTGCCCATTGTCAGCAAGTGACTCATCAGCCCTCCTGTGTCTGTATCTTCCCGGCTTAAAGTTTAACCTTGCTTCACTATGCAGTTCTATTATAAATAAATGTTATAATGTCAAGGTGGGCGAGAAAAGCTTTTTGTTCTTTTTTTGTTTTTGGTGAAGTCACACTGATCAAGGAGCAAATTCAGAGTTTTTTAAGTGTTTTTAAATATGAATGAAAATTTGCTGATGTTCTGGAAACACACAGAGACATTAGGGTGTTAGATGTCCCCATCTGATAAGACTATTAACTTTTTATTTGTTAAATGCCTTCTAAGAATTGAAAATTATTCCAAGCCCTGTCACCTTACTTTTGTTTGGGTTTTGGTTTTGTTTTTTAATGCAGGAAATTGCTGACAAAGATGGAAACAACAAAGTTTTATCTTTCACCATCCCTTCATTATCTAAACCCTCAATATATCATGAGGTAAGAGAGCTGCTGTGGTAAATTAGAATTGGATCTATTAGAGGAATGAAAACTGGATCCATTTCATGCAGCAGGCCATTTTAGATGCATCTTGTTGCAGTAAGTTTTCAATGTCAGTAGCTTGCAATTAGTGTAATTGAATTCAATAGCATTAGTAGAAGAAAAGGAATGTAAATGTTGAAAAAATCTTTGCTGACAGTGCCCATTTTGAGTGGAGGTTAGTTGTGTTGTAGTCGCAGCTGTGGTTTTTTTGCCTCTTAGGTGTTAGTATAAAAGTAGTCTTCCTTCTTCTAACTCCTCCTTAATACAGTTTGAATGTGGAATTTTTTTTTTTCTCTACTGTTGCTGTACAAAACATCTATGCAATTAGGACAAACTTATTATAAATGGATATGTAAGAATCGAAGTTGAAAATTGCTCTCATCTGCTCTATTGCTTGTAAGCGTGGAAAGTGTTTATAATAATGAAATTAGGCAATGTTTTTAGATTTACTGTGTTCTGGAGTAATCTTCATTTTTACAGATCAGAAGACAAGTATGTCTTTTGGCTTGGGTGGTTAGGAGTTTTAATGCTTTCGGGGACTTTTTATTTATGACTTGATTTCTTCCCCCTCCGTCCTTCCTTCTCCTACCACCTACTTCTAGCCCTCTACTATTGGATCCATGGCTTTAACTGAAGGAGCTCTATGTCAGCATGATCTCATCAGGGTAGTTTACAGTGATCTTCATCCTCAAAGAGAAACCTTCACAGCACAGAATCGGTAGGTGGATGTATTCTAATATCACCTTTAATAGCCTGTTTCAAGTTAGTGCATTATAATGAAAGAGGATTTATGGATTTGTGTGTTTACTTCTGACACTTTTTCTGTGAGGTATTTTTTGAGACCGAGTTGTAGAATTCTTGTGTTAAATTCTGATGAAATAGTAGGAATTTAAACTATGCAAGGTTTTGCTCTTGTCTCTTTTCAGGTTTGAGGTGCTGAGCTTTCTTATGCTGTGCTACAATTCTGCTATTGTCTATATGCCTGCCTCTTCTTACCAATCACTTTGTAGGATGGGTTCCAGGTGAGACGCGTGCCTTTGAAATAATCTTGCAGGGTGCATCTAGACTCCTAAATATTCATCCAGCAAAAAAAGAATGAATTTACTTGTTGTGTTTAATAACTTAAAATATGTAAATCTTGGTCGGTCCTGCAACTTAATTGGAAATTTGAAACTCTGCTTCCAATACAGATAAAACACGTGGTTTATTGTACTACTGCATGGGCTTTCGTTCTAGTTATGTAACTTTCTGTTATTTCGAAAGAAAAAAAAAAAAGGCAATTTTTGGGGAAAATTAGTTGAAGCTACTCAGGCTGATTGGCCTTTTTTGGATTTACTTGTCTTTCAGACATTTTTCACTATGGTCAGATGAAAAACCCTGTGAGGAATAGCACCAGTTTCCTCTGCTTCCAAATATTAATGTCTGTCTTCTGAGGATGGTTTATATGAAGTGTTTGCATAATGTTCTGGGTTTTAGTGATTTATTTGGGTTTTTCTTTGCTTTGGGTGGGGTTTTTTTGTCTTTTTTTTTCTTTTTTTTGGTCCTTCCTTTCTTTTTTTCCCTGATAATAACATCCCGCTTTCTGGAGAATTCACTACTGTGATTTCTCAGACTCTTACACATGGCCTTTATATAACCTTCTACTTGAATAGTCTTAGAAGCATCTGGTTGGCAAAGATCCCTGCTTTTTGTTCTGAAAAATCTCAAGTGTATCTGATATTCCCACATGCCTGTTTTTACCAGCATTTTTGTCTCAAATGAGGTAAACTCTCTCTCCTGCTACCCCAAAACAGAGGCACCTCTTCAAATGTTTTTTGATTTAGCTTGTTTGTTTCAGCACAATACTGCCACGAAAGAAAAGCATTACATGCAATTCAGTTACGTAGGAAGAAGGATCAGACTAGCTTCCAGCAACATATATTATGTAGTGGCACACACATGCAGTTAAGATTATAGCCTCTTTTCTTTCCCATGATTTCTGATGGGAATGGGTTAATTCTTGGTATGCTTCCATCATCTTCATTTGGCTGTGCTAAATTTGCCAAATATGTTGAATTTTCCTGCATTTGAAAATTAGATCTGTGGGTAGAGAAGAGACAACATTTTATAGGTTAGGAATTTTTTTGTTGTTTTTGAAACAATGCAGCAATTATTATGTATTAGTGGCCATGTGTTGCTTCCATGATGAAGATTCATATATTAAAGTTATGAATAAATTATTCGGTTTTTTTACGGAGACTCAATGTGATGCAGTATATGGGAAGGCAGGCCCTTTTTCAAGGGTCAGAAGTATTTTTTTAGAAAGCAGCTGAGAGCAATTCTCAAGAATACAGTATCAGTGTTATCCATCTTTAGGTAAAAGGTGATTGCATGCTGTCATCATACATTAGATAGGAGATAACAGACTTGTCTTTTATACCACTGAAATATTTCCTTTAAAGAAAGTTGGTTTTGGTTACCGAATTTTGTGGAGAGTTTCCTACTTGGTGGCTGTCAGTAGGGAACATCTTGCCACCCTCATTCTTTAGAAGCTGGTTATGATTTGAAGAAAACAGATGGAGTTAATGGCTATATTAGAATAACACTGGATTATCAGCAAGTCACGTCTCAAGGCACTGTTGTAAAACTGCTTTAATGGTTGGGAGAGCAACATAAGAATGTTCAGTGTTGTGTACTTATATTTTGAAAAATAAATTTTGAAAATCAACTAAAATCTCTGCGATGTAAAGACATGTGTAGTCTTTGTGGGGTTAACATTTTGTTATAATGGTGTGTTTTTTCAGGCTGTGTGTGAGTGGATTTCCACGGCAGCATGAGAAACGCTGGAAAGAACACTGTGGTAGAGTGGTGTTAGACCCTGACTTCATGGTGCAGCTGCTCACAGGTGTCTATTATGCCATGTAAGTGGATGGTTTTTTTCTGTAAAGAGAAATGTCTAGTTTTATGTGAATTAAAATACAAATGTTAGTTGGTTTATGATTGAAAAAAATAATTTATAACTTGATTAGTGTATTTCCCATTACTTGCTTGGCCATAATAATTTGAAAATATCTTTGTCAGCATTGAATTAGGTGATGAAGGGCCAGAAGTAGGTGCTGAAGAGAGTTAGGCTTCTGGTTTCATCTCTTCCCAAGCTTCCACTACCACCAAATACCTTCTGTTCACAAGCATAATGAGCTTGGATGCCAAGATAACCTGATGAAGTGCAGACCTCTTGAATGTCAGTAGCTTCTGAGGTTGCAAAAATCCATTTCTGATGGAAATTCAGTTCTGCTAAGTAGTGTTAACCGTTACATCTTGACCCCATTTTTTTTATTGTTTTAAGTTTGTCCTGATTATGGCATCAGCTCTGTCTTGGAGGTGACAGGGAGCAGCTTTTTTGTTATATTGAGAAGATTAATAATAAAGTCCTTTGCCTATACTTTTAAAAGAAGTGAAGGGGCCGGGGTCTACATGCAGTTGATGAACTTTCTATATAAGCAAAGCAGTGAAGAGTTGGATTTGGGCAGAAAAAAGACAAGATTGAGTTCATAAGATATGCATGATAAATATCTTTCTTTACTTTTTAGATATAATGGTCAGTGGGATCTTGGCCAGGAGGTATTGGAGGACATAATTTACAGAGCACAGCTTGAACTCTACTCACAGCCTCTGCTGGTAAGAAATAATCCATTGCAATTTACATGGACTTGGTTAAGAGGAGTATGTATGTGTTTTTCAAGTGGACTGGTAATGAAAGCATTTGTAGCCATTTACTGCGCTCCCAAATGCAAGTGGTTGTTAACAGCTGGTGTTTTCAACGTAGCTATTTATACCGTGCTTTTTCTGCTTGAATATTAAGCTAGGGTGCTGGGATCTCCTAGGAGTCACTGGTGCTGACAGCTAGGATTTTCTAATGTATTACAGTTGGATCAAAATGTTTATGTTGTTTTGGCATGAGCTACCGATGAGTGAATCAAAGAGGCTAAACTGAATGGTTATATGTCATAAGACATTGGTTGCAAAAAAGGTCCTTTTCTTTGCTTCTAGACCATCATCAGGGTTTAGAATATGCTGTGTGGTTAAAATGATAATACAGTAGAAAAAGCAACAACAGGATAGAGCTTAAAGAGCTTCATCTCTAAAGTCAATGTCAGATTTTGATTGATCAAAGTCACACAGGTCTTAATCTTTACCTTCTTTAGAGGAGCAGCAATAGAATGGAGTTCTTCGGATTGTTTGGCTTTTTCAGTTTCCACTATACTTGCTGTTCTGATCGTAAGAAGAGAGAAATGAAATGGGGAAAGTGGTGAAACTGTGCTGGATGCAGGTGGATGTTACTGGGAAGGATGAGGGGGTTGACAGAGAGAAAGGAGTAATGGAAGGATTTTATTTTTTTTCAGATGTAGGAATGAGGATCAACATAAGGGGGAAAATCAAGGAGAAGAAAGTAAAGACCAGTGTCTGAGTTTCTGCATCAAAATTATGGTTGGGAGCCGTTAGTGCTCCTCTGAACTAACAGCAATAAAATTTCACTGCTTTTTACATAACTGAGAAAGAAGTGTATTGGGAAAAATCTTTTTATGTGGCAATCTGAGATCCCTCACTTCTGCAATAAATTACGTAAAATTATTCTCTTGATGAATTAATATTGTCTGTAAAATTTATCTACAGGCTTTCTACACTGCTGCATTTTAATGCTTGGTATCCATTGAATTATTTTAATAGTTGGTTCCATTTGGAAATGACTCATTGCACCATCAGATCGAAAGTTTTAAATTAAATATTGAACCTGCTGAATTGGGCCGCACTATCAAAACCTATTACATTTAAAAGGTGTGTAGGAGGATCTGGAACTTAATTCATTTGATGATATGACAATTTTCAGTCCGGATTGTTCATTTTTAATCAGTTTGGCCTTAGAGATTACTTCTAATTGTAAGAATCTTCTGGAACATCTTTGTTTTTTTCCAAATCTACTTTTACCTCTCCACCCCATTGTCTGGTGTCGATGACATCACCAATTTTTCCCCCTTCCCCATTTGTCAGGTTTCTCATGTATATGCGTGCAGGCACATCTGTGGAGTTTTCTTCTTAATACTCTGATCATCGTCTTGCTTCCTGTCTTGTTTTACTGCAATTTTTAAAAAGCAATTTTAAGAAATGCTCAGTTCTGTAAAAAGATGACAGGCATGTCCTCGGCCTCATGCCATATATTGAAGTGATTTGACTTTTTTCAAAGGCTGGAGTCCTTTCACCTCATTGCATTCTCCAGGAGATGTGTATAATCCAGCAGCATTATAAAATTTTGTATTTTAAACTTAAAACTACTGGCACCAAGTAAAATATCATCTGTGCAGCATCCCAGATAAGTTTCGAGTTCAGCCTCTGCCTAGGATTTCCTAACAGCAGCAAATTGTTTGAAGTCCATTTAATATTCAGGCAACTCTGCACGTTAGGATTATTTTTAGATCTCTGTATTCAAGCTATTTGTGTAATTATGAGAATACTGTCAGTCATCATTACAGTGAGAAACGTCATGGTCCCTGTGTTTGGGTATGTCTCTTGGAGATACGTTTTTGACAATATAGTAGATCCATAGAATCACAGAATCATAGAGTGGTTTAAGTTGTAAAGATCATCTAGTTCCAACCACTCTGCCATGGGCAGGGACACCTCCCACTAGACCAGGCTGCTCAAAGCCCCATCCAGCCTGGCCTTGAACACTTCCAGGGATGGGGCACCCACAGCTTCCCTGGACAACCTGTTCCACTGCCTCACCACCCTCACAGTAAAGAATTTCTTTCTGATATCTAATCTAAATCTACGCTCGTTCAGTTTAACACCGTTACTTCTCGTCCTATCACTACGTGCCCTTTTAAAAAGTCGCTCCTCATCTTTCCTGTAGGCCCCCTTCAGATACTGGAAGGCCACTATAAGGTCTCCCTGGAGCCTTCTCTTCTCCAGGCTGAACGA
>VYZM01021211.1:93315-121443 GCA_013398915.1 Dromas ardeola | reverse complement strand
AAATTTTTTTTTTTTTTTTGCTGTGTGCTGATGTGGTACATGTATAACTTCTCAAAATTACCCCTTTAGTGCAGTGTTTCAGTTGTGGGAGCTTGTTTTGTTGTTTTTCAGACAAGTACTGTTCAACATCTGTCTTACAAAATGAGTCATCACTAATATCGACAAACCAGCTGTAATAACAGGCTTTGCCAGTGCTGTGTATCATGTTTATCATTAATGCTTCTAGATGTGTCTCAAACTATGCCAAGGTGCTTTAAGATCATAGCGAAACTTTATACACTGAAGTTCAGTACACTTCAAAGTACTGTGGTGGAAATAAAATTAGAAGTGTCTGGGATATGGGTTGAGGGAATAATCTGCCGTCTTTCTGATTATATATGCTAAGTACTAAACAAAGTACAAAACATACTTAAAATTTTCTGACACCTGTGACAAATATTTAAACTTAAATCTCTTCATCCTGAGTTCACTCTGCTGTGTCTTGTTTTAGAACATTTGGTACTTGACGTGAGGCACTAGATTTAGATTTCTGCAGTATTTCAGTGCAACTACAGCATTGTAAAAGAAGGTAAAAAAGCAGAACACTACTATTTTTCCCAGTGTATGTGTACATGCATGCACATACATGTAATTTTTAGGTGAGCAAGTGTGGGTACTATATTTTGACGTATATATACAAGTAAGTAGGGATAAATGAATTATTCCTTGATACAATATTTACCACATCACAATATGCTGCCATTTTGCAACTAATTTTTGTTGGGCTTGGTAATTTTAAGAAAATATAAGATGTTGGGACTGCTAACTGCAGCTTAATTATGCTTTTCAGGGGTTTATTTTGAGCAGCTTTTTGGTTGAGCCACTTTTTTTCATCCTGCAGGCAACAAAGTGTTGAAGTAAAAATACCTATTAAAATAAATGTTGCAAGATGACAGTTTAAATTGCTGTATTATCCTTTTAGTTTTCATTTGGAGACTTTGTATGCCACTGTCCATTTTAATGCAGATTTCTTTGAATACCCTTTCTGATGTGAATTTGGAAAAGTTTTTTAACAGTATAATTCATTCTGTAATGCTGAACATCATGTTGCAGCCAGTAAGCATTAGATCTAGTATTTGTAGTTTGCAAGCGTGTTGGTCTTAAATACAACATTTCCAACATACTCCTGCTAGCTTTAACATAATTAAAATTATCTGGTTTAACATCAAAATAGTGAGAGAAAAATGTTTTCTGACAAAGTATTTATTTGCACTACTTATGAATACTGGAGTTTACTGGGACGGGTTTTTTTCTCACCATGTGAGGTTTACTTGTGTGTGGGTAGGTACGTACATTTGTCACGTGTTGACAATCAATTGCCTCAACTGTGTGTATACTGTATGTAAATATGAACATATTTTTCAAGATTAAGGGGGAAACCTGCATCTTAATGGTGGTAAAGCTACTCTGTAGTAAGGTGACCCCAACTCTAATCCCTTTTTGTCTCCAGATACTATGTGGTTTGTTTTACTTCTTTAATGAAGATTATTCGTGTTCTTGGAAAATTTTAGCTCAAGGGAAATTTTCCTTAATATTTAATGTATAACATGTTCAGAGAACTATATTTTGAAAAATTAATTTTGGAATAGATAATTCTATGCTATGGCTGTATTTTAACCTAAGAATTTAAATTTGTCCTATTTTATCATGAACCAATGGCTATCTCTTTTAAGTGTTCAGCATTTTAACTTCGGTCACAAACCAGAAATTTTTGTTTATCTTGGCTTACAAATTTAAACTAATTTGAAGACTAAGTGAGAACAAAGAACAACTTTGAGTAAAATCATTAAAATCAAGCAGTACAGACCTAGGTACTGTACTCATAATCCTGGAGGAGGTGTGGAAAATATAATAGAACATGTTTGAATAAAACACATGTACTGCACACAAAACAAAAAGATGTTTCTGATGTTAGTAAATCTAATAATCTCATCCTTAAATTCTGCAATTATTTCATTGCCAAAGATACTGCTACCTTGGCATGTTTAATATAGCATTAAAGCCATTAGATAGGTCTCATTTGTGACAACCATTTACATCATAGCAATAGTTTGCATCAGAAGAGTAAACATGCCCCTTTTTTTTATTTATTTAAATTTCTTGTTTAGGGTAATTGCAGGACTAAAATTGCAAAATATCCCTCCTTTCCAAGCATGGTAAGCAAAGAAGCCAGATCCTCTGTACTTGCATTGTATTCTTGGTTGATATCAAATTGTTCAATATTTCATATTCTTCAGTATTTTAAATGCTGTTTGTTTCTATATGGGCCTTAATCTTTCTTGATTATTTTTTAGTTTGTTTTCCCACTGGCCCTCGGATAAACTTTGCTGTAGAAAGCTTTTCTGTAGGTGATTCAGGGTAACAGATCATGACACGGATGTTGTGTTAGTGTACACACGTATCAGTCTATCAAAATTTGAATGTCATGACGAGCTGAAGAGCCAAAATACTCACCTGCCTCTTACACGGTGGTGGAAGAGGATGGAGAACTGTGAGCAGCTTGGTTTGTCAGTAGTTCCTGAAAGAAAACAGTAAATGGATTTTGCAAGACTGCTATGTATGAGGCTTTCCACATAGTCATTATGAAATTTTATTTAAAATAACACAAATCTTGGAACAAGATTTCAAAACATTAACAGCTAGCCATTTCAGATAAGTTTGGCAAGTGTCAGGGCCTGTGACATTAAAAGTTCAGAAACAAGCTGTAGAAGTCTAAGCGTACCTTACAGCTTCCAGAAATGGATTTAGTAAAAATCTGTCCCATGTTATTTGTCTGTATTCAAGATGTAATGAAAAAAAATACAATTTTTGCTTCCATTCTTTTATTTATTTTTCTTTAGACTACCCCCCTCCCCTGCTTTTTTTGTGTTGGCTTTTTTTTTTTTTACTGTGTTCATCAGATTTTACCAAAGGGAGTATCTGAGGGACCAAATGAATTTAAAATGGGTCCATAAATTATCCTGCCTATCCTATAAAGGATTACTAAGCTATTCCTGTGAGGAGCTGTTGATGGGAACAGATGTATAGTAAAACTTTGTGTCTGTGCAGTAAAATCTTGTCCGTCCTAAATTTTAGCTTCTGCATGATTAGCAAAGTGATGAGATCAAGTTTTGTTAACCAATTACTTGGTTGTGAGCTCCCAGTCTTTCACAGTCAGTGAGATGTAAGCAATTTTGAGTGGACGATCTTTGTATTCTGATAGAACTCTTTAAAGCAATTTAAATTTTGACTCTTGAAAATGTGATTAATCACTCATTAAAATGTGGAATAGAATTTATACCGGTTTTCAGTTTTAGAGGGTAAAATGATCAGGAAAGATTTCTGTTTAGGAGTATCTCGTAGCAACGTGACTCTGTCATGCTTTATCATGGAAACTTCCTTACAAATCGGTAGTGGATCCTGTGTATTTGAGTCCTCATCCTCCCCAGAACTGATCACAAAACAGAAAAAATAGTATGAATGAAACAACCTTTCTACCTTTTGTTCTAAAATAAGGAGGACTTGGGAGTGACAGAAGTACTGGCTATTGACACTGTTCTTCCTGTTCAGGCAGTTGTTATTGTTGTGCTAGACTTCCATGTTATTAGTTTATGAAAAATGCAAGTAGTAAAAACTTTGTGGCTTCAAGTGTACAGTAGGTGTGTGTTAACAACCTCTCAGGATAAAACAACTTGTCCAAGTATTAATAGATTTCTAGTACTGGGGTGTGTCTGTGTGGTTTTGTGTGCTAGTGTTCAATGATTACTTTGAAATAAGACTTCTTACTGTTTTCTTGCAGATAGTGAGTACTTTTGGGATGGATACTACTAGCTGGTTGTTTATGGAAAAATACCATATGATTAAATAAAATTGAGTCATTTAACATTTTTTCCATATCGAAGATTCCAGGAAAAAGCTAATAAAGATTTTTTAATAATTAAATCAGATACTCTTAATACATTTTAGATTTACTACCGTAGCTTTTATTTGGTATAAAAGAACTCCAACAACTAAATTGAGGTACCCCATGCTGCATTTTTTAAATTTGTAATTCCTGTACTTTACAATGAATCTTTTGATCTGTTTTTGTCCTTGTAAGAATACAGGATATGCCGTCAATTTTGCTAGCAAAAAGAAACATTCTGCAAGGGTTAAAAGGTTATTTTCTTACTTTTTTCTGTCATACCAGGTTTGTTTCTCTGAACTAAGGTTTCTGAGGATTTTTACTACTTTAGCATTATGTAATCTTATCTCTGTCACAGAAGGAGCATAAGCAGCAAGTAGCCCACTTCTCGTGGACACACGGCCTATAGGCGAGAGGACGCGGTGTGGTGGTGTGTCCCCTCTTCACCAGGACGGCCCCGGCCTGCTGGGACCGACCCTGGGCGGTCAGGATTCGGTTCTGGTGAAGGACTAAACCAAACGGGTTTTTACTAATCGCGACCTCTGCTGTGTAGGATGTCCTTTAACCTGGGACCAGGGAAAAAAAAAAATCTTCATTCTTAGACCTGAAGATGGCACGTATTGACGATCATGTTATTGGTGCATGTAAGCCATTATCTTAACTGTCTTACTGAGCTGGTTAATGCTGTTGACTGTTGTTGAAATGTGAAATGTAGTTACTATTGACCTTTGTAAATACCTGCCAGAGATGAAATATAATTATTTTAAATCGTTGTAAATAGAGATGTATAAAACTCGACACAATCTGCAATGCAGAAAAAAATAATTATATATATATAAATATATAAAGATGTTAAATAAATATTGTGCTGTTTCTGAACAGAAATTAATACTTTGTGAATTGCGCTTTTTTTAATTTTTTTTTTTAACTTTGATTTATGTTTATGGGGTTGCACACCGCAGGGCACACCTGCAGGCCTTCACAGCGTGGGCACCCGGGGAGGCGGCAGCAGCCGCCGGGGGCTGCGTGTGCGAGTTCACCGCGCCCGGGAGGAGCGCTCGCTGTAGCCGCTGTTGTCCGGCTGTTTCTCTGAAGAAGCCCTGGGCCGGGAGGAGAGCCCTGGGCCGGGAGGAGAGCCCTGGGCCGGGAGGAGAGCCCTGGGCCGGGAGGAGAGCCCTGGGCCGGGGCCGTTCCCGCCCGGCTCTCGCGGCGGCTTCCCGTCGCCACGGCAACCGCGGGCGCCCGCCCGGCGGGGGCGCTCTTCGCCGGCAGCGGAAGTCCCGCCCTCTCGCAGCTCCCGCCCGGTGGGAGGTGGGGCAGCAAAGAGGGTCGCGGATTGGCCGAGGCACAGGTCAGTCAAGGTGCGGCGGCGACGTTCAGTGCCCGCCCAGCTCCCTCTCAGGGAGTGGAGTCGCCCGTTATCCGGCACGTGAACCCGCTTCCGCCTCCTGCTGCCGCCGCGGGGGGCGGCCGGGGGCCGGCGGCAGAGGGGACAGGAGCCCCGGGGTCGACTCTCGGGCCCCGGGCCTGGGCCCCGTGGAGGGCGGCGCGGTGAGACGGGGGACTGTCCCGACGGTTCACTGCCGCCGTGCGCGCCTTGCGGCAGCGCCCCCTGGCGGCGGGGCTGGGCGGGACCCGCGTGTCTGAGGCGCGGGTGCTCGCAGGGTGCCCGCCATGAGCCAGCCGGAGGGGAGGGGCGGCGGCCTGCGGGTGAAGTTCGTGCCTGACGAGGAGGTCCTGAAGCACATTGCTGACGACCCAGGTACACCCCGCCCGGGGCGGCGCCGGGCTGCTCCCAGGGCGCTGGGAGAGGGGGCTGGGCGGCCTCGGCCCCCCCCCCGGGAACGGAGCCCTTCTCCAGCAGCCGGGGCGGCTGAGCGCCTTAGCCGGGCTGCAGGCAGGACGACGCCTCCAGCGTCGTTCTTTTCCTACTGCCTCTTCCGCAGTTTATTCCTGTGCCCGCCCCGGCACATGGCAAGGGGCAGCTGAAGGCGGTGTGGGTACCAGCTCTCGGTATTAGCTTCCCGAGCAGCGGTGTGTGTGACGGCCTGGGAGGGGGGGCACAAAAAGCTTGGCTTCCCAGGTACTTCCCAACCCCTGACGTGGTTAAACGCACACAGAGTCAAATCGGAGCAAGGTTCGAGGTGGTAGTTGCAGGAGTCTTTTGCTGCAGTTTTAACTACTTTTAAGGTTGGAACCTCTATGGAGATGCTTAAGACTTGCTGTACAAGGCACAGAGCACCCTGATCTGACTTTGCTGTTGGTCCTGCTTTGAGCAGAAGGTCAGGCAGACACTCTCCAGAGGTCTCAGCCTAAATCTCCCAATAGTGTACTGGCAGCCTATATATAGGCCAGGTCTTTTCCATTTGCTCCCCTTTGCTAGGGCGAGATAGGGGATGCTAAATACCATCCCCTTTAATGCAATTTGATACTTCCACGTGTGAGTCAGTGTTATTTCTCCCAAACTCTGGAAGCTGGTGTGTGCTGAAATGGGGATCCTGACCTCATGGACTGCAGGGGCCAGCTTTTGTGGTAAAGGAGGGACTAATGGCTGTAGGGTCATCTGACCACTGGGGCATAGACCAGTTATTCTTTTAGAGGGACATCTTTTCAGCGTTGTATCTGTTTAGTGATTTGCACAACAGGAACTTGGTCTCTAAATGGCGTAGCTGTGTACTACTGCAATAGAAATAATGAAATATCAGGGGGTTAAAACTTTTATTGTAATCCCAGGTGTTAAAGTACGGAAGGACAAGACTCAGCTGACAGTCAATGTGAAGACATTTGTGAAGAAACTTGAGAATATTTCAGACGATGAAGCTGAGGAGATCCTGGAA
Source organism: Dromas ardeola (assembly GCA_013398915.1). Lineage (NCBI taxonomy): Eukaryota > Metazoa > Chordata > Aves > Charadriiformes > Dromadidae > Dromas > Dromas ardeola. Next base: position 114,684 of record VYZM01021211.1, on the reverse strand, counting down.
GAGAAGAAATATGTTGCCGCTCTTGGAATATGTGCCCAAGGTATTAGCAGTGGAAGACCTAACACAGCTCTGACTTCAGGAGATTCTTACATTGTCAAGGTTGTACAGTGTTGATAAAATTGTTTTTGAGTCCTGACCAGTTCTGGCTGTGCTTGTGGTAACAGAGGAGAGGATAATGATTCTAGGATTTTATTATGATATTTATTTCATCACACCTGCAATATAAAGAGTCCTTTGAGGCAAATAGTAAAATGTTTCATTCCATTTTCCTTGGGTTGGGAATATACCAGTGTTTTTTAAATAGCTACAAGTAACATTTCTTTTCACAGATTCAATGGGAAATGGCTCAAGTGTAAGTGGTGGTGAAGTTTACCCATTCCAGACTCCCAAACGCTCCAGCAAAATGGCAGAGCTGGGTATGTTTTCCTCTCTCTTCTTTCATTCTTGCTCTGGCTATAGTCTTTTTTTGTGCACGGTGTTAACGTGATTTGTCGCTTCTGTTTATTCAAAAGATATGTTTGCCATATTTCAGTAGCTTTTATCTGTCTCTGAATCAATCTTTCACAAAAGCACAGGGCTAGGACAAAGCAAAGGCATGGTGAGGATAAGAAATACAGATAATAAATAAATGCATAAGAAAAGTGGAAGTTTCTTAATGCTGGGAGAAAGTCTGTTTGTAAGTGCCAAAGGATGGCAGGGATTTTATTTGTGTAACTTAGAAAGATGTAAGAATAAGTCGTTATGTAGCAAAGAGTCAAAAAAAGGCAGTATTAGCTTTGTGTGTCAGGGGATTTCTCCTACTCAAAAGTGTCTGAGCATGCTTGCTAGGCTAACTGTGGGCTTAGGAGAAGCAAGCAGACGTGGCAGTTTTGGAGAGGGTGGGCTGTTCTGTTTCAAACGAGATGCTTGAGCCCTGCTGCCACTATGTTTCTTCTCAGTTGAAGAGTCTGTATGCTCAGCACCATCTGAACTTCATTGGTGTTTAGCTGTCACAGCTACTGATAAATCTTACAAAGGATGATCCAAGGGAGGAGGATCATCATTCTGTATCACTGTGCCTCTCTACTTCTCCTCTGGGCTTCTACTTGGGAGTTGGGAATTTGTGTGTTTCTTGCACCGCCTTTGCAGCAGGGTAGGTTTCACTGGTGCTCCCTCCTGGAGCCATGACTCAGTTTGAAAACTGAGGCAAGTCATACAATGTAAGGCTGGTTTTCTTGAGGGACTGTTAGCAGAATACAGGGGCTTTCCATATTGAGATCAGTGATTCAACTTCAGCTTGTGCTGGTAAGTAGTTGAAAGAGGTAAATAGGGTACAAGAACCCACCTCCTGGGGAACTGATGTGTTTGCTGTACCTGCTGCTCTACTATGTCCAGTTGCAATTTTAAAGGACTAAGTGAGCATGACCAAACATTGCTGTGATTCAAAGACATGTGGTCTCCAAGGAGAAAAGCATGCTCTGCCATTACCTGAGTCTTCTAAAATGAACGTTCTAAAATTAATTAACAGTTCAGTCTTTGAAAATGTAAGGATTACATTCACCTTTAGGGTTAGAAAAAAAATGGATGTATCTGGTGCACTTAGTGAAATAGCTAAGAAATTAATACTTAGAGAGTGTTTCAGGTGTATGGCTCCATGGCTGGCTAGCCAGAGCTGGGAGTTTTGTATCTGACATGTGAAACTTCTTCCCTTCCCCCTATTTCCTACAGCCTCTGAATTAGCCCAGACACCAGGACAGAGTGTTGCACCTGATCACTCCGAGTGCCCTGAGAAGACAGCCAAAACCCCTCAAAGCAGCAGTAAGTCCTGTGATGCTTTGGGGAACTGAAGCTGAGTGAATGGGTGTTATGTTTCTGTTTGGGTGGTGAAGTGCACGCTTGAGTGCCAGCTTCTGTCATGCTTGAGTATACTAGTCAGCTTAACGTTGTAGACTGAACTGCTTGGTATGCATGGCCTCTGGTTCACCTGAGTGTCAGATCTTTTATTCTGTCCTGCTGGTGTAGAGAAAACAGGAACTTCTCTCTCATTTGTTGCTGTGACACTTAGTGATTTCCTCTGTGTTCAACAGAGGAATGCTTGCACTTGAGAGAGTTATGAGCTGGGCTGATTTGTTGAACACCAAATGGGTAGGATTGTGCAGGTGTTCATGTGTAAATTCACACTTTATTATATAATATTCAAGCACCCAATGCTGTAGGGAGATATACAGGTGGGAGAAGTCAGTGCAGCTCAACACTGGCAAGAGCATGTTACTTTGTGCTCAGAAACGGAGTCTGATGTGCTCAGGGGGAGGACATTAGCTCATTTTTCAGCCTTTTCCCTCCTGATGATGGCCTCCCAAAGCTGTGACCAGAATTAAAAGCTACCTTCTGTGTTAATAACACTGTCTTTGTTCTCTCCTTGCCTACCTGTGAGGAGCTAGAGACTTCCCTCATAGGATTAACCACCTAGAGAGCTGATATTTTGGCGCAGAGTATCTTTGAATAGTGAATGCCTGTTTTTCTAATGGACCATCTTGTACTGCTGTTGAAAATATGCAGTACTCTGAACAATGCTGTTTCTTGCTTTGCAGAACGTTCAAGTTCAAACAAAGTGCAGCAGAAGGTGAGTGATGACTCTGCTTTGCTTGAGTTCTTTTTTTTGGTTTGTAGTATTTTTTTTTTCCACTTTTAAATCTTGAACTGGCCAATTACTGCAGTTCTGGAAAGAAAGGATGTTGAAAACCCTTATCCATGGTACAGATGTTTCTCCTAATCAAACCAGGCAGGAGTAACTCAAGTGAGAACCAGAGCTACCGTTGGTCAGGACTATGGGATTTAGAATCAGTGGGCAAATAGTGGGTTTGACAGTTTAATTAGCATGGGTGGAGACTGTTTCCTTGCATCACACAAATGAGGATGTTAGACAATCCCTTAATATGCAGTTAAACTCATAGCTTTCCAGTTTCTTATCAAAGGAAGAAACAGCCTTAATTTTAAGGAGTGCTGTTAGAACAGGAATTCAAGAACTGTGGTACTGTTCAGTTTCATACTGTAGCATTAGTTTATAAAAAATAAATTGTGATTAAGGGGGGGATGGTGTAAGTTGATGTACTCTTTTGTTATGCTACAGAGAGATACAGTCCAGAACTGCCAGCTGTGTTGCTTATAAAGAGAGTGCTGTGAAACAGTTGGCTTTCTAAAATGGTATGGCATCATACTAGAAATGTGTGCACAGCTTTTCCAGTATGAAGTTCCAGGATGAGATATGCCTGTAACAGATGCTGTTTTGGGATGCCATGTTCACTCCTTGATGATTTCACATCCACTTTGATGGGATTAACAAAAGTGTTTCCTAAGTATTGCAGACTTGGTCTGGTGTCCGAGTTAGGCATGTGCTTTACACATATGTAAGGAATACGTGCCACTAGAACTTGATGAGCCCAGGCAGCTTGGGTTCCCTTTGCTGCACTTCTTCCAGGCTTAGTAGTCTGAGTGGTCTTCCGTCATTCTGGTAGTTGTTTTCATAGTGGAATTCCAAATGACTCAGAGTAGACAGTGTGAGGTGGAAGATGACTGCTCTGGGGAGCCAAAGCATTTCCAGTTTGTCATTGCTTAGATTTGACTCTTCTTAAGGGGCCAAGATTGGCATCTTGGTTGAGATTTTAAGGTTTTCTACCCTCCATGTCAGGATATTAGTGGAAAGAATTAAGCCCCTTTGGAACCTGATCCTACTCCCTTCTAGCTCTGAATGGCAAAACAAGAACTCTCCATACTTACTGCCTCTGCTTTCCTAGTTTCTTGAGGGCTGAAATAGCTTGGAAATGTAACCTGATTCTACACTTTGCTTGGCAGAGGGGTATTTTGAAGAGTTATATGTTTCTTCTTCTAATGCATGTTTTTTCTTTGCTGTTACAGAGTAAAAAGAAAGAATTTGTGTCTACCACACCTTACAGACTCAGAAAGAGGCTAGCAGGTAAAGATGAACCTTTGCAGTCAGCTCCCACAGTCAGTGAGGCGCTGTGTTCAGAGGAGGATGTTTCTCCTGGTGAGCCTCTGCCTGTAGTAGCAGTCTGACAGAAGCAATCTGATTCTTCCTGCAGAGTGTAGAAATGTCCTTAAGGAAGTCTGTGTAGACCTTTTCTCTGCAACAGATTGCTACTTAGGTAAGGGGTGGAAGGGTTAGAAGCACTAAGTTGCTGAACTTCAGTTCAGTAACATGATCAATGGAGACAAAACTCTCAGTAATCTAACCTATGCTGACACTTAAGTCTGGCACAATTGCTTGAACCAAATCATAAAACTTTTTAATGATGGCTGGGACATTCATGGTAAAGTATTTCCAGTAACTGGTTGGCTCTATATGCTCAGAATGAATGCAGAGGATAGTTTTGTGTGTGACATTTTGTGTTATATTTCTTCTTTTGTGTTGAGACACCAAGATTGAGCCAGATTCCGTCTGTGCTCTTCAATCAACATTGCTAACAGAGGTCTTTTACAAAACATTTTTTGCAGAGCATGACCCAGAAGATAGTCAGCTTGCATGATTGGCATTTGGGAAAACTGCTTAGAGAAACAGAGAATTCCATTGTCCATTTTTAGACACTTTTTATGGTAGGATTATGTTTCTTAGTTGGTATCAAGGATCAAGCTGTACTAAATAATTTGTGAGCCTAGAACTGGGGAAGGAATGGCTATGTGTGTTTGCAGTCCTCTTAAGCATTGATTTTACTTTTCTGTGAAATATTTTTAGGAATCATATGCTTGAAAAACATCTAGAGAATGTATGGGAGAGCAAGGTGTTGCAAAATGTGTTGTGTGTAAGAAGTGCTAGCTTTTAACCTTTAATTTATGCTCTAGCTCCAGATCCCTATTTAGAAAGCGAGAGTGAATATTCTGCTTCCTGCTCAGAGGAGGAGGATGAGGATGAGGATGACCAGAAAGAAGTCAACACTGCTTTATCAGGTCGAAAGACCCCAGCAAAAACTAAGACTGCATCTACACCTCCTCCCAGAAACACCCTAGCCAAAAAAATTAAAGAGAACAAGATGGTGAGTGTGCAGAAAATATAGCCCTGAGCTAGCAAGCATGGAGGGATGTTTAGTGACAAAAAGCTGTCAGTGACCACACTTAACTATAGGGAAGAAGGGCTAGACTCATATCAAATCAAACCAGCTGAGTTGGCTTTTGCTGTATTTCTGAGCAATCCCTGTTGGAGAGGCATCATGTGAGCCTGTGGGCTAATCTAGTCTGTATCCTCAGCAGCTCCAGAAGAAGTTCTAAGATGTCCATGAAGCAGGAGACCTTGTACTGAGAAGGGATGAAGAAATTGACTCCTGTAGCAGCACAGAAGCACACATTACATTCTGACTTGGTGTTCAGCTTTGTTGTCTGATTTCCTTCCAGCACCAGGGATCTCCACACCCCCTTATTATTTCTGTGTTCTGCTCTCTCAGAATCTCTTTTCTGTCTTCAGGAAAGAACCATCTGACTAAGCTAGTTTTGGCAGAGTGCTACTGTAGAAGCCATTTTTGCAAATATTTTCTGGCTTTCTATTCATCCTTGCTCTATGTCCCATATTGGCTATCTTCAGACATGTTTGTGGGTGCGAAAGGAGAGGGGTGACTCGATAGCAGGAGGAGTGTGGCTGATCTTGCTGTCTCTTTTTAGAACAACCTGGTGGAGGAATACTTTGAAGCTCACAGTAGTTCCAAAGTGCTCACTTCGGACCGAACGCTGCAGAAGTTGCGGAAAAGAAGATTGGATCAGGTACACTTCATAGCAAAGCACACAACTCTTGGAGCTTTTGATTTCTTTGATGAAGATTTCCCTCATCAAAATTTCCTGATGTTGCTATTTTCACTTTATTTCTGCTGATTACATTCTCGGTGGTAATGCTGATTTAGGTAGCATTTTAAGCGTGTCTCCTACTGCTGCTCTGAGCAGAGACAGTGCCCAGTTGTTTGAACCTGAGACAGTAGGGAAAATGCAGGGACACAACATTATCAGGTGAGCAGACAGTTGAAAACTGCAGTTACTAGAACAGGTTAAAGTTTGCTTTTGGAGGAGGAGAAGAGAGAGAAGCAGAGCTGTAGAGACCTCCCTTAAAAATTATCACCAAAACAGCATTTTTGTCAATGAAATACTTAGGGGAATTACAAGCTGTTTTGACTACGTGTAGAGGAAATGGAGAGAGCCCTTTTCATCTGAGCATTACTGCGTCAAGCCACATGCAGGACTGGGACAGCTCTAAATGTTGTTGCCTAGTTCGTGAAATGCACTTTGTCCCCTTCCAGTTCCTAGGAGACAGGAACTGTCTAATTGTGGTGACTGAATTACTGGGATTTTTCCATATGCCACTTCTACAAGACAGTTCAAAGCAAGCAGTTGCATCCTACAGAGACGATACACAAGGACAGGCGCCAGGGAAGCATGTAAAATACTTGGAGCTCTCATATCTATGACTGCTTTTTGCATGCAACTGTGTTTTAAAAGATGGCATGTATGCAGATTGCCTGACGCCTGCTGTTGTCTGGAATTGCTACCCAGAGAAACATCTGGATTCTTAACAAGTTATTTCCTAACAGCTCTGGAAGGAAATCACAGCTTTCAGTATTAAATCTACTGCTGGCTCCAAAGAAATTGAAGGCTATGCAGTTCTGTCTCTCAGTGCTTTATGTTTATCTGATACATTGCAGCTGTCTTTGTGTTCTTTCCAGAATAAACTGTCTTCTACTGCAAGGGAGTGAAAAGCAAAGCTGTTAAAATTCAAGAGAAAGGAAGGCCAGTGTAGATTTGATGCCATTTGTCATGTTACTGTGCTGTTTAAACATCAACATCCCAGCATATCTTTAAAACTGAATTAATCCTTTGATTCTTGACGCTTTTAAAGTAATACTTTTTCTACATTTATCTGTCAGCTGCAAATGATGTCCTTTCTGCTGTATTTCTTTTTTAAGATGATATTTGTGAGCATCTTTTGTAGCGACAAACACCTGAACCATTGCTAAGCATGTCAACTGGAGCCCTTGCTCCTGTGAGAGGGGTTGTGATGTTAGTACCTTCCTGGTACAATGCTTGGTGCTGTATAAGCTCTGTCTGTGTCTATTAATTCAGTAGTGGTTTTCCCATACTCGGCAGGAAGAGATAAAACACAGATACCAGTTCTAGTCCTAGTCTGGCTGCCATTTCCTATAATAAGGTTACTTTTGTAATAAGGTTGTTTTGTTTTGCTAGTAGCAAAACTGTGCTTAGAGGGGTCTTCATGGAAAAAAACAAGAACTGAGTGCACTGTCAGTGAAAACTATTCTGTACCCTAGCTACAGAGGATACTAGAGGGGTATTTGCAAGAACTCCAGATATATGTCTTGTTTTTTCTCAGCTTTGAATGACTGTCGTCTTACCTCTCTCAACATAGCAAACACTGCATGACCTTTTGAAAAAAGCTCCCCTTGCCTATGCTGCTGAAATTAAGGAGCTAAACCAGCAACACGAATCCCTGTTTTCCAAGTGGATGCTGCAATTACAGTAAGTATGCAATGAGAAGCATTGAAGAAGCCTAGTAAACAGGGACTGCCAGTAAACTTACCTTCGTGTCAACAACATCCTGTGGATAAGGACTGACTTTTTTTCTTTGATTGATGGCTTAAATTTAAAATTAGGTGACATTAATGTAGTACAATGTTTCCTGTAGACCAAATCATATCTGAGTGACTCCTTGAACTGAATGCCTGAAGTGAAATGAAGTTGCATTCTGCCTGGCTAGTTTGTCTGCGCCTCTGTAAACCAAGCTAGAGGGCATTCAAAAATAGGGAGCATGAATAATGAGAAAATGGGAAACATGAATGATGAGAAAATTGTCCTTTGTGAACAGTCAGTTTTGCTTACAGCAGCATAGTTGGTAGTGAGTAGCCCACCGCCAATTTCTTCAGTATGTGGCTATCCCCAGTGGTGTAGCAGTTAACTTTGAATGTCTATGGTACCTAATAATATATGCGTGAAGAAACCTTAATGCTGTTGGAAACATCAGCAGTATAAATTTTATCTGGGTTTGTGTGTATCTTCATGGGAAGGAGAAAAGAGTAAGCATCCAGGAAAGCAAATGGGGAACTCCAGAGAGCTGTGAGATTCTGGAGCGCCTTAGAGAAGGCAGGTCATCAGCTCTGAAGTTAGGTGTTAAGGCAGGAGCAGATGTTGGTGAGGATAAAGCCCCTTGGAAGCTTTGCAAGGGAGTGGAGTGTAAAGAAATTTGTGGTCCATGGGGAGTGACAGAGCATATGAAAAAGACATTAGCTTTGAAAGTTGGAGAGTTGCAGGAGTTGTTCTCAGTGATGGGGGCAAATGGTTAGAGATGTATGTGGCAGGGCAGAAGGAACAAATCCATAGGTGATACTTAGGTTGTCATGTCAATGACGGTTGTTGAACACCTTACTTTAGCCTAATGCTGTTTGAGTGACCTGATACTCTGCTTTCTGGTCAAGATGATGCTATTCCTGCTTCTCAAAAATAAGCAAAGGTTTGTGATTCCCTACCATGTTCTCTTTATGCTTTCCTGCCTCTTTCTCTATGGAACAGTTAGGATAAGCAAGAGACAGAAGAACAGTTTAATTTTGCTTTGAAATTGTCCTTGCAGATCAGACTATAAAACCATTATGAAGGCATGCTTTTTCTTTTGTAATTGCTGTGACCCATGATAAACATTTAATATAATCGCTGGTGAGGGTGTGAATGGGAAAGCTCGTTACTCTTCATGATCTGAAATTGTAGATCTAGTCTCATATTCTTGAACAATACCCTTATCTTCCATAAATGTTTTGCTAAATTAGTGGGCCTCTGGGCTGCTAAAAGGCTTCTTTTACTAGGATGCATGCATATGGCATGTTTCAGATGACTTGCAGCCAATATTTGTCAGTTGTGAGCTGAAGGTAAGCCTGGAGCTGATGAAACATGAAATTTTTAGAGGCAAGATTGCAATGGATCATTTTGCTTAATGAATGTATGAACCTAAAAAGAGACTGGTACTTTTTTGATTTGGTGTATTTGCGCACTTTTCTGCAGCTTGGGTTTCAATATCGTGCTTTATGGACTGGGCTCAAAGCGTGATTTGTTAGAGAAGTTTCGTACCTCTGTGCTTCAGGATTCTGTTCACCTTGTGGTTAATGGATACTTCCCCAGCATCACTGTGAGATCTGTAAGTGTGGGAAAAGCTTATGGGTTTATCTAATCATCCTGTGTTACAGATACCTCTAAAGTCTTTCAACGTAAAATGTTAAAGAAACCTGCTGCATTGTATAGCAGCAGACTCTTGAATGAAGAGCAGTTCCTGTCTCTCTTTAAAGAAATGAACCAATGTATTTTCCAAGTAATTCCAGTAATTCCCATCATTAATAGGTACTCATCAGTCTAAAGCCTTATTTTATGTCACTGTTCTGAAAAGGGGCAGAAGTTTTTGATTTATGTTGGCTGTTCTGGGGATTCAGTGGTAAAAAATCAGATTACCTCCCTCATGACAGTGAAGGGCTCAGTTTCAGATTTTCTGCACTAGGTCCTTCAGTGCCAGAGTGCTTCAGAAGGGACTGCTGTTGTCTTTTTCAGATTCTCAACTCTATCACAGAGGAGGTACTGGACCATATAGGGACCTTCCGCAGCCCCCTTGACCAACTTGAATTCATCATTAAAAGGTTTAAAGAAGGTAAAATGACTAACTTTATACATAAAAGCGTTAGAGTCCACATATTGTTAGGAGAGCCTGGACATTGTCTTTCCTCATAGTTTTCACATGTGCAGTTACAGTTCTTAGTTTATTGTAGCTAGTATACTTTCTCGCTTGTATTTATGCCACATATATGAAAACATGTATGCACCAGTAATATATGTGTACATGATCCCAAGCTGTTACCTCAGTTAGTGTTTCACACACTAAGTTCTCTAGAAAGGGAAGGAGGAAGGCACCAGTGTTCCAACAAGACAGAGTCTCCTCAGCCCTTTGGCAAACTGAAATGCTCATCTCTCTTGCATTTAGCACAGTGCCTTTGTGCTTTATGTCCATGGTGTTTCTGTAACCACGTGTTTCCTGGTGGAAGACAGGATAGGTAAACTTCAGGTACATGAGGGAAGATGGTTCTTAGTGGCTGCCTGAGGACCTGATGTAAACCTCACTGAAATCAACAGAACAAAGAACTTGCGAACAATTTGGAATGAGAGTTGCTGACAGATATCAAGTCCTTTGAGTTCCTCTGGAAAATCATGGCCTGAGGGTCTTTCCATAAATTTCAGTATAGGCTGGATTAAAGCTTATATGTACATGGTTTAGTGGAATGGTCATTTAAGTTTACTATATGCAAATACTGATACTAAGATGAAATAAAGCACAGCAGTGTCAAACAAGCAGGTTAGAATTGGGTTCAAAACGAAAATTAAACAGGTATTGCCACACTGAATGCTTGCTGAATTCTTTTTGAATGTCAGTTATACTGCTAGTGTATACATACACAAATTGCCATGGAATCTTCATCGTGCATGGTGTTGGTGTTTAAGTGTTCACATTCTGTTTTCCATCATTACCTTATGAATATTTCTGATGGGACTAATTGGAAAAGACTGATTAATGACGTACCCACCTGAATCTACATAAATCAGTCTTGTGTAGTACACTATAGCTGATCTGACTGGAAGTCTGAGGAACCTTTGGCTTCCATTAGCAGCCAAGTATTTCATGTATTCATTTGCACAAAATCTGGCTAGTGTTCCAGAATTTTTTCTGGACTCAGGAAATACAGCAGCAACAAGCTAGCTGGAAATTTTAACATCTACCATTTGTGTTATCCAAGCTAAGTCTTTGCAACTTCCTTTGAGGACTCAGTGGGAAAGGTTTCCAACGAAGTTAGTATGCTTTGGATCCAAGCCTGAGTAGAAAGTGCATTTTCATTGTGTGAGGAGGAGCTTAAGGATCCTAGTGATGTAACTCAGAAACAGCTGAACAAACTGTGCTTAGACTTCCATCCTAAAATACATTTGAATGACCTTGAATTGCAGGACTGTAAGTCATAGCTAAAAGGGCAATTCCTGGTAAAGCCATGAGCAAGTGGAAAGTGGATTATAAGAGAAAAGCTTAAACTGCAAAAAGAACAGTAGCTGTGATGAGAACTGCAATACAGTGAATTGAAAAAAAGCCTTTTAGGTGCTCAGAAACACCAAGTGTGGGACAGAGATCAAAGTAGGCTCTACAAGGAACGTGATTTGATATTTGAATGATGAATATGCAGCTTGATGGAACAGACTTGTTCTAGGCTGCACTGGGAATGGGAAACCACTTTGTGTGCAGTTTCTTTGATTGGTTCTCTGCTGTTTTTTCTGATGTTGCAGATTCATCTTTAGAGCTCTATGTCCTTATTCATAACCTGGACAGCCAGATGTTGAGAGGAGAAAGAAGTCAGCAGATCCTTGCACAGTTATCCTCTCTGCCTAGCATTTACCTCATTGCCTCTATCGATCACATCAATGCTCCTCTCAGTGAGTCCCTTTGGGCTGGATGTAGCAAAGAGAGAAGAATCCGCGTTCTGCTTTGGGGCTGCTGAGCACGTTTCATAAGCTTCTGTATTACTGTTGATGTGCGAAATAGACCTGGTGATGTATGTATGGCAGTAGCAGCTAGAAGCCCCAGCTGGGACTGTGGCTGTGTTAAACCAAAACTGTATAAAGATACTGAGAACTACTAGTCACTGTTCATAATATACAAATAGGCTCCAAGCTTCTGTCACCCTTTGATTTAGGGACTTACTGAAGTGGAAATTGGATGTTATGTTTGTCATTGCATCTAAACAATTCTGTTTATTAGCCAGTAATTCTTTGCACACTGCTAACTCTGGAAGGATTTACAATATATCCACGAAGCTGGTATAAAAAAAGGATGTGTGAAAATGTTTTGTTGCAGAGAATTTGTCTTGCTAGAACTGCACATGTCTGTGTGTATGTACTGTGAATTTCACAAGCAAACATTGTTTCCTCAGATCCTATAGTAGAACTAAGTACATTTTAAATTGCTTATTTCACAGCTTAGAAAAGCTAAATCTCCCAATTCTTTCTGCTCTTTCTTTTCTCTCTGTCTAGTGTGGGACCAGGCAAAGCTAAGCCTCTACAACTGGCTTTGGTATGAAACAACCACATTTAGCCCTTATGTGGAAGAAACATCTTACGAGAACTCGCTTTTAGTACAGCAATCTGGATCTTTGGCTTTGAGCTCCCTAACGCATGTCCTGCGCAGCCTCACTCTCAATGCCAGGTCAGACACTGTTACACTTCATAGTAGCACTTGCTGAGGATCCAGTCCTTAGTGGTTTACTCTGGTCTACGCCTAGGAAGAGGCAATCCCTGTTTTCTGAAAACAATGTTCAAGAAGAAGATGGTAAGACCTGGGTTCCAAGTGGGTTACTTTAAATGAACAGCGTTTGGATAGCAGGTCTTGTCCAGTGATGAGATTCATGCACAAAGTTCTGGTCACGAGGGAAAAGTCAGTTAATATTTTCTAATGGTGGGGCTTTGGGTTTGGTGGTTGGTTTGGTTTTTTTTTTCCTTTTGATTTTCTCCTCTCCTCCTTTCGCTTAGGGGGATATTCAGACTGCTTGCTCAGTACCAGCTGGAGAACAAGGACAACACATCTTATCCAGGTACGTGCCCTCCTTTTCTCATCTGTTTGGAGTGTTGCCATTGCCAGCTCAGTTACAGTGGCACTGGCTTTTGGTATGCGGGTTGCATCGTCAGCAACAGAAGTGCCATAACTGTTGGCTCAGTGAGACTCTGGCATAGATTGTCTTTCTAGTGGTGCTGTGTCTCTGTACTCTGTCAGGGAATCAATAGACTGGCTGGTTCTGAAGGGCCTCCTCTTACTGTTGTCTGCTTTGATTTTTAGACATGACAGACCATTCATGTGGAACTGTGGAGTTAAAAAAATAAAGGAAGAATATGAATTTGCATAACTAGCACTTAAAGGACCAGGGAAAGACAGGAGATTCTCTTCCCCTGCTGCTCCTAAGTGACTTCTGATGTGTCCCTGCTTTCTAGGACACATATGGAATATTCTGTCAGACTCTAACAGGTGCTGCAGGGGATTGGAATAACATGTTTAATGGTAAAGAAAGTTGGAAGCAAGATAGAGGAGTTGGGAATTAAGAGAGATTAACCATGTTGGGAAGTGCATTTAAATTGCTCTTAAAGTTCTATTAGTCAAACAGGGTGACTGGAATATTAATTCAGCTGTTTTCCATTAACTACTGAAATATTGGCTTGGCTGTATACTTGAAAGAAGTGATCATGTTAGTGTAGATGCTGTGGTCTAAGCCAAAGCAAAATTTGTAGGTGGAGATAACGTCTGTTGTTAGACCTGGAAAAATATGACAATCTCACCCCTTCAGTTTCTTGTTCTTGCCTTTTTCTGTTGACAGGGCTATCTTTCCAAGACTTCTACCAGCAGTGTCGGGAGGCTTTCCTTGTGAACAGTGACCTGACACTCAGGGCACAACTGACAGAATTCAGGGACCACAAGCTCATCCGGACCAAGCGGGTGAGTTGGGGGAAAAAGATAATTCTGGGTATTCAGCCACCTTAAACAAAAAAGATGCTTACTTGCTACTAAGTATCCCTAAGACACCACTGTGCAGCTCACAGTGAGGCTCTGTTGTTTGAAGCACCTAGGAACCAGCAAAGGGCTGAAATTCTGTAATTGCAGCTCTTGCTCTTTCTATGCCTCCAATTTGTCAACACCCTTTACATGGGTAGGGGGCTGTAAAAATGCAGTGTGGTTTGGTTAATCAGGAACTTACAGGTCTCTTCTTCCTGAAGACCTTGAAAAGTAACAAACTCTGGAGCCTGCCAGTCTGCTTACAAGAGTTACCTGTATTCGCAGGACAGCAGAATGCAGGCTAGTCCTAATAATAAGGCAGTACAGCAGTACTAGATAGTATAGATAGTGTTGACCTGTGTAGTGTCAGACTAGCATAGCCCACCAGACAATTTCTCATATACTGACTTTTATCAGTGTTTGTGCATTTCAAGTGTTGCTTTAGTGAAATATTCCCGTTTTTTAGCAATGTAGTCCTCCTGAATGCTGGCCAGCTCTCACTCAGACTGTAAATAAAAGTTAGCATCGCAGTGCTGTCTAGTGGCTTGCATTGCACTGTGCACTGGTGTTAACAGAATGTGTATACATGTCTGTTCTCAGGGAGCTGATGGTGTGGAATACTTATTAATTCCTGTAGATGACAGTACCTTGACCGACTTCTTAGAGAAAGAGGATGAAGATGTATAACATCTCTCTGTTCACAAAGCATCTACTACAATTACTGTCAAGGGCTGCTGGAGAGGGGCCTATACTGAGCTCGCTGTCCTTCCAACCCCAAGGCTGCTGGACTACTTACTGAAATGTAATAATTGTAATGAATGGTGCTCGTTATACAGCTACTTCAGGTAGTTTGGAATGATGACTTCTGTAAGCAAGGCATTTCTTGCTCTGTAGTTAGATTTGTCTGCTTTGTCTCTTAGCTCAGATGATGCCTTCTTCATATCTATGCAGCCAACCTTACAGCCAGAAAAATAAACTTGGTAAGATTGTGCCTTCTGCTCTCTACCTCACCAGACATGAGGGTTTGATTGGAGCAGTTTACTGCAAATCAGTGTATGGTCAGAGCTTTAGTTTGTACTAGCGGTGCAACTTTTCTCAACTGAGTTCTTTCCAGGTCTCCTTTACCAGTTAGACAAGACTAGCTTCCAGTGTATGAAGAAGCCAAGATTTGTAATGCTAAGAGACCTGCCTTGACTGCATGAGGAAAGGAGAATACTAGTGGGTTTGGGACACTGTGGGTAACTTATTAAATTCTGGCAGTAGAACTGAAGGACTTGCCCCAAACCCAAATCCTTTTATAAGAAGATTCAGATAATCAAAATTGTGATGGACTCAAGTCATTGCCTGTTGGTAAGGGCGAGAGGATCCAGCTTCTTTCATCTACTTTCCAAGTTGCAATCCAGGAATATGAAGAGGCTGTGAAGAGGCTATTTATTTTTTAAAAGCTTGATTGTATATATGTGTTTTTTACATCAGGAGTGTCCACTGATCCTGGAGGAGGCCTTAAATGCCACTTATAAACTCTCCCTTTTTTTAAGCCCTTAGAGGTTGGGAGACTTCTGAAGTTTGACAGCTTTTCTTCACTTCTTTCTCAGGTATGTGGGAGTAAGCGCTATAGTTCCATCAACTGTAGTCTGCCAGCCAGACTTCGGGCACTCTGTATGTCTAATAGTTGGTAGCTCAATGTTGTAGTAGTTCAAATCAGTCAAATAAAGTACTTTATTAATTTTCATTAGCTTGTCGTGTCTTTCACAATCTTTTTATGTTATAGGAAGATAGAGATCCTCCTGGCAATTGTGTGAAAGCCTCATTTTCATTATTATGTCAAATATCTTTGCAAATCCTCATGCAGTGTGCAGAAGATTTCAAATTAATTAGTAAAAGTATTTTATATTGTTTCTTATAAAGTATCAAAATTCAAAACGGTTTGCCTGCCTTTTAATACCAGTCTATAGCTTTTGAAGAAAAACAAAATATCACATGCAATAATATTGTTACCTGGTCTACCCCTCACTGACAGAAGCAACAGACAGAGGTTTACAGCCTGGCTTTTATTTGTGGTGAAAACACGGGATGTCTACTTATCCCACTGACAATTATAGGACCTTATTAGCTTTGCTGGAGAGTCTGATGGGGAAAACTGGTACATGCCAGCAGTACTCTGCAGCTTCCTCCCCCAGAACATTTTCCAACTAACATCCTTTTTTTGGTGGCACTTGCATCTGCATTTTACAGGCTGCAATTCCAAAACTTTGCAAAATGCATCAGATCCTGCCTTTCGCTACTTAGGCTACCGTGAGAACCACTAAAACTGGGCTCAAGGCATTGTGTCTTACCCAAGTTCGGTAAGTTAGGTGTAGAGTTCAAGAACAAGAACTCTGACACTTGAAGAGATGTGTTGTTGGAGAAACTGAAAAAGTTGTAGCTAAGCAGCAACCACATCCTATTTTGCAGTCCTTTGACTTTCTCCACAGTTCCTGTGAAATTCAAGATTTAATTTATATTCTGAGTACATATGGAAGACGCCACCTAATGTGTTTACAGATAGTGATACCATGGTGCATTTTCAGTGCAATTATATCTAGTTTTCTAGATGTGAAATCTACTTTATTATAATCATCCTGAGTTTAGAGTTATCCACTAACAGTTTTCATAGACTACCAGGTGTCCATACAGTCCAAGGGGAGGGCTGCAGGAGATACCACGCATCTGCTAAAAGAAGGTTAAGTTTGAATCAGTTCTTGGCTGCTGATGATTCTGTGATGCAAGCATGCAAGCTAAAGAAAATTACTGTGAATTAATTCCTATGGGTTTTGCGTTAGAAGTGGTTTACCCTGATTTCATGCTGTTTCTGGACAACTGCCTCATCTACACATTAATTTTTTGTCTCAAATTCTGTGTATGTGCTAAGTTAGTAGCATTATAATGTCTTCTGTAGCAATACAGAACTGTTAGATTTGGAGGGATTGCTTCTGCAGTCCCTTCCTTTACTTGGGAAAGAAGAAATTTCTTCCTGTTCCTCAGTTTACTGAGAGGTCTTCATGGTATTTGTAAGAATGATTGCCTTTATATAAGCTCAGTAGCAGATAACACTGGAGTCATCTCTTACCACTTATATTTAAATGTAACAAGATATATTGCTTGATGATTCGACCTAACTGCAGTAGGGTAGAACTGCTGTGTAAGCTTAAAACTGAAGATAAGTCAGGTTTTTATATTTTACCCAAACCAATCCTTGAGTATCACGGTTATCAAATATATCTAATAAGAGTATGCAGTAACAGTAAATTTATTCAAGTGCAGCCCAGTAATTGAGTAAATCATCCTTCTGTAGCCCAAAACAAGCATTTATTTATCTGCCAGATGACAAAATACATCCCAAACTTTGAGGAAACACATAATACAATCATTCTGAACCAATCAATGTCTATACAAACATCTCTGAACCAATTCAGAACATCTTCATTAAGCTTGCAGTTGGATAGGTCTGTGCAAGATACCGTGAAACCCTTGACTAAATTCTCTCATTCCTGTGTTGTTTTGGTTTTTTTTTCCTATGCCACCTGGAGGGGATCTCTATCTTTTTCAGACACGATTACATTGATTTTGTGATGTAGGTGGCTCGCTAGCATGTCACGCAGCTCTGACAAGAAGCCTCGCTCAGTGTTACTGTGCTCACACAGAACAACGCTTATCCCATTGGCAACTGCATCCAGAACGTCGTGGTGGGACATCTCTCCTGCCATTTTGAGAAAGAAATGCCATGTAGATCACTAACAGTGCAGTTAAGGTAACCAATTTTTTGCAATGTATGCAGAATCTTAGCTAGAAGCTGGGAAGTCCATACGGGAGAACGCAACACCATCTGCTCTGTATAAGAAGATGGTACGTTCTAACTCTAGTATCCCTTGAAGGACTTCCAGCTGATATCCCCCATATACAACCGACACAAAACCACAGAAATTCCATGCCCTTTTTGAATAGTGGTAGAATCTGCCACTTTGGGCAGGAAATTAGAGTGCGCAGAGTGATTTGGAAGTGGACTATCTGGATGTCACGTGGGTTGCTGTGACGGATGGTAGCAATTGGGAAGCCTTGCAAAGAAGCTGCCTGAGCGTCAGCTCTGCAGGGCTGTATGTAAGGGGGAGGCGGGACATGCCCTGCCAAAGAACTTGCTCAAATTAAGAACTACAGAATGCAAGGCAGCCTTCACATTGTTGAGCAAGCTGTAGGAAACAGCTGTCCCACTGTCGGAAAAAAGCATAACAGACTAAGTGTCCTTTGGTTATCTCTAATGTTATTCTTCTGTTATTCCGATAACTGATTGTTTCTCAATTATAACAGGCAATTCTGTCCAAATCTTTCAACAGCCAGTCAACTCTTTTCTTTTTTCCCCTGTTTTTTTCTTTCCTAGTGGCTGTTTTTGTAAAGATAATGAAATAGCAACATAATCTTTTACCTGTGAGATAGAGGTCAGCTTCCGTTCCCTTTAGGATGCTGCTCCCAGAGCCAGCACACAGAGCAGCTTTCTTCACTGGCGATTCTGCAGGATACAAGGTGCCACAGTTAAACTCCTTTCCCTTTGTCCAACCCTCATGTCAGTATTGCTATTAATTGTTTCACAATAACTACTACCTTGATTTTAGGGTCAATGTAAATTTGTTGGAGGAAGAGACACGTCTGTCAGTTTGAAAGAGTCAGGGGCCCATAACATCTTTGATAATACAGCAAAGTCCTCTGTGCACCAAATAGATAACGTAGATTTTTTTTTTTTCCTTCAAGGGGTAGGAAAGTTTGCAGAAAACTACAGCATGGACGCTGGCTACTGGCTAGTTCTCTCCCTGCGAGGTCTTATTTAGTGAGGTTTCTGAACCCTTTAATAGACTGCCACTCTTTCCAGGACTCTCATGTTCCACCATCATTAGTTTTCCAACTAATGATGCCACTACGGCAGCATTTTGCCTCTGAGATATACTGGCTCCTAACTTTTAGCTCTCAGAAGGCCACTCTCAATGTCAGCTGAGAGCTGCTCCATGCCATTAAAAATCTGTCTGTTTGCTATGATTGCTGATCCCAAGCTATTACATATGTGACGGCGACAGGAAATTTAATTCTACATATCTATTACATTCACTAGGGAAGAGACGACACATGACAGAGTTTTCAAATTCTATTAAGGTTTTACAGTATGTTGCCATGTAATTGCTGTTGATTTAAGTGAAGTCACAGCACTACAATCCCATACCATAACGAGAGGCTTCAAAATAGTTTGGGTTTTTTTTAGTGCAATTGATAGTATAAGAGGCTTCTAAGACGACTTCTGTCTCATAAGCTACAAAGAGTTCTCAACAAATTTGCTCTCACAAATTGCTCCTTGGAGATTAGGGTGGGTAACTGGGATAAGAGGATGCTTGCTCCATGTTTTACTAGTGACCCACTGTTTGAGCTAGGATAGTTCACCTTCTTTGCCACTATTTCTCTGTCATCAAAACGTGGATGGTTACGCGTTCGTAAGGATACCATAAAGTGTCTTACTATTTTAAGGTGCTTCAAAATTTAACATTGAGTCACGAAAGGGAGTGTACAATAAAATGGTACACATTTGTATCTGATATCCTGGGGAGTGAATAATCTTCGTCATTATATAAATTATGAAAAAGGATGTCTGATATTCAACTTGTACTGTCCCTTCTTCACAGCGACAACCAGCGTAATATAGAACTTCCAATTAAAAATACAGGTGATATTCTTTTTGCATGATAGTATCACATACACTCTAAAATGCTGTTTCTTGTCTTAAACAGTGCTTCATAGTACTTGGAAGTAAACCTATCCAAGGCAGCAGTATTTCACACACTCACGCACACACTCACGCTCCTTGTCTTCCTGGAATACTAGTTCTAATGGACAGTCTTACTTGCAAGCCTGTTTACCTAGTGTTTTGCCCATTCCCACGGCTAAGCGGATGTGGGGCAATTTTAGGTGGCTTTTGATACGCGCAATTACATCTGATAAGGAGACGGGTTCGCTCAGTGTGCACAGACGTCCCATTCCAGTATGGGGAAGAAGAGGCTGAAAAGAAATTAAAATCAGTGTGAGAAAGCTGACTCCAGAAGTTCGCATTGCTTTCCATACTGTACAAAGATAAGTATATTGGGCATTCAGAAGGAATGACTCTGAACTTTACCAAAAAAGTATTTATGCAATGTTCTTGTATGTAACATACTAACTACACTAGCTATTGGAACTTATTTAAGAATAGTACAGGCCACACAGCTATTTACATTGTTTTGGAAAACATGTGTGGCTTCAAATCCCCACAGGCTGGTATTTCAGAGCACTGATGGGGTAGCATAGGAAACCTGTGATGCTTCAGTGTTTAGGACACTTAGCTCACACAAGTAATACGTTCACTGGAAGTAACACATGATTTTGTTACCTTTTGTAATAAGAGAATCTCAGTCTTGTGATAAAGAAGGCTGTTCTGGGACAATAATGCCACCACCTCCAGCAGTGCTTTCTGAGAGCAGTTCAAACTGACTCGTGTTTGCTCCTCACCTTCAACCCTGAGGAAAGACATGCTTGGTGCTTGCTAAGAAACTAGATAAAATTTCAGCATCGTATCAATATAAAACAATGCTATTCTATCCCAGTGGCTATTCTACCACAGAGAAAGGAAAAAAAAGAAGGCATAGCCTAGTCTAGTCTACTCTCTTGGAAGAAACATATGACTATGAGAAACATTTAACTCAACTGTCCTCATCAAATTTCCTGTTAATACTCTTCTTTACCATCTCTAATCTATGTGATGTTACACTGAGATGCTGTTACCATATAGTGTAACATAGGTTGATCAGAAAGGGATGATTATTCCTTAAGTTTCTAGATCTGTTGCTGAAAAAAATGGCAGCAATGCACAGAGGAACAAAGTGATTATGACAGCAAAATACAATTCCAGCAACTTATTGTTTCAAACAACAGAAAAAGCACAATGTTAGAGAATGAAGCAGATACCTGGCAGGGAGAGTAGTGAGACAGGAGATCTCTTGGATGTCTTTGATTTTGGACAGCACCGTGTCCAGATGCTCAGTGTTGTCTGCGCAGAATTCTACCCGGTGAGTAGCCTCAGCTGGATAGCTTGGCACAGTTGATGGACGCAATGGGACAGAAGTACAGGCACCTGAAACAACAGTACAAGATTGCTGTTTTATAAAGCTGGATAAGTATCCTAATACTGATTTAGCACCTATATTAAAGAGATTCAACATCAAGATGCAAATTTTGCACTTGAATCCATTTTCCCTGACCAGAACTGAGGACTTCTTGCCCTGTTGTCTATTATGCACAATCTGTTTCAAGTGCAAAGAAGTTGATGCATATATATTATTTGTCATTCTTAAGGCCATCTGTTTTTTCCTAAGAATTGTGCAAAACCAAAAGTTTCTGGTTTGTAAATCAGGCTGGAAAAGACATACCTGTTTTCATTTATGAGGCACAATACAGGATAAGAATCTAAAAGAATTTCAGATACCTTAAGTCCTTTGCAAACAATGAGATCTGCACTTTATAAATTAAAGGTAGCCATTAAAAGTCAGTGGTCTAAACTTTGCAACCAAGACGGACAATAAATATGCTGCACTAGTTCTGACTACATCCAATACTACAGTCATGCATATGAAAACGTCCTCTAGTGTTTGTATCTGGTATTCCTCACCACGATAAATTCCCTAAAATATGTTTAGGGTACTGAGAAATACTACAAAAATATGGTGGGGGCG
>VYZM01021211.1:65615-82567 GCA_013398915.1 Dromas ardeola | reverse complement strand
GCCGCGGTGCGGGGGAAGGAGGTTGTTTCCTGCCGTGGGGGAGGGCGGCCGGTGGCTCGGCCCGGCCCCGCGGGAGCGGGCGGGTCGGCCGGGTCGCTCCTCTGCCCCCGCCTCCCCGCCGCCGCCATGTTCTCTGCCCGCGCCTTGTTCCGTGCGGAGAGAAGATGGCTTCGGCCGCCGTAGCGGGGCAGGCCGGGGCCCTCTCCCGTGCCCCTGCTCGGGGTGGAGGACGGAGCCTCTCACCGGAGCAGGGCTTTGGCGGGGCGCGGACCCTGCGCCGCCCGGGGGTGTGTGTGCGGGCCCGACCCAGCGCTGAGGGGGGCGCGGGGGCCCTGCTCCCCCTCCCGCGGGGAGGGAAGTGGCCGCGCAGCGGCAGAAACCGCGGTGTCTCGGCGCCGTGATCGCCCGCGGCCCGGTCTGCAGCGTCGTCCCTGCTGCGAGGCCCGGACGCGTCGGCCTGAGGCGCAGCGTGTGAGCCGGCGTCGACTTCACGATTGGAAAGTGAAATAAAAGACGCGTGTAGCGAGTTACTTACCGTTTCCTCTTCGAACTCAACTGCTAGGAGACAACCTGAGTTTTAACTGAAAGACGGTTGATTTAGATTAGATATCAGGAAGAAATTTTTCACTCTGAGGGTGATGAGACACTGGCACAGGTTGCCCGAAGAAGCTGTGGCTGCCCCATCCCTGGAGGTGTTCAAGGCCAGGCTGGATGGGGCTGTGAGCAGCCTGGTCTAGTGGGAGGTGTCCCTGCCCATGGGTGGTCTTCAAGGTCCCTTCCAACCCAAACCGTTCTATGATTTTACTGTCATTTTGACTTAGCATTAGGAATTCTCAAGGAATCTATAGAAAGAAGCATGGTAAAAGTTCATGCAAGTTCCTTGAAGTCTTTAAAAGCAAGCTGGGCAATATTTGTATGCAGAAGGTGCCTTTTTTTGGTAGCATACGCGCCGTTGGGTGCCTGAGCAGCTTTGCAGAAGTAACATGCACTGTATGTGTTTAGTGTCTGAGTCACGATACGTCTTTTTAAAATCTTCTGTAAGAAGTAGGTTATTGGTTTATGTTCCCGTATCAAAAACGTTAAATTTGAAAAATCTCTTGAATTAAAAAATAAATTTGAAAGAAGAGCAGAGAAAAAATGGAAATTGGGTCGTTGAGGAAAAATACAATCTTCATTGTAGTGTTAATTTGATAATTAATGGC
This sequence comes from Dromas ardeola, assembly GCA_013398915.1. Taxonomy (NCBI): domain Eukaryota; kingdom Metazoa; phylum Chordata; class Aves; order Charadriiformes; family Dromadidae; genus Dromas; species Dromas ardeola. The sequence goes on along the minus strand of VYZM01021211.1, from coordinate 81,365 downwards.
TTTGAAAATGAATTGTTCGTCTATGGGCTATAATTCAAGGAGCAAAATATCTTTGTTACAGAAGCGACATTCCAGGCAAACTGATTATCCTGACTTGGATAAAAAAGACAGTCCGGATCACAGAAGATGCGACAGTGCTAATAAGAGAAAAAGGAGATCTTTAACTGGACCACAGGAGAACAAGCACTACAAACGTGATCTTTCTAAACTTCCTGACAGGTAAATAGCTTTCTGACTTCTGGTATCAGCAAACATACGTTTTAAGATTTTTATTATTCTTATTAGGTCATCTGATAATGTATTCATTTCTGAGTTGGAAATGTTTCAAGAGAGATGTCTTACAGCTTAAAACAAAAAGCTGTCTTGATAGGGGTACTAGAATTATTTTAATTAAGTTTATTTGATCCTTTGTTTGTAGTACCTGTTCAGAAACCAAATCTGTAAATGAAAGAGACCGTCATGAACGACACTATGTTGAAGAATACAGAAACGAGTACAATCAACGATGTGATACTGGGCATCACAGTAGCAAATCATCAGGTTATAGTGGGACGAGTAGTTACAAAAGGAAATACAAGACACATCACACTACCTGTCCTCATCATCATTCACAGGTGGTGTGACCAATTTTAATTTAGGATTTTTTTATTTTAAGAAGATGGATTCTTATCTGGGCAGTAGTAATTGAGTGTGGGGGTTTGGGGAATGCTGTCGATAATATTAATAGTTTATTCCTTTAGCTAATAGTAGATTATTATTTTTGCTAGCATTTTATTTCCTTCAGTGAAAATGTATAGTGTGTAGGTATGCTTGTGATACCACAGAACATAGTCTTGCTATTTGTTCATTGGCTATATTTGAGCAGATCAATGAATAATAACAACCATCAATTGGAGTACTTGAAATAGAGGCATCGCTTCTATGCCTTCAAAATTTTTATTATGACAAGCATTTATTTCAGCCCTACTTGAAAATCCAAGCACAAGCTTTTTAACTTGCTTTTGACTAAGTATCACTGCAGTAGCAAGGAGATAATGTCAGATTTTTACTTTTTAAAAATTTATTTAGTAAGATGTTTTAAGTATCACTGAAAAATCTGTAGAATCAGGTACGTAGAATCTCTGCCTGCTATCAGGGCAGATTTTCTGGTCTTTATTATATATTTAACTCTTAAAAAGCTGAAGACAGGGTTTATAATTTAAGATCTTCAGCTGAGACAGCCTAAAGTAAATGTATGTGCTAGTTATGATTGAAAAAAAAATTCTTATCAGATATTCAGAGTAGTGATGTAATCTCTATTACTTGAGTATTTTAATTTGGCCACAAGGCTATTTTTTATACATATATAGATTATAATTATTAAATCTTTTTGCTTTAGAAAAAATATGCGGGCATTGAAATCCTAAAGTAAAATTCAGTGAACCAGTCTTTTAAAAGAAAAGCAGTTGTGTTGTAATTTTTTGTTGCCTTGCCACTTTGAGTATCTCATCTGAAAATCTGTTCCTTGCCATGTTTTTCTCCTGTAACATAAACTATGTGCCCTGTGAATTTCCGGGGACTGAATTTGAAATTGCTCCTGCCAACCGTTTGTGGCCTGGCGTGTATCTGAATGCCCGAATATCTCCCTGCTGAATGAATTTCGTATTCTGACCTGAATTCACTCGGGTTTATTGATTGGCTGGACGATCTTGGTGCCGTTCCAGAAGAGTCTTCGAAGGAAAAGATCCAGGAGTGTAGAGGATGATGAGGAGGGTCACCTGATCTGTCAGAGTGGAGACGTACTAAGTGCAAGATGTATAGAAAACTTTTCAAAATTTATTAACTTTTCAGCTAGATAAGTTCTTTTAGCATAAGATGTGAGGGGGCTTTGGAAGTCTTTTCTTTCTGTCTTGACTTTTTTTTTTGTTTGGGGGTGGGGATTGTTATCTTTTTCTGTAGAATTTAAATATATTTATTTATTCCTTTTTTTTTTCCCCCCCAAAATAGTAAATTAAGTTAATGAACCTACTAGAATGAGATCCCCATAAATGTGCCTTGATGAGAGTTGTCCAGTAACATCTCTCAAACTAGATATTTACAATTTAAAGAAGAAAAGTCTAGAATAATCTTCAGTGATAGTCTTTTTGTTTGTTTTTGTTTTATTTTTGTTTGTTTGCTTGTTTTTTAATAGCTGAGTAACTTGCCACCTTGTGTGACAGAGAGTTCTTTTCTTTATAGATGAGATTGTTGGCACTTTGGGTGAAGGTGCTTTTGGAAAAGTAGTGGAATGCATCGATCACAAAGCGTAAGTCTTTTTAACGAAATACGTGTAATTTTTCTGTCACAGTGTGGTTCATGAAGTGCTTTCTGATTGTATCAGGTTTTAGCTTTACTTCCTCAGGTGCTGCTCTGTATTTCTTTAAGGCTGCTGCATGTGGCCGAACATAAATGTATGTCAGTACGTCGCGTTAAAACCAGCACCTGGACGGGATGGGTGGGCAGGGCTGGTGGACTGGGCGATGGGGGCGTCTTCTGCCGGCGCCCCCAGCCTGGCAGGGGCCAAGGGCTGGTGGGGGGAGGCTGCACCCCCTACGCTGGGCAGTCCTGGGGCCTGGACCACCCCCGGCCTGTGTAATGGGCACAGTCTCTGACGTCGTGTTGCTTACCTAAGTACCACCTGTGACGATGCCATGCCGTTTGGGGTCTAGCAGTGAGTATACTAAAAATCAAGAATGTATTTTGTGTTTGATGGCAGTGTTGCTGTGCGCAAAATCGTATGAAACCAGGTTGTCTTTCTGGTCATGGTAGAAGGCATTGGACACCTCAGTTACATTTTTACGACTTAAAGGACTGAAGGCGGCTTGTCATTTCTGACTGACAGTCGTGTTCGGCTGCGGGATGTGGAAGTTTCTCCAGTATTAGCACAGAGTACATACTTTCAATCTTTAAGAATGATACCGATATATAAGGTATCAAGTAGGTTCTAAAAATTTAAATATTAAGTTTTAGTTGTGTTTGTGCACAGATGAACCTTGGTTATATTTAAGTCTTTATGTACTTAAAAAAAAGACCATTTCTGATAAGGTTCCCATTGTTATAAACAATCTCTATGGTGATAATTACTGAATAGGCCTAGTTAAAACTATGCCTTGTTCTAATCACTGTTAAAACCTGTCTTTTCAGGGAAGGCAGACATGTTGCTGTGAAAATAGTAAAAAACGTTGATAGGTACTCTGAAGCAGCTCGTGCAGAAATACAAGTTCTGGCACATTTAAATGCATCGGATCCCGACAGTACATAGTAAGTATCCGAAGCTGACTTTATTTGTTTTGGCTTTAAGATTTCCATGACATCGCTTTCTGCACCATATGACACATGTACCTGAGCGTTACACAACTTCCCGTTGCAATTCATGTGTTTTCTTGCTTTTGCAGTCGCTGTGTCCAGATGTTAGAATGGTTTGAGTACTACGGACACGTCTGCATTGTTTTTGAGCTGCTGGGGCTCAGCACCTATGACTTCATTAAAGAGAACGGCTTCCAGCCATTCAGGCTGGAGCACATTAGGCAGATGGCATATCAGATCTGCAAATCTGTGAACTGTAAGTATGTTTCATTTTTGCTTTGTTTCTTAAATTTTCTTCGTGGAATTTGCTGACTATATTTGTTCTCTTGCAGTTTTGCATTTGAACAAGTTGACGCATACGGATCTGAAACCAGAAAATATTTTATTTGTGACGTCTGACTATGTCGAAGAGTATAACCCCAAACTGGTAAGCTGCTGTCCTCTTCCCCACCTCCCCGTCAGCCACCCTCTAGGTTGATTTGGTCACTTGCGTCCCATTGTGGTTCATTCAGAAATGCGACGAACGCACACTGAAAAATCCAGACATCAAAGTTGTGGACTTTGGGAGCGCAACGTATGATGATGAATATCATAGCACTTTGGTGTCTACGAGACATTACAGAGCTCCTGAAGTTATACTAGGTCAGTAGAAGTCTATTAGGCTGAGCTTTCGTGTCAGAGTCTTCGTTGCCCATCTTGCTGGAGCTGTTGAACCATTTGCAGTCTGGTATAAACATGAACCTTCTGAATCTTTCCACAGCACTGGGATGGTCTCAACCATGTGATGTTTGGAGCATAGGATGTATTCTCATAGAATACTACCTCGGATTCACGGTATTTCCGGTAGGTAACTGTGACCCTCCGAATGATGCGGTGTGTGTAATGCTCCCCAACTTGGTGAAAATACGCTGCAGAGAGGTGGGGACTCAGGGGAATGGGCTGCACAAGAAACCAAGTGGCATTCCTCTGTAATGCCAAGAATAGACCATATGGGCACAAAGGAACTTTCTCGGCAGATTTCTACAAGTTACTTTCAGTAAACATTGTGGCAGCACTTGATACATGAAGGATCACCGTGTTAACATTTGTAATTTACAAGCCACACTAATAATGGATGTAGCTTCAGCTATTGCCATCAGCAAGTAATACTCCATACCTGACTTCTGTCAGCTTGACAGTATTGCTGAAACTGGAAATTTATGAACAAAGAAAAAGAAAAAAAAAAAGGCATGGTCATGGTCAAAGGAAGAAAAAAGCAACTTCCAGTACATTGTATCTTTCTTCAGGAAGCAAATGACTACAGCCTCTCTGTTTTCCTTAATCTGAGATGGATTATCGGTTGCAGGGTACAGTCAGGAATGAAGGACGGGTAGGGGGTGGTTCTCGATCACTTCCTCTAACAATGAACAAAAATGTCTCTTCCCTCCAGACCCACGACAGCAAAGAACACCTGGCAATGATGGAGCGAATACTGGGGCCTTTGCCAGATCACATGATAAAGAAAACCAGGTAACTACACTTTTCCATACCTGGACTAAATATTTTCAGATTTGGTTTAATAACAAATTAAAAAAGTTTAATAGACTCCAGACTCATGCTTTTGCTCTGTTTAACAAGCTGGCCACTCTTGTGGAATATTCCCAGCTCAGTTCTCAAGTTGTGAACAAACACGCACTGATAAACATCTACCAAAGGGACAAACCAGAATCTTTCAGTAACAACCTGTGCTCTGTTTGTGTAAGGAAACGCAAATATTTCATTAAAGACCGTCTGAAATGGGATGAACACAGTTCTGCCGGTAGATACGTCTCAAGGCGCTGTAAGCCACTGAAGGTAAGATGACAGAAGGGACAATGTTTTGGAGAGAGGAGCTTTAAGTGCAACTGTAACATTAAAAAAACACGTTTTCTTCATGAAGGAATTCATGACCTGCCATGACTCTGACCACGAGAACCTCTTTGACCTCATTCAAAAGATGTTGGAGTATGACCCAGCCAAGCGCATTACTCTGGAGGAAGCACTGAAACATCCATTCTTCTTCCCACTGAGGGGGCAAAAAAGGGCACTGTCCCCTGTGGCTGAGCAGGCTGACACAAACGTCAGTCCACCAAAGAAACATAAAAAGCGTTAATCTATTTATTGTACAGTTATTTTGTAAATGCCTTATTTTGTATTGTGACTTTTTTGGATACTGAAGTTTAATCCAGCTGCTGACATAAAACTTATTTAAGAAAAAGATACTGATGAACCTGGTTGTGTTTCCTCAGTAAGTAAAAATCTTGGGACACTTTTAACATGGAAAAGAACCCCCGCTACTATATAAAGTATGCCTCCTAACAGGCAAGAAGGTATTTTAATTACGGTTTTACTATTTTAATTGTTTCATTCAACTGTCATTGGAGTAGCAAAAGACCTACGACTGATTTTTACCCTTTAGTGTGGCTGATGCTTCCTTTTTGGCTAAGAGAACAGAGACAGCCCTTGAGATGAAGTGTAAGGATGGCCTTTATTTGTTTTAAAAAAAGTTACAAAGTAAGGAAGATGACTGTAGTACTGAACAGGCTGCATTACGATCACCCATTTATTTATTTTTGCAATTTTAGTAGGTGTACTCTGGGTACCAGGATTTCAGTTAATGTTCATTATTAGCTTAACAACCGTATAGATTTCACTCTTACCAAATCTTTCTGGACTTAACCCTGTCCTGAGAATTTCCATTAATTGCAAGTTTCAGGGAGCAGAGACGTTGTTTGGTTTAACATGTCAATTGCCAGCATAAAATAACCTCTAAACTTTGGGGGTGGTGGGGTGTGTGCGCACGCATGGTTTTTTTTCCTCCTCTAGAGAGGCCCCGGGCAGCTGCATCTGGAACATTCTCTCTTCCCTGAGAGAAGTGGCAGAGCCCCAGCCGCAGGGCAGCCTGGTGGCCCCTCAGGAAGGCAGGTCACCAGCTGTGACAGGCAGCAGGCTCAGAGCTGCCACTCCTCATGCCCCACCACGGTTACCCTGTCACCAGAACAGCTTCTCTCCAGCAGGACACAGAGCTCCCAGCTGCTGGGACAGAGGATTGCTTTATGCTGGAAGTATAGTAAAAGGACAGTAAAGTCCTGGGGGAGAGGGACAACCACCTATGGATGGGGTTACATAGAGCAAGTGGTACGCAGTGAAGTGTCACACCAAGTTACCACACAAGCCACGGCCTCTTCGCTTTGGAGGCTTTTTACAGTTTAATTTGCAAACGGAACTGCCATAAATCTCATCCACCATATCATGTCTACTCAAATATAGATAGAAAACCCAAGGGGTAAAATGGATTTCATTGTGGAAGGCCTTAAATTACATTATTACAGTAGAAAATACAGGAGGTAGAATATAACTGAAAAGACAAATGCAGGTTAGAGTCAAATCTATAATAGCTCCTGTAAGCTACTTAAAACATGGTTTTAAAAACTAAACCCAGTATTCCAATAACTATAGAAAACAGTTAAAATAAATTGCCATGAGAGCCCTTATATCATGCTTGATACAGGGAGGTAGGATGTAAGAATCAGAAGGACACATGAGACATGACACGTATCTACAGCTCCTGTTTGCTTTACTGAGGACAGAGTTTCACAGGTCAGTCACCCTCTTCAGCTTCAGACTCCGACTCTGGAACAGAGAGACCTCGTCACCAGGCTGCCAGCAGGGTCAGACCCCCCCCCAGCCCCCGCCCTGCATCCTGTGTAATAAATAGCTGCTATTGGATCCACGTGGATTGCACCAGCAAGCTTTTCCAGCCCATACTGGGAGGCATATCTCGCCTCAGAGGGGCAATTAACACCCCACCACCTGGAAGAAAGCATTATTGCACCGAGGTTCCTACAAGCGAACAAGCTCAACTTGTGAGCTAAGCTGCTGGTTACCTTCTTCAGCATTCTTGAGCCATTCAACAAACTTTTTCATTTGCTCCAGAAAAACACTCTTTCCTTTTGCAAGATGCGCATCCTTATACCACTTCAGGATGGGTTCTTCACTCAGAACTTCAGCTGTAAGTTGTGCAAGAGCAGCATTAAGACGGCGAACCCCTGAACACCAGCTCCTGAGAAGCCCTGACTGGCAGCCTCTGCCTCCTCCCCTACAAGCACCACAATACCCTACTCCTGCCCTGGCTATGGCTGGCCACACCTGCGCTGGGGGTGCCTGTTATACAGCCCTGAGCAACATTTTGGATTGGCACCTGGGGGCTTCCAGACACGGCAATTTCACTCCCACTAACAGTCTTGACTGTTTCATACCTGTTTGAGATGACACACTCTAAGGAGAGCCTCAGTCAACTGCTACAAGCAGATGCAAATTCTTTAAAGCCCAAAGTACGCCACAGGAAATGGTCAATTGTTTTGTTTTGGTTGTTTTTTTAAGTTTTACAAGCACAATATAATCTTCAATTTAACACCAAGTTTCCTTGTGTTCCTGTGGTGTTTCCATACAGGCACCGCAAGTTTTTCAGTTACACCTTTTAACCACCATTTAACAGAGAGCCTAGAGCACCCCAGAACACCTTGGTGGTCTCAACCTCTGGCTGCTCGCAGTCAGTGTTCAGACAGAGAAGTAAGAAGAATATACTATCGTGTAGCATCCCCTAACTTAAAAGGGCCAAAGAGTCTTGAAGTCTAAGTTTAGCTTTGATCTACAACTCTTAAAATGTAGTAGACAGGCAGCATCCTTGTCTAGAGGGGTACTTCCCCACGTGCCGAGGACAGCCACATCCACCTTTGCAAGCAGAAGGTGGGAAATTCTTCAGCTCATGAAGTGCAATGTTGTAGCACTTCATCTTCCCTAAAGGTCTTATCAGGACAGAAGCATTCCGCAAATACAGGCTTTAAAAAAACCCACCTAAACAAAGAACAACCCCCCCCAAAACTATAACCCCAGAGAAGTTACCTTTGTAGAAGAGCACCACTATTTTCTGGAAGGCCTTCATGAAGTGAATGTTGTCATAACAATACTCCTGAATCTTCAACAGAAGAGTCAGCTCTGACTGACCTTGGGTAGTAAAGGCAGCAAGTAGAGGGCTGTATTGCTGTAACAGGAACGACAAATTGGCACACGCAGAGCACTTCACACTTACCCCCTGATTAGGCCGGTTTCACACAGTTTCCATCAGCCACTGCTTAGAAATTTGCAACCCCCACCCCAGGGCACTTCTGCAGAAATCGTACTGCTTTGGCCTCAGTAACTTGGACTACAGAACCACAGTTACTCCCTGTCCAATGCTGTCTCTGCATTAGGGGGTTTGTAGGTTTTAACTCATTTAAAAGGGAGTTGGAGACAGAGGGAAGCCCAAGCCCTACCCAACGGGTGCAGAAGTCCGTACTTCCATTACAATACCTTCAAGTGCTTAATGGCTTGCTCTGCTACCAGCTCCTCTTTTTTGTTCCATTCCACCGTGCTCATTACACTTGACCAGATTATGGCTACCACAGTCTGCTCCGAGATGTTGTTTTTCTTCATCTCCTCCTTCACGTACAAGATTATCTGCCAGTCAGAATAAGACAGTCAGCACACAGGCCAGATATGACACTAAGCTAAATTAAAAAACTTTTGTTCTAAAGGCAACCAAGAAGCTTTCAGAACCACAAACCCCCTTGATCATACAGCAGGATTTAGGGCATTAAGAAAAGACTACAATGTTAATACTAAAACACCTCAGGGTCCTAATTTTAATTCTTAGGGAGAGCTAGGTTGTTAAGTTCAATATTTAATTAGGCATGTAACTTCAGATTAGTATTAGATGCTACTGTATTTCAGAGAATATGAGCTAAGTTCCTACAGAAAAAAAGAAAGGGGGGGGAGAAGGCATACCTACACCTTGTCTACAGACAAATACTTACATCCTTGAACGGATCTCCCCGTGACATCTGCTCCTGAAGTTCTTTCTGCAGCTCTTTCCGAGCTCCTATGCTTTGCTGGTTCCGAACATACTCGGAGAGTTCTTTCAGTCCTGCTTCAGTGAAGTACTTGGAGAAGTGTTCAACACTCTGTTTGTTGGCTGGGAAGAGTTCCTGAAAACAAAGTTTGTAACAACTCTTTCACAAAAGAAACATATGTTGAGTACTTTGCTGGTAAATGCTGTTTACTAAACTGGCTTAAGTAGTAAATCAGTAAATTTCCATGGTACTCACCATCAGCCTGTTATCCATGTTTACTTTACGAAGACTGACAGCCACTGCATTAATATCTTTCTCATTTATCCATGATTTGAACAGCTTGACGGCAAAAGCTGCAGAAACACCTGCGCAACGGGAATAGTAATATTATTACTGAAATTCAAAACAAAGGAAACCATGAGGCCCGAGAGCACAGGGCACCTAGTTTGCCGGGCCCCTGCTCAAAGCTCTGCCCGAGGATACTGCAGCCTCCGGCATGTCTGACTTTCCTCACCACTCAGCATCAATGAAGGCTTCCCTGTACTAAACTCAACTCTCCTTGCTGCAATTTAGGAAGGAACCTGAAGACCTGACACCTCCTGCATCCTGCAAGGTCCCTCTCCAAAATACAGTACTGCCTTGCTGGGCAGCACTGGTGATGGCAGCCCCCAGTGCCACACAGGAAGTCCTACACACAAGCTTTCTGAAAAGACTAGTTTTCTAAAGTCTTAGCAAGACCTTCCATGTTGCGAGGCAGCATGTTTAACTTTGCTAATCCTGTAGTGAATCTACCACCAGATGAAACTAGTGAGCTGCACGGGTGTAACAAAGAAAAAGAGTCCCCCACCATCCTTCCCTAACAGAGCAGCCGCGCAACACTTACCTTCTTTAACCAAGTTCTCATTGTAAAGACTGTTGAGAATCGATGCATTAAGTGTCCCGTTGGCTAGCAGAATACCCGTCAACATGGCCAGTTTGTTCCGCTCAGACTCTGAGAACCCTTTCAGGAACAGCAGCAACTGCAAGAGGGAGTAAGGAGAGTTGCCATAAAACTACCATTGCTCACAAAGGACTGGCTACTGCCTCCACGTTAGACACTTTTGTTTCAATCAAGCTATTCAACGAGCAGAAGCACTGGTTCACTCGTAGTCTTCACCACTAGTCATATAAGCTAGCCGTTCTTCTAGTAACAACTTCAGTGTTCTATTTTGATAATCCATTGCATGATATAACTCTTCTGTACAGAGTGATTAACTAGCAGAATTTGAAAGTTTATTTGTCTGTTGATAAGGACCATACCTTTTTGACTTCATCTTCAAAGCCTTTCTCCAGGTACTTGTAACGCCTGATTAGCTTGTTAAAAACCTAAAAAGATAGAGTGTGTTATTATTTTTGCTCTGAACTATCATTCAATTAGAATTTTAAAACATTCAAGTTTAGTAAAGTTGGTCTGAATTCTCTGGAGCACTTTTAGCTTAGAACAGTGCTACTCTAGTAAGCCTCTTAAAGCCATGCATTATTTTTACCTAAGCATTCAACCACACAAACAATTCATTTTTGACCACTAAACAGTCTAAGTTAATTTGTACTCATTTCAGAACTAACCTGAGCAAATGCCTGCATGGTTTCCAGGTCTTCCTGTGCTGCAAATACACAGACATTTGTGCGTGTCATGTCATCTGCCAGGGTACCACCTGGGGCTAAAGAAGGGTTTCAGAATTAGTGGTACTACCCCCCAGTGAGAGAACCCAACAGCCTCCCTAGTAATAATTCCAATACCCATAACATACAACACATTGTCCTTTCGTGATGAACTGAATGACTGGATCACTGAAGATGCTCCTACATTTCCATCTGCTCCACTGCTGTAGTGGAACTTTAGAATCGGTAGCTTAAGATGTGAACATTTAGATATTCCGACCCCCTACTGCTAACTGGATTGGTAACACATCTTTGTTTACATGCAGGTAAGTTAACATGACCACGAGCTCTGCTTCCCTTAAAGGAAACCACTAAAGCTGCTTAATCCTAGGAAGTGTCTTTTTAGTGTCTGCTGCAACAGTGCTGCTTTGTAACTATCTTTTAAATAACAGAGTGAGTCACAACAGGAGGCAAAACACCTAGAGATGCGTGTTCAAAATTCAGTGCCCCAGAGATGAGCTTGAAACTTCTGTCTTGAAAGGCACTTCAGACTTTTAGCTGCTAATTAGAAGATACTTTTTCACCATTCCTCTTCAGTTTAATTCAGGCATTCGACTGGTAGCCAGGCTGCTTCACTAACTAGGGTGAATTCAAGTCACCAACTCCAGTGCCACAATACCTCATCACTGACTTTTATGCCATTCTACATATAAGGGAGATCCTTTTGTTATGTATTAGTCAGAAACATGACTTAAAGATGGAGATCAGCATCAGTGGTAAAAATACTAAAAGGTGGTAAGGCAATGGGATGCCAGTTTTTATTTTGGCCTCGTCTGACTAAAGATCAAAGCTAGTCTACCTAGCTACTTGTTACAGAGAGGGAGTTGAGTAAAGGACCCTTGTATCATCATTAATGCAGCAATGCATTTTTCCCTTCCCCCTCAGCACCATCCCTAGAAGAAACACTTCCTAACGCAGTACGTAGTGGTTAAGACTCTTGAGTGTAAACCCACAGATTGTAACAATTGGTACATTAACAATTTGAAGCAGCGATGCTCCACGGGACAGACAAGTTTACTTACTCAAGCTACCAGCTCTTGTAACATCAGCGAAAGAGCCTCTTGCCAAAAGAAACATCACAGTAATTTCAGTCCACATAACACTGTTCCAATACACAGCTTTCAGATAAGCGGACACACTTAAACGAAGTAAAACCATTTTGAAAGCCTTCCTTTTCGGCATTTGCTTGAGCAAGTCACCTGACATTTCTACCTACCAGCATGAAGAGCACCTGAACATGGAACCCTCCCAAACCAACGGCCCCCACTGCAGAACTGCCATCCACAGCCTGACTGTGGCCCAGAATCAGGTATTTCCCTTCCTCCCCCTACGCATTTAGGTCATTTGAATTTTATTTCTGTTACATTACAGAAAATCTTCTGCAACTGCCAAATTTCTCAATTAAGTCCTCCCCTCCCAATTATTGCATAACACATGCTAAAATCTGAGACAGACCTTTTCCAGTGTAGGGAGACGACATAAAGGGTGCTCTTCACAGCCTGTATTTTAAGTGGGTCCCTGCGATCTGAACCCTTTCTCACTAAACAGTATTTAGTCAAGTAGGAAATGTAAAGTCTAAATCTAAAAGTACTTTTTTTTTCCAACCTCATTTAGCTTCATCTACTTCTCACCTGGTCAGTGAGCATCTGTTCTGCTCTTTACACACAGTGTACACATGAGTTTACAAGACCTTTCACCACATTTCACTTCCTCAGTTCCCAGTGATTTCTGCTGACTTGACCACCCTCTCATTTCTCACTCCCTGACATCTGTTAGAGCCCATGACCTCACTATTGCCAACAACTAGCGATTCGTAATAGCATTTCCAAGACTAAGCACATCAGATTCTTCTGGAAACAGTATCGCTTTCCAAAATAACAGGGCGGGGTGCACAAAGCACAGGATCATGTCAGAATCTTCCAGGGCAACTCTGTTGGCCTTGTGACCACAGACCACGCACCTGAAACAAGCATTCATTCATCTCATATCAGCAGAAGGGAACTTGACTACAAAGTCAAGATCCACTCCTCATTAAAAAAAAAAATCCAATATATTTTCCTTTAAGCCAAGTTTGTAGAGTTTACACTTTGAAGAATGCACGCTGACTCAAGCAGAAGTGCAGTAGGGCATACAGTGTATTTCTACAGTAACCTCACTGCTCAGTTAGTCACTAAGATGGCCAGATAGTTTACCACAGATCACTTAAACCCTATTCTACACACTCAACGGGCTCTTTAGCAGAATTTTTACACTGAAAGAAAACTGAGCTTTGGTAGAGTCAAGTGAACAAAGGCTGACAGCAGCCCCATCAAAGGGACTTACCCAGCATTCCACCAGCCACCAGGATGTCAAAAAGCGTTTCTGCATAGCGGCGATAGTCAAGTTTTGCACCAGAAGCATCAAGAAACTTTGCTACTGCCTCCAAGTCAGTGCCAGTTTCAGTTAAACCTTGAATAATACAGTCCTGGAACTGAGTAGGGTCAAACCTCTCTTTTTCATCTGTGAAGACAAAGCATTGAAATGAGGTTGGCACACACAGCTGTTTGGTTTTTAAAGTTTGTAATTTTAATTTTATTTTAAAAACCCCAAGCCCAATGCAAAACTTGCACTGGCAAGTCTGAAGTTAAACAGAACTGGCATCATCCCAGTGTTCCAAGAGAACTGGTATTAACTAGCACAAATGGCAACCTAACAGTGTAGCCTAGACAGAATTTCCATGGCCAACATAGCAGCAAGAAGTTTTACTACTTTCATTCTCCTATTCAGTCAAGGCTGGGGGAAAGGTTATCAAAAGCCAAAACATTCCTTAGTTACCTCTAATTGAATCCTTATACTACTTTCACTAAGAAGAACATTTGTTTGTGACGATTTGTGTTGCCCTAATAAAGCTTATCTGACTTCTCAGTTTGATTCTCATACCCCTGTTCACATGTTAGATCACTCTTTCCCTCCAAAAAGAGAGGCTTGGCTACATGCCGGAGGGCAATTCTTAATATCTGGTCCCTACAGTTTTGTGCATTCAACGCCATTACTCATGTTCTGTATCAGCCCTCTAGGACTCTCAACCTTTTGGATGAAATATTCTGACTAAAACACTGATTTTTGGCTATGAAGACCATCCCCTCCTCTTAATAGGGAACTGAATGAGTCTGAAACAACTGCTTTTCCTCAAGTGCCTGGGGGAAATGTAGAAATCTGAGCTAACTTCTTAGTCTTAAATAAACATGAAATGATGGGCTATAATTGCATATCTATTTAGTATCCTTAATTGTTGCTAAAGCTGAACACATGCTCCTTCACATTTGAAATACATCAGTTGATCATAGCCTTGTTTTCACTATGGGGAGGGCATAGGTAATATGCAAAAAATCCACCCATGTAACTAATGGAAAGCCTCAAATAGAAGGTATCTTCACCTTTACTCCTCTCAATTTGTCCTCAGACTACGCAAACCATGAGAGGAAAAGCTTCCAAAGAAGCTGCAAATGTTACTTTGAGTGCTGTCTATAACAGCTCAGCCAGTTTTGTTAGCACCTGTTAGCAGCCTTTCTGTAAGGGGCACACTAGTGTCCTCGCATTCAATGCAAGTATCAACACATTGGTAAGCAACAGTTGGGCAGAAGTCTGGAAATACCGGATCAGCTATTTTCCAGGACAGATCCACGAAGCTCATTCCTACTGCAGAGTTGCTTGGAAGCCAAACTATGGTTAAATGATTAGAGAGAGCCAACAACTCAGAACAGTAGCATTTCATCTGCCAGACAGAGTAAATCCAACTCCCTCACTTCAACAATTTCTCAAGGTACTTTAACATTAAGATAGGTTCTGTAAGTCAACATGTACTTCTGTACAACTTAATTACTATTTCAGTATCTACAGCACCCTTAGCATTGCCAGTCTGAGCTGGAACACTGCTAGTATATTAGAACAACAGTATTAAACAGAAACTCTAAGAGCTGTCCCCACTTCCTCTTTAAGAAAACACCACCAAAACACTCGTCGCACTTCTTCAGTCCTCAGCTCTTCTTATGGGAGTAACTGTGCACATACAGCGATACGGACTCACGCATCCCACACTTTGGGCTTTGCTTGGGGGAGGAAGGGTGTGGTGGTGTTTGGGGGCTTTTGTTTGTGTGTTTGGTTTTTTTTTTATTTTAAATCAGATATTCTTATAGCATTAAAGGGACAATGCAACTTTTATCCAGCAGTTAACACTGAAATTCCTACTAGTGTAGATGCTTCTTAGGTATATGTATTAACCTGCAACAAGCCTGTGCTGGAGTTCCCCTCTAACTCGTGGGTATTAAATACTTCTGCTTTCAGGCTAAACACACTCCATACGCTTATAGAGTGACCGTCACTTAAGCCAACTTAGGTAAATTCAGCTGCAATTCTTACTGCCACATATTTTATATTAGCAGAATGAACATTCTAGCACCCAGAGTTTGCCTCAAAATTCTGTGTTTAGTGTGGCCTCATTTAAAAGATTTATGTAAAGCGCATAAAGGCGTTAGCTTGTTTATTGTCAGAAACCGACTTTTCACCGGGGCCCAAGCACCCGGCACTGACAGCAGGAAGGGGCAGCGTGCACGCTGCAGCTCACCTCTTTTTCTGGTTTTAAAACGCTGGCCTGATAGCGTCGGCTTCTGCGGCTTTTGATTATTCATAAAAGACACCCTGCAAGGAAGCAGAGAGACCCCTCAGGCCGACGAGGACCGGGCTTTCCTCCCCCCCGCGCCGGCCGCGGCCCTGTGCCCCCCGCCCGGCCTCCCCCTCACGGCGGCCGCTCCCGGCCCGGCCCGCGCCGAGCTGCGGC
>VYZM01021211.1:34205-65556 GCA_013398915.1 Dromas ardeola | reverse complement strand
CCCGCCCCGGCTACCCGGCACGCACCGGGCCGCCCCAGGCGGAGGCAGGGCGTTGGCGGGACCTGCGCGGAGCCCGCGCCCCTCGGCTCTGTTACCGCCGCGCTCCGGTACCCGTGAGGGGGAAAATGGAGAGCGAGGCCTGACACCCCCCCCCACCGCCGCCGCCTCCACCCAAGCTCGCCTCGCCTCGCCTCGCCTGGCCTGGCCTCGCCTGGCGGCAGCCGGCCCCAACCGGCGCCATCCGGCTGCACCGCCCCCCGCCTCCCCCCGGCGGTTGCCGCCGCCCAGGCCTCGGCCCGTCTCCTCACCGACTTTAAGGCAGAGAGAAAACGCCCGAGCGGCCCGGAGCGGAGACGGGCAGGAGCAGCGGCGGGGAGCGGTGGCGGCTGCGAACGCTCTCCGGGCGGAACCAACGCGAGAGGAAGAGGGGAGGGCCGCGCTCCGCCCCGCCCGGGGCGCACCATCCCGCTCCGCCAGAGAGGACGGGGGGAAGAGAGCCAGGGAAAGGGGGCCGGGTGTCCCCGGGGCCGGCTGCTCGCAGCCACCGGCCCTGCGCTGCGGAGCCCTCGGCACCTCAGCGGCCGTGCCCGGGGCGCTCCGCCTTCCCCGTCGGCGGGGGCACCCGTCCGATCCCCCCCTCCCCGCGAGTGGGCGCCCCCGCCCTCGTGATTGACCGTCACACGCAGGCAGCCGCTTGGTGCCCCCCACCCCCCGCGCCGGCTTGTCCGCGTGGATCGGTCCAACGAGGGGGACGCGGCGCCCCCTGGCGGCAGGAGACGGCGCCCCCCGGCAGCGGCCCCACGCAGGACCCCCCCACCCGCGGGGCCGCTCCGGGGGTGCGGGGACGGCGGCCCCTCCGGCCGTGTTTTCCCTCCCAGGCGAAGCAGATCGGTGACAAGCCGATTTCCTGTCGAGCTGCTCACCAGCCGCGCGCGCCACGTGTGAAGGCCGATGGTGGCCGGCGGTGGGACCGTTGGGTTTCATCAGTTCAGCTGCCATCAAGCGTGTGGCCCGTTTCCCGAGCTGCGCAAAAAATTATGTATTTTGGGTTTTTTTGTCTTTTCCGAGGTAGTCATTACTACTCGGGATGCCCGTGCCGTCGGGCGAAGAGCAGGACAGGGAAGGACGCATCGCATCGGTTCGGGTGCCGAGGGGGACAACCTCGGGAGCGCCCGGGGTGAAAACTGGGGCCCATCAACATCAGAGGGATTTTTGCTATTGGCTTCAGTGTTTTAAGATTTCATTCGTCTTAGAATCGTTTGTTCAGCAGAAACACAGCTTTTGAAGGGGAAATTCCAGTCAATATATTATATTCTTTCCCGTTCATTGGATTATTTACCAAGAGCTATAAAGCTTCCTGCCAAGGTAAATTGACTGTGTTTTAGAGGGGCTGATGTCTTAATTGATTAAGCTTAGAAAAATCAGGCTCGTAAAACAGCTTTAGACAAAGCTTATGTCAAGCCATTTCTCATGTTCATTTAAATATTGAGTAACTGGCAGAAAATCTGCTCATCCAGACTCTGTTCTCGCTTTCAAATGGATTAGATATTCCAGTTTCAGATTTGACAAGCTGCTTCATACAATTTACATGATGTGTGTATCAGAGGGATCAGAAACTTGACTACTGTGTTGAAGTTATGCCCAGAATGTCTGTTCTTTATTAGAATCTTGATTAGCTTTCACGTTAGGTGCTGTACAAATATATATACGCTATATACGTTAAAAGCACTCAATTCCAAAAGACACATTTGACTGTTCTTTCATTTGTGCATTCTTCCAAATAAGCCTGGCTTTCACTATCAGAGCTTCTGTGTATTCACGAGGTCTCTCTTTTTCTTATGTGGGGAACTTATAAAAGCTCACAAGACTTTACAATTTTAACCTCACACCTTTGTCAGTACCATACCTGCTGCACTATTAGGTCCTACATTTGCTATTACAGTTGTAATAATTTCTTCTTTCCTCAGATTCTGATGATGACATCACCGTGTAAAGACTTCATGTATTCTAGCCAATTATCTAGCTATTCTAGCCAAAACCTACTTATGTGTGACATAGAGCAATGTTCCTTAGTTCCAGAAGCGCAGGCCTTCTCTACTGCAGTTAAAACATGGGTTCTTTCAGTAGCAATTACAGTAACAGGTCTCACCCTGTCTCCAGGCTGTGGAGCAGTCTGTCTAATAGCAGCAGCAGAAACAAAACCAGTATGTTAGCGTAGGGCCTTCCAGTACTGTCTAAAAACCTATGCTGCCAAACTCACCCAGCAGCATGGAACTGGAGACGTCTACGAGACTGAATATAACAACGTGCAACATACTCTCCATGCTGACACAGGACAAGAGATGCAACTCAGCTCTTTGCTCCCCAAAAGGGCAAACCACTAAATGAACCTAGAGATTGCAAGTTTTCCTCTAGACCTTACACAGCTGCCACATTTCCACCAGGTGTAAAGTATAACGTTCCTTTGACGAAAGCTCTTGAAACGACCAGTTACCAGGTGTATAAACAGAGCAAGTTGCTGTGCTTCAGGAGGCAAAAGTGGTGTCACCTGCACAACCATGACTTTTTAATTAAGGTCATCCTCAGCCCTATTTCTTTTTTATCCCAACAAACCACTTCCTTGGCTTTTGTCTTTTGTCTGGCTTAGCAGAGAGACTGTCACACCTCTCAGCTACATTGTAATTTTTCAGAGGAAAGCAAGGAGAAATGTTGTCCTTTAGTGTTCTTACACAATGTTCCAAGTGATCTGCATCAGCTACTCATAATCTGGAGAACACACCAATTCTGGTAACTTCTTTTTGATTAGACATTCTTTGAAAACCTTATCTCTGAATATATCTGCATTTAGGAAAGCAAATAAGCTTGAATAGCCATTCAAGAGGTAGAAGAGTTTACTTTTAAAGCCTGGAAAAGAAGAATCTTAGATTTTATCTGCAAAATTCTTTCATCCAAGCAGAACTGGTTAGCTTGCATTTGATCCTGCTGTCTTATTCAATTGATTATCTTAAAGTCAGGCCATCTCTCCAGTGAGGCTGCTTCCCTTCCACTGTCTGTTCCTGCCTGGGCTTACAGGCATTGCGAAATAGCCCAACCCAGCATTCATTTAGTTACACTGCTCCTACAGGTTAAAACTAGAGTAAAACTTGGAGGTAGTAAAATCAATGTTTTGTTCATTCTACAAGACAGATATACACTGGGGATATAAAAAATTTAAAGCTTTAAAAATAAGGAACTAGTAAGCCTGTGCTTGCCCTGTACGGACACATGAACATGGAAATGAAACCATCGTCCCTTCTGGTGATAGAATGCTTGTACTTACAGCTGGAAATATAATATAGTTTACCTCAGTTGTAGAAGGTGACTCCTCCATGCTTATGAGAGCCTCAATTGCGAAATAAAATTTCTTTAGATGAAAATGTTAGGGGCTGCATCAGCCCAATAGAGGTGAGACTGATGCAGCTCCATTCCCCAAGGTCCAACCGGTAGCAAGGCTGGGCATGTATTCTCAACAAGCAAACATACGTGTAAAGGTATATACACATAAACACAGCTGCCCACACGGAGAAAGAGACAGAAACACGCCCCACTCCTGCAGACACAAACAGCACCAATGGCCTCATCCTCTTTCCCTCTCTGACTGAGGAGCATGAGGGTCTCTTCATGGGAAATATACGTTGCTGTCACCTGGACATACGACCCCCCAGGGCCCACAGCCCCACTCCAACATGTCTGTTGCTACAAAATTCATTACTGAGGCAGATTGATGGGAAAGCACCAGGCTCGCTAAATCACACGTTTTGAACTTTAAGCTCAAATACGGGTCATTCTTATTGTTAGTAGGAGCCAGATTTCATCTCACACCATTTTCATTGCTATTTTTTCCTTGAAACAATATTGGTTATAGATCACAGTGTCGCAAAAGAGCAGGACAGTGTCTTACAAGTTTGCTTTCACTGAAGATACATTTAAGCAAATTCCAGTCAACGGCCCAATGAAATCTCCAAAATACCACAATCAAAAATTCAGATTCACATTCAGAGGGAGGATTTTCACCTTAATATCTGCAGTTATGTGTTAATTCATTCTAAACCCAAGGCACTGATTGCTTTGGTACTCATTCAAAAATGAGAGCATCTGTCTAAATCACAATTAAATAAAAAGCCAAGAAGATAAATCATAGATTACGAAAATTGCGTTTTAAGGAAAGGAACAAAAAACCATGATAGTTCCTGCTGTCAGCTCCTTGAAGTCTTTGGTATTACAAAATTGCAAAGCATATTGCCAGTTGAGCTCTTCCCATTAGCTGTAGTCTCTCAGAATTTACCACTAGAAATGAACAGGAAAACTTTACCAACATAATCTAGCAATTTCTTCATTGCTTATAATATTAATTTATTTGTAAAGAAATAAAATTTTGTTGTACCTCTATGAGTTTAGATTAAATATGACTTATTTGAGGGTGTATGCGGGTCACACTCTCTTCTATATTATGCTAATTTAAGCCTGTACTCTCAACCTAAAAAGAAATGAAAATAGTCTAGATTTATGTTTTTGTAAATGAGTACAGAATCTGAACTAATGCAATACCCGCTGACATCTGAACTAATGCAATACCTGCTGAGTATCTCCAGAGTAATTTCTTTCTCTAGAGTTTTGGGTACACAATGATGTTGTCAAATGTGTTGTTACTGTTAATGTTATTACTCTGAACTTTCAAACGTGGAAGTTGAATATTCATTTGTATGTAAACTTATGTTGGCTCAGCTCAGCCATTTCTGTTTCTCCCTCTCAAACACCTTTGCACTTGCTTTTCAGTCTGCTCTCCTCATGGGGAAATGATCCATCAAGATTCATACAGTTGCCACTGCATCACTTTAAAACCTCCTTTCTACAACGATGTCAGTAATACCAGTAATGTTGTTTGGCACAGCTGAGTTAAACTGTGAGCTGACACACCTATTTTTAATGATGAACTTTTGTTGTCATTATCTCCTCTCAGCCCTGCTCCCCTCCACCTTTCCATCTCAGTCACCTGCTCCTGTCACACACACCTGCTGATGGTTGCGATGGGCAACCCCATTTAAAAATCAATGTTTTAGATAAGAAGATCATGAGGTTTTAAAGATGTGGTGGTCTGTCCCCCTATAGTTTTGCTCACCAATCTACGTTATCCCAGAAATCTCACCTCTGTTATGAACTTCACTCAAAACTGGTAGGGGGAACCTGTCCTGCTATTTATAACCCCTCCTACCTCCAGTACATCTCCCTCACCTTGTGCCCTCTCCTTACCTACAGAGGAATGCATTGGCTATATTCTGCTTCACCATTTTGCTGGAAAAAAGGAGTAAAATTGTGGGTAAGGCAAAGGAGGGGAAGACTGAGCACTAACAAAGCAGTGAATAGCAGTGATTATACTTCAGCTCTGAGAAAGGTCAAAGTTGATAGCAGTTCAGAGAGATCTAACAGTATGGAGCAGGCCTGAGATGGGCCACCAGGAGTGAAGAGCTATAGTGGAGTGTTACTGTGGTAGTGATGATGTATCAGTATCTAGAAAACATTTGGCAGTATGTGTATTTAGAATCTCTGTTCTACTGTAATATTGATAAATTGCCCATCACTAATTTGCACAGTGACTAATTCAGATCTTTGAGATTTTCATGTACTAGAAGAACAGAAAGAGTGGATAAAAACTGTTGTGAATCTCACACTGGATGTAGAAGTGTCAAAATGGTACTATTTGTGATCTCTCCATTGCAGATATTTTCAAAATTGCATGCAAGTTCTTTGAAGTTCATTGGGTAACTCCAGAACTATTCCAGTGTAGCGTAGATCACAATTTGATTTAGAAAGAAATTTGTGTTTCAAAATAGGAGGCCTCTTACTTGGCAGGACAACAGAACTGGTGCTTATATCTTGTTCTACAAAGATAGATATAAATATATATCTGTGTGTGTATTACAGTTCTACTTCTTTCTTGCAGGAATGCTTTCAGTCAGTAAGTGTCTGAAGGAGTCACCTGTTTGTTCGATACTTAGGAAAGCAGTATTAATCTATATTGATGGCCCATGGCTTATAGGTTCCAGGTTTGTCTTTTGGAATCTGAAAGAAAGTATAAAGAAAACAATATCATTTTGCTAAAGGGAAAGAAAACTTGCTGTAATTCATAAATGCATGTTCCTTACCAGCCATTTCAATGTCACTGCACACACAAATCCCCACTTTCTCATGTTATAAAAGGTTGTGAAATCAATGAATTTACCTTAGTCAATAGTGACATACTTGTAATTGAACAGGTAATTAAGTGCATATCTCCATAGCACAGGTGAGCTCACAGCCTGAAAGGCTCAGATTAGAGGAACTGACAAATGAAGTTCCATTATGCAACATGGTTTAATGAGACTACATTAAATCATGGAGGCCATGGTGTTTGCAAGGAAATTCTACATTTCTGAGGGCATTCCTGGAGATAGAACATCAACTCCTGATGAGTGGATAACAACTTCACCTTTATTTAAATTCTAAGTTGCTACCAAGTGTTTGCACAACACCTAGCCCACAAAGGTTCTTGATCTTAGCTATGACTTATGTTAATATGAGAAATTTTGTCACTGTGAAAGACTAGACTGTTGGATATCCTGCGCAGGAGGAAGCAGAAGTGGGTGGATGTGGAGTTCACAACCCCATCCTCCAGGCAGGTTGAGGTCAGGGGCTCTCTAGCTGGCTGCAATTGGAAGACAGATGGGCCTGCAGGTTCACCTGACCCAACTTGTGTCACTTTTCATAGACAAATTTTCAGCCTAGGGTACAATACGGTTTATCTGTTTGATAATTGCTCCTATGCTTTACTCCTTTCATTTTTGTATTCCTTTTTTTTTTCCTTTTTCTCTTCAACTTATAAATAAACAGAAATTTTGGGCAAGTGACAATGTATTAAGTGACTCCAGATATATCTGCTTTTACAGTGCCAAAAGGATAAGCACAGTGGAAAACTTGTTGAAGTGGCTAAAGCTATTAATTCAGAAAACAATGTCATCATTTCCATCTTGCCCTCCTTTCTGAAGAAATTTTTGCATGATCATAGTTGGCTAGGACAGATGGGGGAGGGAAGTTGGCTCCTGCGTCATACTCCTACAAAAATAAGTCCTCTCCAGCAGGGTACTGCTCTGTCCTGCCAGCCACTTCTAGTGAGGGAAGTGCAAGATACAGGAAGAGCAGATTGAAGGCATTACTCTGGAAAGAAAGACAGAGAGAACTGCAAGGGTGAGGGTACATTTTCTTGCCATTCTCATTTTGAAGAAAGCAGAGGCAAAGCAAACAGATGGTTATCCAAATAACTTCAGTGACTGTAGGGGAAATTTCAATAAAAGGGCACCGACCACCAGTTGTGGGTACGTGTTCCATCTGTGTGAGAGAGAAGTTATTAGAAGATGGTGGTATGTCAAAACCATCTGCTTTCAAGGGCTTTTAGATTAAAGGAGATACATAAATTTGAATGATTACCACTGAAGAAACAGCACAGGTTCCTCAGTTCAGGTTACTCTGTCAACATAGCTAAACAAAGCGCCACTAATTAAATAAAGTGCAAAGCTCTGCTAATTGTGGTACGGTGAAGAAAAGAGATTTGGCTCACTGATTAGTCTGTGTGCACAGTCCATTCAAATTAATTGGCTAGCTCATGAAAGAAATGAAAACAACCTTACCATCTCAGTAAAGACATCATCACAGGCCATGCGAATCCGCTCAACAGTCAACGGGCTGTTCAGTGTGAAGTTCAGGGGCAGTCCTCTTTCCTTCCGTGCAGCAGCCACCGCATCTTGTATTGCAAAGAACACTGAGCTGCCCAAGAAGAATCCAGCCTCGCCCATGCCCTGACAGAGGAAAGAGGCAGCTGGGGAGACTGGCCTTAGAGACTGGCAGCAGAGAGTTAAATCAGCACATCTCCACTGTAGTTATCTGAAATACACTAAATCACACCAGCTCAGTATTTGGTCAGGTCCAGCATATTTGGATTCAACAATTTTCCTTGGATCTCTGAGAACTTTCAAATCGGAAAAAGATACAAGGACCAGGTTTTGGATGATGGGGATCGTTTTAAAATTCACAATACAGCTATACTATCAAAAGAGCTTCCTGCTGGGACTTCAGTGCTCACATTATAAAGCCATGCCAGCGAGTAGGCGGGGGGTGCACAAGGAGTTGGGAGGGGACACAGCTGAGGCAGCCGACCCCAACTGACCAAAGGGATATTCCACACCATATGATGTCACAGCCAGCAATAAAAGCTGGACGAGGAAGAAGGAAAGGGGGGGACATTTGAAGTTACGGTGTTTGTCTTCCCAAGTAAACATTACATGTGATGGAGCCCTGCTTTCCTGGAGATGGATAAATGCCTGCCTGCTAATGGGAAGTAGTGAATGAATTCCATTCCTTATTTCGCTTTGCTTGCACACGCAGCTTTTGCTTTATCTATTAAACTGTCTTTATCTCAGCCCACGAGATTTCTCACTTTTACCCTTCCAATTCTCTCCCCCATTTCACCGGGGCAAGTGAGTGAGTGGCTGTGTGGGGCTGAGCTACCTATTCGGGTTCAACCAGGACACTTTGTCATACCTGCTTTAGATTTGAGGCTGGAACAGTGGTCATTTCTGTCTTTTAGTAGCCAGAGGCCTACACTCCTCTTTAATTCCCATTTTGAGGTGCTTTTTAAATTTTTTTTTATTTTGAGCCTGTGAACAGTGCTCAATTCTAGTATGGAGTGCCCCCTCAGAGGATGATGTACCCTTAAAACAGAAAGAATGGTGCTCTGCCATGGTTAATGGAAGAACTGGTCTCTATTCCCATACCTATCATAGGTTTCCTGTGAGATTCTAGAAAATCACTTAATCTGTTGTGTCATGACTTCTCTGCCTTTAAAAAGGATTATAATATTTCCTTTTTCCATCCTTTCTCCTGTCTAGGAAGTTTAAGCTCTTCAAGATGGACTCTCACTTCTGATGTATAACACAACACGTAGGTACAAAAAAGTTTCAGTTTTGATTAGTGTTTCTAAGTGCTACTGCAATACCAATAAATCATAGAAAGAAAATTAGTCCAAAACCTCAGAACATCAGTGTTTCACCATTTAAATAAAATGTATTCCATGGCTGAAACTAGGATTATTTTTTCTGGGGGGGCAAAAGTCTACCATACCCTACAGTTACTTACAGTTTTGCAGCAGAATCACCTGGTGAGCTTGCAAGCAGTTAAGTTTGGTGTGTTTACCTTGGAAGAATAGATAGCAATTGAGTTGTGTGAATTTGGCAGTAAATAGACATGGAACTGCTCAGGAATGTCACAGATGGCAGGGATCTTATATGTATCTGGGCCAAGAGTGAGCTGCTCTCCTTCTGGTGAGAAGTAGATTTCTTCTAATGTATAAAGACCAACTCCCTGAATGAAGGCCCCTTCAATCTGAGCAAAGAAAAAAAGGTAAACTTTTATATCTCATTCAGTCATTTTAAAAGATAAAAACATATATATAATTAGACCTAATTTCTAAGATTACACACGAATTGGTATCTTTCCTTCCAAAAGTAGATATTAGCCAACATAGACCAAAGTAGGACCAAGCTGTCCTCATCTGACTTATACAAATATTTTTATTGGCTCAAGTTCTGCTCGTCTTTATTCCTGGCTACACTCACTGTAACCAGTAGAGTTACCTCTGATTCGCCTTGGCAAAACTGAGAGTTGAGTCAAATCCACTGACTTCAAGCTTATTGCCCACAGGAACTCCAGTGATAAGATATTTGCCCAGGGACTATGACATAAATAGCCTGCTCAATCTGTTATTTGCTTAAAAAGATTTGCAGATAGATAATGAAATTTCTTCCAGAGAAAAACCTCTCAGACACAAATAGCCGATAGGTTATAAGAGGCCAACCTAAAGTAGGAAGGAACAACTGCTAAGTAGACACCTGGGCTATGACAGTGGTGACATAAACACTGGTGCAAGGTGAACATCGAATTGAACTGCTAAGAAAGAATGATTTGACAAATTTGGCAATTCTTGAATGTGCAAAATAAACATAATCTTTTAGGCAAAGTATTTGAGGATGAGCCTGTAATAGGCTAAATAGGATAAATAAGCAGGATAAGAAAAGCTTTAAAATTCAGGTCATATTTTTAGGAGCTTTTCCTTTGATTCTGAAAAGAAATGATAAATACTTTTCACACTATGAGTTCACTGCCACTTTCTTATTTGCAAACTATTAGTGAGTGACACCGCTTTTGTCACTATTCAGTTTGTCTGTAGGTATAGGCAGTTGAATTCATAATACAAAGCTATGGATATAACAGACCTTTAAAGAAAGGTCTGTTCCGTGGCAATCGCTTTTTACATTACATTTGAATTTCTTATCACAGCTGAAGTCAACAAGTGCTCTGTATCTGCTTAAGATTTAGCCCTCAGTCAGTAATTCTAGGACAAAGTAAATTGAACAGGAAAAAGTCATAGGGAGATTTGGGGTGCTAATCCTGCAAGACATTTATAAAGTCTGTTGGATCTTCTTTTCTCATCACTTCTCAGAAGATGAACAAGAAGTAGAAAAATTAACCCAGTATTATTTATAGGTGCAAATAAAAACCAAATACTAGTACATTGTCAATCCAGCATCCTTGAGTGTTAATGGATAGTGTCTCATAGGCTTTGGTGGCTATTAAATTGGCAAATAATAGCAATCATTTAGGCACGAAGAGGAATGTTCACTAACATCTAATATAAAGCAAAACCACAGAAGTTCATACCTGTCCTATATCTATCGCTGGATTTATGCTAAAACAGGCATCCATGACAATGTCTGTTCTGATGTTCTGTTAAAGAAATAAAAGGTGTTATAAAGTTATATTTAAAATGCACAACAACAAAGGGATCCTAAACAATATATAGTCTCACCCATGAAAGATGTATCATCACAAGTATTATAAATTTATTCTGAAACATGAAAGCTACTTGAGACAGGCTGTGTTGATGGACAGTTTATCTAGATAATGCATTTTTGGTGGTTGTCTGAAACTTGGAATATGATATGCACATCCCATGAGTAACAGGATGACCATGAATTCAAGAATGGCTTTGTTGCTTGTTCTCCTATAGAATCTGAATTGCTTGAAGTGATATTTAGCCACTTGCTATGCTTTGTTATTAGTGTGGAAGCACAGTCACCTGAACTCAGGTGACTCAGTTCAGGGAGGGGACAGGGAAGGATGTCTGCATACATCCTTATACAAGGTCCAGTGGCTTCTCCTCCTAAATCCCAGCCTGGTGGGTTGACAGACCTCAGTGATTTTGGAGTCTCACTCCACATGGGCTACTAGATATCTGGCAGTCACTGCGGCCAAATGTGCTTCCCCAGTATCCGGAAGACATTGCATTGGTCTCTATACAACGCCGCTAAGAACTATTCCTGTGCTAAATCCCCTTTGCAACAGGTTATGTTATGTGACACTGGCTTCACCTGTTTTAAATGTAACTCTGTAACTAATGGTACGGTCTAGAAACATTAGACCACCTTTATTTTCTGCTGTTCTCATAGTATTTCTTATTCTTATGGTTAACATCAGACTTCTATCACAAGAACAGGATGAACAAATGATATTATAAAGGGCACTATAGCCATGTATTGTTCTGCTGGCGCTTTGTTGAGTACATCCAACAGACTATGTCTTTGTTCTTAGTCAAAAGAAGCAAAAGACAAAAATTGTCATATGAATGTAATGATGGTGGGAAATTCACCCAACACTACCTCCAGTTCATTGTATTTTTTGACATTACCTGGTGGGCTCCTGTCAAACAGTCAATTTCTACCTCAGAACATGCAACTCTGAAGAGAAAATAAGGGAACGCATGGCCTTTCTTTGATTCCCAGTTCATGTTTGTAACATATCCTCTGGAGGAAATAAGAACATCCCTCAGATCAGATGAATTTGATCAAGAAACCCCACTCTGCCTATCCTTGTCCTTGCTGTTGAGACCACCACAGCAATCATATAACATGATATATCATAAAATTTCTAAGCTAACTATTTTCATAGGATCTCTATAGTCAAAGACAATCTAGGGTGTAGCAGCACTGATAAATATATGTTGTGTGAGATGGTTTGAGAGGATAGGAGAGTTGCAAACCATGATGACCGTGGAACAGAATTCCTTGTGGGCCTCCTGTGTCCTACTGTAGTTGACCTTGGAGAAGACTCTGTGCATCAACTATCAAACTAGCCAACCAAGAATATCAAGTGCTCCTGAAATCAATATGCGTTGAAGAGAAGAATTCCTCTTGTCTGAACACTGCAGTCTCTGGTCCAGGCAACTTCCTAATCGTTTATGTGCTGCATCTGATATGGCCTTGAGAAGGTTGGATGGGGATATTTTTAGCTTTCCTGCAACTTATTGACAAAGTAGCACCTCTGGTGACAAGAAATTAAAAAAGACTAATAGTTTTCCTTACTTGAAATAGCCAGTAGCTGAAAGGCTGATGCTCCGCTTGTGAGCCTCACGGATCTGCAAAAGGTATACACATTATTAAAGAGAGAAAGTTAAAAGTGAAACTTTGAAAAATCATTTTAAAGAAAAAGGAGCCCTGAGTAAAAGCTTTACATTCCCTTGTGCTCTGAATGAGTCTTTAGGAAAGGACACATTGCAAAAACTCTAAAATTGGCCAGATTATCAGGACATTGTGTTGCACCACTTGCTTTTACAGTTTCCTCTCCTCCAGTTTACCACACACAGGGAGGCCTCTTCTGCCTCCAGAAGAATGGCAGCTTTCACTCTACACAAATGGGTTAATCATAATCTAATAGTAAGAAACAGAGAGAGACATTTACCCAGTCTTCCCATTTGCCATTAGGATTGTCTCTTCGTATAGGGTCCAGACGCTTCCAAAGGATTTGGCAAGCATCCTAGGGAGAAAGAAGGTTGGGCATCATTGAACAACCCACAAACCCAAATCTATCTGTGCTGTTTTCAAAGAAGTACTAGTTCTTTTTTGGTGAAGTCAATTTGTTAAATTCATTCTGTTCATTTACCTACAGTTTTCACTGCTAACTGCCAGCTACAAAGCAGCACTTTGCAAAGAGTGGCATTGGCATCTGCTCTAATGTAACTAAAGTCTTCACATAACAGGCTATCACTGAAACCACCAACAAAAAGAAGATAAAGGACCTGACTCTCCTCCTATTTTGATTTACTAGATAGAAAATGACTGGCTTGAATGTTTTATTACAAATTAAATGAAAGCAGAATTGGTCCCAAAGCACTTAAGTGGATAAGGGTGTTTCAGGCTGATTATTAAAAAAACGTACCTGAAATATAACCTATGCTAAATTTTCCTTTAAATATTGTTTAAATACAGAATAAATTTGTCTAGCAGCAATCTAAAAAAAAATCTAATTTGTAAATCTTATACAGTAAAGCCAAAGAAAGCGACCCTTTTTAACAGTGTTCCATAATTCGCCTTGCTTTAAACTATGCGTATAAGATAAACTAGCAAGAGAGATTTTGAGATAAAAGAATTCAAAGCTGCTCAAAACAAAAACAAAATTATGAATCCTCAGAGGTACATTCATTATTCAACAGAACCACCGATTGTGTGAAAAAATGGTAAGAAGTCTAACCTGGACTGCTCTTGCATTGATTTCTGTTCTGACTGATCCTGCTGTGTATTTGCCATTGGGTACAGTTGTTGTGCTTGTTTCACAGAAGTGTATATATGACAATGGTATCTTCAGTTCACGACTGGCAATCTGTAATAAAAATAAACAAAAAGATATTCAGTCCCTCTTGAAGATGCAATCTCAAGTCAGGAATTCATCATGTCATTCATCTCTCTTTCTGTAGACACACACAGATAAATGACCTAATTCAACATTAATACTGTGACTAGGACAAATGCAGAAGTCTTCCTTAGCAATTATTCTGTAAAACAAATATTATATAAATAAATTCAGATAATAGAAGATAAAATAAAACAACATAATACAATACTGTATGTTTTGCCTCTAATTAATTGCTCTCTCTAATTAACTTTCGGTTACATATGGAAAATTTTAAATAAAATTTAAAAAACAATGACTCATCCTCCCTCATGAAGTTTCAACTCTTATCTGTATATTTTATTTTCTATCTCATTTTAAATGGCTTGGTTAGTTTGTGTTCCCATTTTATTGTGTATCACAGTGTTCTAATATTTAGACGTTCATTCAGCTCATTTTAGCACCAAAATGACCTATTTGGCACATAGTTTTGTTTATCACTATTTACACCAGAAATGCATAAAATTAACTGCTGTTATCATTGGTGATGGATACACTATAAAGTTAAATCTTCAGCACTTTAACTCCCCCTGAAAAGAACTATTGAGTTATTTTCGCATGTGCTCTTTGTGCCTTAGGTATCCTGATAACAGTGATGCTACCTCAAAGATGTTCATCTCCTTTCCAGGTCTTGAAAGATCACTTTGATTATAGCTTATAATTTTCCTAAGCTTTGTCTTCATCAATAACTCAGAAGCAACAACCCTATATTAAACTTAGCTTTCTTATGTCTATAGAATTTGCCTATTGCACTTCTTCCTTTTGGCTCAGTTATCTTTCTTGTATTTTGCTTACCCTCAGATGCTAACTCACTCACCTGTAACATCTTAGTGTGAATTCCTTGTCCCAGTTCAATTCCACCATGAGTGACTAGCACAGACCCGTCTACATAGATATGGACGAGAGCTCCAGCCTCGAGAAAAGCCACAGAAACTTGGTAATTTTCTTACTGCACTGAACAAAGGTGCATAAGAAAAAGAACAAGGCAAAGTCAGATTTAATTGACAAGAATCAGTATATTATTAAAAGGGTGTGGAAATTCCGTAGCAGTCTGCCAATAACAGATTTCACTGCACTAAGACAGGATAGACTCTAAATGAGCTAGTAGTTATTCACAGTTCTGCAGGGATCACAGTAATGAGTTCAAATAACAGAAAAGCATATTTTTCTCCTCACAAAATTGGGTGAATTAAGAACATGCTGGCTCTAGTTATAATGTATGTGTAGCCCCAGACACTATTCCCTCCTCATCCACAATAAGAGGAGGACAGAGCAGAATTTGAACCTGGAATCAAAGGCATTTTGGACAGATGGCAAGTATCTCCTACTATGAACATCTACAGAACTTTTCTTTTAGAACAAACAATAGCAGAGTTATATTCTTGTTTTTCTGAAGCTGAGGGAGTAGTCCTAGTCCTTTTTGTTTGCACGTATCCATACAGGGTAATAATAAGCTGATGTTCATAGTATATAATTTTGATGGAGCAATGACACAACTGCGTATCCATTCTCTCTCATAGGCTGTCCAGAGGGTGGCTTAGAACCTGATTCACTTTCTGTTCATACTTTGGTGCAGCGTTGTGTTAATAAATAGCTATCTTAAACAGGGGAAGGGAAATGCAAGAAGCAGGCAGGAATGGAAATGACAAACTCTCATTCATGGTAAAATCCGGAGCAAATAACTTCCCAAGGAGTGGATATGAAATAAATCAATCCCATACAAGCCATCCACTCCTATGAAGGAACAAGTGGATATGAAAGAGAACTAGAAATTCTGTGAAGAGACATTTCGCTGTAGCATGCAATCAGCTACCAACACTCAGAGAGCAAACAGTAGAGCCTTAGAAGTCTTGTGAAATACAGTGCCTCCAGGACATCTTTTTATTTGTTATTAATTCTACATTGAGAAATAATGGCCATGTGATCTCTTTGGTGCCAATTTGTGAAGTCTGCAATCAGATTACATTTTGCTGATATCAATTAGAGTCTTAGCTGACAGAGACAAGATTAAACAATAAAACTCCAAGATTTAGACCTAGATTTTTGGAAATTCAATGCAATGCCTGCGCTTTATTTTGAAGGTTTTCATGAAATGTAACCATTATTTATGTCTTTTTTTCACCTTTTTTATCAGATGAATTGTGATCCCTAGATTCAATGTTTCTTTACCATGAGAACATTGTTGGATGAAATATATTAATGTCTCTCTGAGCTTTTAATCTACAAACTTGTGCAGAAACAATCAAGAGATGGAATGAACAGCTAACAGATGAACCATGTGGATTTACTTTTTCATGTGTTGTACTCTCATAAACAAATAAAAATGTTTGTTCATTTAACCTGAAACTCATTTGAAAGAATTTTTGGTTCAAGGCATGAAGTAAAAGAAACCCCCAAACTAGAAGATTTCCCCAGAAATACCACTATCTTGAGCCATTAAAAAAAAATCATAGAATCATAGAATGGTTTGGGTTGGAACGGACCTTAAAGATCATCTAGTTCCAAACCCCCTTGCCATGGGCAGAGATACCTCCCACTAGACCAAGCTGCTCAAAGCCCCATCCAGCCTGGTCTTGAACACCTCCAGGGATGGGGCATCTGCAGCTTCTCTGGGCATCCAGTAGCAGAGCTTAACCTATATAAAAATGGGACTATCTGAACTATGGGAGTGAGAATTTTTCTCACTATGGACCAGATTATGGAAGATTCCAAGTTCCATGTTTTCACAGTGAATTATTTAGCTTTATGCTGGATAAAGACAGCATGCTGGGAATTAGAAGTTCATATTTCTGTGACGTGAATAATCATAGAATGGTTTGGGTTGGAAGGGACCTTCAACCCAAGGGAAGATCATCTAGTTCAACATCCCCTGCCATGGCCAGAAACATCTATCTTTCACTAGATCAGGTTGCTCAAAGCCCCATTCATACTGAGTAAGCATTTATAAAGAGATCAGCCAGATGGAGAGATATTCTTTCCGAAACAAAGTATATCTCAGTGGATGATATTTTATGCAGTCCAGAATGTTGGAATTCTTTTCTCTTTCCTTCCTGCCTGTAGAGATTATACTCCCTCTAATTTTGGAGAGAAAAGTAGAGATCTTAGATTGTAAAAGCACTATTTCAAATAGGTTACCTGATGAAAGTAAGTTGCATTAAATCCAACAGAAAACTTCATGGGAATGATGGCAATCCCTTTCTTTTTCCAATAATTTTTCATGTTAAATTCTTCCACTATTGCTTTTCTGCTGTAGTAGTCAGACTTGTCCAAACATTCTTCCCAACATTTCCACAGATTCTCTGCATCAAACTCTTCTTTGAAGGATGTTAGGTTAACTCCTTTGTACATGTTTATTTCCCTAACCTAAATGGCAAACAAATTTACACAGTGCTGAAAATAAACATCGCCTTATAATGTACTGACACATTATATGCAATATAATGACATGCATAATGATGTAATGAAATAATTAATACTTATCTATAATAAACATAAAGTCATATCCCTTTGTTGAAGGAAATCACTACTCAAATGGCCTGATTTTTTTTCCTCATGTCAAATGCCTGTGAACTCAGTGGGATTGTTCACAAGGACTACTCAATGCAAAGAAGGTTGGTAAACTCAAATTGTAAATAAGAGTAGACAAAAAACACAGAACAACATGGAGCTGTGTGAGAAGCTCAATAGCCGTGAAAGAAGAGTAAAATGGATACTTAGTAAATCTCAAGGAGACTTTTGAAAGTGGTGAGAGAACACTTGTGACATGTAAGGAAACCTTAGAGCAACTCTGGGCAAGGCATTAAGTTGACATGAGGAAATCAGTCAAAGGCGTGGAGCAAAGCTTGGGCTTGGACACAGTAGGTGGATAAGTGAAAGCAGAAGTTAACGCTAAAAAAACTGTTTGGCCTTTGGAGATGTGTCTGAAAGCTTTCCTGAAATGTGGTAAAGAACAGCAAGTAAATGGGAGAGGGAAAAGATTCAAAGAAATAGGGAAAAGACATGGTGGTTGGCATCCTCGGAAAGTAAAATAATTTATAAGCCATGGTTTGGATATACAAGTGGTTGGTACACGCAAAAGAGGAAAAGCTTACTGTCAAGGCAGTGTGTAAGGATAGATCTTGAAGATTGGAGAGGAAATGGCAACAATT
Organism: Dromas ardeola; assembly: GCA_013398915.1. Lineage (NCBI taxonomy): Eukaryota > Metazoa > Chordata > Aves > Charadriiformes > Dromadidae > Dromas > Dromas ardeola. The sequence continues at coordinate 47,560 of VYZM01021211.1, read as the reverse complement.
AAAACTGTTGGAAAACTCTCTCTGAAGGCTGGGGAGAAGCCAGAAGTGTCAACCTGGTAACTGAGATGTTGGGAGCCAGCTAACTAAACTGTTGATAGATGGGTGGATACAAAAGATGGAAAGTCCATTTCTGAGAGGCTGAGATGCAGGTGACAGCTGAATATACACAAAGTGATCTCAATCTGGTCACACAGTGCAAGAGATTATACTGTTTTGGCCGAAGCTGGTCATACTAATGGTAGTCATCAAATGTTTTGCAAGAGATCCTGGACCAGTTTTCTGCACTGTTATCTGTATTGTATCAAATATTATTCCATGGAAGCATACGTGCTGAACAAAGTACCATTCAGCCCAAGTAAAGTTAGTAGATCTGATTCTACAAGAACTGGCTTAAGCACAAGGAGTTTCCAACAGTCTAGGTCCCAGAATTCTCTGTTATCCCATGTTTTATTTAGCAGTGTTAGTTCTTTTACCTTCTCATGTGGTAGGCCAGTCTGAGTCGCCACAGCCACAATACAGGTCTCCACAAACAGGCCTGCTTGGGGAAACCCAAATCCTCGGAAGGCAGTATTAGATGGCAAATTAGTCTTGCAGGCATGGCCCCTGACTCGGAGATTGGGAATACTATATGCATTGTCCACTTTCAACACAATGTACTCAATCACCTGTAATAAGAGATTATAGTTGTTAAAATGGTTCAATTTCCTTTAAAAGTGAAACCTGTGAAAGACACTCAAGAGATCAATGAGATGTAATTGTTTTAAGGAGTATAACTACACTCAGGAGGCCTGTTCTGCTGGTTTTTACACCAATGTAAGTAAAGAAACTGCATTTAAATCAGATAAAGTACATTTAACTCATAGGAATTATAATAACATAAAGAAGAATTACTGAGGGAAAAATCATACCTTCAGTTTCGACAAGTGAAGGAATAACTTTATGATAATAGGCTACATAATAAAAATTCTTGTCTCTCTGTCTTTACTGAACTTTTAAATCTGAATTTCCTATGTCCAAATATCACTTGACAGGAAATACTGTACCTCCTTAATGATATTCTGTAATCCACATCTGGCCCACAGATGCATTTTCACTTTAGGCAGATGACAGTTGTACTTAACAAGAACAGACATATCCTTATAAGAAATAAATTGTGACAGAGAGATATTATTTTCTTTTTGTGGCCAGTTCAGTCAGTGTGAGTGATGTCAGTGAAGAAGGACTTACCAACTCAGATTCATCTTTTGTACAGCCACCATTTATATAGCACTAAAAATCTGCAGCTACGATTCTACCATCATTCATGAATCCAACCTGTAATATAGCAACTGATGCATTAGTGGTCTTTTCTCTCATGTTTTTCAAACTTCTCTTTAGAAATAAGCCAAGCAGTTAACAAATACCCCCTGAGGTTCAGACTACAGAACACAATGGGATTTTTTCCACTGAATTGGAAAAAATATCCGCATTGATTTCTGTCTATAGGGTGGTATCAGTTTGTATCTGAATATGCAAACCAAGAGCAAAATACATATAAAACCCACAAATAATCAGAATACCTCAGCTGCCCACAAAGCTATTTTCCCATGTAGACATTGACTATAGTCACACAGGATCTGAGAGCTTGTTCACCACTGTTTTCTGTGTGAACAGAGACCAGAAAGAAGATGACAAGATCACTAAAGAAAATATTGACTATTATTATGCTATTCTACTTTCTGAAGTATTCCTTTGCAATCATCATTCATCCTGATGATTTCGTCACCTAGACAACACAGCAACATGAACCAACGGTGCATATATTTTACAGAGTATGTATTCAGAAATATCCATCAAATTTGATTTAATTCTAATTCTGGTTCCTCTTCAACCTTTTTTTAAAAAAGTCATATATGGTTTTATATTTTTAATAGTTTATATAATAGTATTTTAATGGGAAGAATCATAGAAAAATGTAAAATAACTGGAGACCAACTTGTTAAATGATGTAAACTGATGCAGCTCCATCAGGATTAAGGACAAGAAAATAAGAGATAATGAATATTATCGCTGGCTAAATCCTGCATAGCTGCATGGGTAGGATAAGAGATGGGACTGATGGGGACAATGATTTTTGCTTAATGTAGTTAAGCAATTCACACGGTAATTTTGCAGTTATTGCATTTAAGTAAAGGGAAGGTTAGGGTTAGGGTAAGAGGATTTGAAAGATCAAGATCAACATTCCTTCTCCTTCAAAATTGTAACCATTATCCAAACTTTAGGGAAAAAATGGGAAGTTGTAACTACATCAAAAAAAACCATGAACCATAAGTCTATAGGAGCTTATTGAAAATTCAGTGAGAAGAATAATTCCTCCATGTTTTTTTCTCCAAAAGCATAACCCTAGTCGTAACTCATAATCCTTATTCTAACTTCAAGATAGCTAATTAATGAATAATGGCACCAGAATTAACATTAATATAAATGTTTCTTCTGCTCTAAATCCATACCTAAATATTTAGCTCCATGTAATATTGGACAGCAGGAAATAAACTCTCCATTGTTTCTTTCCTCCAAACCTAGTCCTACTTCTAACATCCATCATAAGACACTCAGATAACCAACAGCTGAAACCAAAGGAAACAAGCTTTTGCCGCTATTAGTAGCTTTAGAAGTCATAGACAATTCAGTGAGAAAACAAAATCTTGCTGGCTCTGCTTTTTCTGGATATTGCATAGACTGTAGGAATAGGATGGTAGCTGTTGTTTTGATTCACAATATTTATCAGGGTACCCTTAGGACTGGGGCAAGGTTGATGCTGGGTTCAGATTTCAGAATAGGAGGAGTTTGGTTTCTTGCTGTATCTTTCTAGTCAATGAAATGATGCCGATTTGCCCCAGAAGAAACTATTACCCAGGAACTGAGCAAAATACCTTCTCCTCTCACTCACTTTATATTTTCCAAAGAAAGGGTGCCGTCCACCAGTGATTAACATATCCATGTTTCTTTCAAGAGCAAAACGGACTGGACGCCCAGTCCTAAAGTGAACATAAAAAAATACACTTTTATTACAACCTATTCATGCAGATTGCAAAGACATTACACGTACATTGCCAGACTTCTAGTACTGGCAATAAATCAGTCCATTCTATGTTTTAGTTTCTTAATAACCTACCATGCCTGAGTTTAGGCTGATTCAGCAGATTTAATATTTTGGGGCTTTTTGGCTACAGAAACAAAGTAGAGGAAATTAACTTTTCAGTGGTTTCCCTCTGGCTTCTCAATAGGGTGATGCAAGTTCCATGAAGCATGCACAGGACATGTCAAGGAAGCCAGAGTAAAGGTGAGCTGTGGCACAAAGGCTTGAGTGAGCACACCTACGTATTAGGATAAAAAACACTTTCACTGAAGATCTAGAGTGAAATTCAAGCCACTGTGTCTGGGAAAGGCCTGAATTGTTGGGATTTGTACAGATGAGCCCTGAGAGAAACTGCATGGGGCCTTTGTTTTGGCTCTGAGATAGTAAATAAATTCCATTGCCAAAAGCCCAGGGAATTTTAAAGCCTCTATCTAAGATATACTGACAGATAAGAAAGATGTCGTTATCAAGATAACCCCCCAAGTAGGCTTGAGGACTGAAGTTCCTTTTTCATTCAGTCTTCTCGTCTTCAATTTGTTTTAGTTAAATCAGTCATTTGATTTAGTAAAATCAACTTACTTGTTGGCTGCCACTGCTGCAATTACAGCAAAGAGTGAAGGTTTAGTAATCTTCCCACCGAATGCTCCACCAACACGTTTCACATGGCAGATGATTTTATTGGACTGGAGATTTAAAGCTGAAGCCACTACTTCCTGCAAAAGTGAACATCCAGAATTTTACTGAGAATTGTTATCTACCAAAGTACATTAAAAAATGCCTATTTTCCATGGCTAACCATATATTAAAAGCTAACAGGTTTAAGAATCCTGGGCAGAAAACTAGAGTTGCTACAGAAACAAACAAAAAAGATTTCAAACAAGATGCTACTGAAAGCACAATCTAGTCTTTAAAGAATGGTGGAAATGTAAAAACAGCTCCATAAACTAGTTTGATTATCTGATGCCAGATATGATAATGTCTACATAGAAATGCAAGTTTCACCTGCGGCTGGAGATAAAGCATCCACTAAAATATCAAGCTGAATGGAACAGAGTAATTGTTTACAGCACACTAGACAGTGTAGCTAAAATACTGACAAACTATTGCATTCTGAAAATATCTCCTCCGACAGTGATCCCAGAGATGCAAATATAGGTTTAACTTGCCAGGACAACAGGGAAAGCTTAAAAAACACAAGCCAGTGATGAACTGCAAAAGCTAATCCTAAACATGTAGAAATTAAATATTCTTTGAAACTGTTGTTTTCTACAGGCTTACAATCCAATTCAGATGTTAGCTAGGACCTGTTAACCTTTTTTCCACATAATTTCATATGATTTGTATGTTGTTATTATTTACATATTAATCTATCATTATTTACACATGATTATGACCCCATCATCATCAATGTAACTACTCACACGAGCAATGCAACTTATCTGAATACTCTTTCTAAAGCTGAAGACACTCATTGCTGCAAAAAAGTGATTGTCCAGCATTGTATTGAGGATTCTCACTGATTTTAGGAGGATTTGGCCAATATATCTAAGACAGAACTAGTCTTTTCTTAACAAGAAGATTACAGCCATATTATCTATCCAAGATACCCTTTGTTCATCCCATAGTAATACTGTTCATTTGTGTCTGTGTATTGGATAATACAAATAAAACAAGACCTATTGTTACACTCAGCTTCATCATTAGTAGACAGGCCTCTTATTTTCATAAAAAGATTCAAATCAATTAAACTGAATTGGAAACACCATTAGGGAGTTTCAAGAGAAGCACAGAAGGCTGAAAGCAACTCCTGGCCATGTAGTTCAGCTTTAAGGTTATTTAGAGAAGAAACACGTGTCATTAATACTTTGTTTTACCTGTACCTCTGTTGCGTGCTGAGTTGACACATACACATCCATTTCTTTATCCTCAACTCTTGGAATAACAAGCACACTGTTTGTTTCCAGGTAAAAATGTTCCTGTCCTCCTACGTGTAATTCACCTGTTATTTAAATAATGATAGCAAAATCTAAGCTCGGTTTCAAATATACTGCGAGGAAATTTGTATTTGCCTATATACATGTATATATGGCAGGGAAAAAGAGTTTTGTCACAGAAGAAAGAGAGTTTCATTTTTTATTTCGTTGTATCCCAGGTTTACAGCTTCTGGGACCTGTGCTTATTGAGAGGAAATTATTCAATCACTTAACACTTGTATAGTTCCCTCCCCCCCGCATAAGATCAGTATCAATTTAATATCTCATGCTTTTTCTTCTTTAGGAGGTTACATCTCTTCTGCTATAACAGCATTATAATGTCATCTTCTGAATCATTCAGTGACATGACATTTGATGGGGAACAGTTGAAAAAAGTCCAAAGAAGAGCAGAAAAAAATCATCAGAGGTCATGAACCTATATAGAGAGACTGACAGAATTGAGGGGGCTCCGCCTAAAAACATGCAGGAGGACATGAATCTTTAAATACATAGAAGGCTGCTGCAAAGAAGAAGAGAATAGTCTGTGCTACATGCTCACAGTAGAGAGAACATGCAGCACAGCAGTACTTAAGTTGCAGCAAATTATTAACAATGAAAATAATCCTTCTAATGATAGGAATGGTGAATCACTGGAAAAAATCATCAGGGGAGACTGCAGAGTCTTCATGCTCGGAGGTGTCCAAGAACAACTTAGATAAATCTGATCATTCTTTCAAACATGATACAGATAGAACTGATGTCGGAAAAAGGAAAAGGGGCTGATGGTCTGCTATGTTCCCTCCTGTGATGAAGCAGGTGTCAATTCATGTGTAGTTAGTATTGAGTGAAGAGAAAAACTCTGCAGAAATTTGGGGAGTGATAACAGCAGAAGTTAGGTGTGATAATATATGTCACGAGAGAACAACCAGAAAAGCCCATGAGTGGAACACATAAGTTGTATAAGCATTTATAAGGTGCTCACTAACAAATTTCAGAGCTGCATTCAAGTGTTAGAAACAAAGAATTGGGGAAGTATTAAAACGGGCCAAGCCAATGTTAAGGGAAGCATATCTTGATATCATATACCTTAATTTTAATAAGTCTTTTTACACTGTCCCACAGACTACTCTCATAAGCAAGTTGCCAAGTAAAATCCAGATAAAATCAGGGACACAACTGATTGAAAACTGCACTCAGAAAGCAGTTTAGAGGACTGGCTGTCAAGCTGCAAAGGTGATGCATGTAGAATCATAGAAGAGTCTCTTCTGAGTTTAATGTTACCCCATGGTTGCTTTAATAACTAATGAGTAAACTACAAACAATATCAACTGGAAAGGGATGCAAGCCCTTTAAAGGACTGGTTCAGATTTGAAAGGGATTTTTCTATATCAGAGAAATGGCCTAAAATCAATGCCATGAAGTTTAGTATGGGTAAGTGCCAGTACTTTAGATAGCACTATTGAACAAGATCTAAGCAGGGGTTACAGAGGTGCACAACTTGACTGTATATCCCCAACTGGTAACACCACAACAACCCTTACCTCATTCTGTGATACTAATGTTATATAGAATTTCTGGAAGACTCCACTTGGCATTGGTGAAACCTAATCTGAAATACTACCATAGTGAAGTTGGATGTAGTGAAATTAGAGATAATGGAGAAGTGAGCAGTGGCAATGATAAAGGTCGGCAGACATGACTTATAGGGAAAAGATTAAAGAACTCTGTTTAAGAGGGTGAACCTTTAAAGTTTGGAGGGAGGGAGATTTAGATTAGGTATTTAAAAAAAAAAAGGATTCTATTTATAAGGACAGTTAAACTCTAGAACTAACTACAATAGGAACTTGTGGAGTATTCTTCATTGATACTTCTTAAGCATAGGTCTGATACTTATGCACAGAGTATGCTCTGGTACTACTGGATCATGTTTACTGTTTGAAGACTGAATTTGGTGACTGTAGGAGTGGTATTCCAGACCAGTTTACTCTGATCCCTTTGTTTCTGGGATTAACCTTAAATCAAGCAGTGAACTTAAAATGGGATAAGTTAGCTAACACCCATAAACAAAGCCTTATTTATCTGTAATACTTGTCCTAGGATTAGGGCACTTCATTTTAGTTAGCTGAGTTTTAAGACAAGGAAATAGTAGAGTTTAGTCAACATGAGGTAGCAGGTGTTAGCTAAGCTTCATTTAAATGTGACCATTTCATCTCCATTCTCAGTGAAGGGGAAAAGTCAACAACAGAGTTAAGGTTTCTTTGAGAAGAGAACAGAAATTTAAATTCAGCCACCAGCTGGAAACAGATTCTGATCTAGCATAATCTTTTGCCTGATGCCCTGCATGTACGAACTACCTTCTATGATTTCATCAGCAGACTTGAATCCTTTCTCAGTATCTCCTGTTTCTATTTTCCTTTCTTCAGTAATGTATGATTTATGTGTTATTGCATCCTGCAGAAAAAAACAAATGTAACAAACAACATGTTAATCGTAATTCAGAAAGTCAGATGGCTTTTATATAGTACAATCTTTCATCACCCATATGATCCTTTTTCAGATGGACAGATGGTTGCAGCTAAGTATTAGAAAGAGCACGGTAGTCGTTCCCTTTCCACCATCAAAGAGACCTTCTGTTTTTTTCATTTTTTGTAGTTCATATCATTCCCTTCTTTCTGCAGATTAGAAATACAAAATGTCTGTAAATGGCATTCAGAGCTGTTGAAAATATTTCAAAATCACATTGCTTGCTACTGAAAACCTGCCAGACTTGAAAATTTTCAGAACATGGATGAAGGATGTTTGATTCCAGAACTTCTGCACACATAAGTTCTCAAATTTAATTCTATACTGCTGCTGTGAATTTGGCTCCTGGAGGCACGGAATTGCTCACTTAAAACTTCCTGAATATTCTTCAGCAATTTTGTCCTAGATCTACAAAGACCAGTCTCCAACATACTGGACGAATAGGTACCTAATAAGATTTCTTTTGTGTTTCTAAAAAATAAAACTTTGGAGGCCATTTATAAACTTTTTACACTTCATCTTTAGAACCAATAAAGTCATATCTTAGGCAAAAAATAATTAAAGATCTAAAGCCTAGCAGAGCTCTGCACAAGGAGGTAAACAGTGAGTGAGGTGACTTAAGAGCTCTATCAGACAAGGAAGAGGAGACAGATTGTTACCTCAATGGTCAGAATTGGCTCCAAATCTTCATACACTATCTTCACCTTTTCAGCCCCGCACTTTGCTTGAGTCACTGATTCTGCTACCACAGCACAGATTATCTGACCAACACAAATCACCTGCAACACACCAAGGTATTACCCAAGGAAACAACACAGGAATGGTTAAGTTTCTGTACAGCAAGTGTTTTGTGGGAATAGATTCTGCTCAAATGCCACTTGTCTATTCTGTTTGTCTACGAATACTATCCCAGTGCAGACTTATCTTCATTAGATGAGAAGTCTATTAGCATCTTCCATCTGCTGCAACATTTCTGGCATTAGAAATGCTTCTGACATCAGTAGTCATGAACATTTCCCCTGTGTTCATCCTGAGGTGGCCAGGTACTGTGCCAAGTAAAATCCCACCTGGCACAGACTGCTTGCTTTCTTTGTACTCAGAAAGCAAGGAAACTCAGACAAGAAGGAATAGAGAGGTAAGAGCAACGTGTTAGGAATTATTCCTGCCCCATTGCAAATACCATTCAACAGTGTCATTTGTGACAGATACAGCCTGAGGCCTGGGACATTCTGTACAGTCACGCTAGCTACACAGATCCTATAAATTTCTTAGTCCTCTTGATGCTCAACAAAAAAAACCAGTGCTGTCTGCCATTGCCATATTCTACTGTATAATCTGGCAATTAATTTTGTATTGGTTCCAACTGAGCAATTCTCCTTTTATTTGTTTTATCTTTGAAAATCTCAAATGCCACGGCTGTTTCATCATTTCTCAGAATCTATGACAATCACTCATTTATCATCCCTTAAGGAATCATGGCTGATTCAAGTTACTTAAGGGAGCTTTTCCTTTCTCTCTTACTGGGGAATGGTAATTCTGTTCAGCCCAGCCTGCCTGGCAATGCATTAACAACTGTTGTACTTATTTTCATTTCATTGCAATAAGATGATACTTGCAAACTCACTTTCCTTTTTTGTAAATAATTGAAGCAAAAGGTCCAGACACTCTAGAAGTGTCTCTAGAAGCAAGAAATACCTTATCTTCTGCATATGCCTGCTCATCCTTGCCATTTTCCCCTGGAACATCTCTTGCTGTCACTACATCAACCACTCCTGGCACCCGAAGGGCTTCTGATGCATCAACTGATCTGGAAAGTAGAACATGCACATAAATGAGCACAGTACATGGTACAAATATCTCTAGTACAAGTAATTCAGTGAACTTTAGAACAGAAACATAATCCATTTGGTATTCTCACTACAGATCTCTACATAGAGAAGAAAGTAGGAAAGTGTCGATTAGCATATTGAGAAAAAATCAACGGAAGGCATGAGCATCTGTGTGTGCATGGCATGGAACAGCTCTTTAAATTCTAGCTCCAGTACATACAAAATCTAAGAGTATATTTTCTTTCTACATTTTTTGTACTAAAAGGGGTGAATGCACTAACGTGGACACTTCTGTCCATATCCGACACTATTTAAAGCACACAGTAAAGAAATTCATACTTCATTGGTAATGCATATCTCATAATATGGCCAAATCAGACAATAAGAACAGAAAATACTCATTAACATATTAGGTCCATATAGTTTTTTCTTACTTACATAATCTTTGCGTGGGCTTTAATACTGGTGACCACAGGCAGTGAAACTTCTCCATCCACTGGACTAATGTCATTAATGTAAAGACTGGTGCATGTATGTAATGTGCATATGTAATGTACCAGACTGGTGCATGATGGGACGGCCCACAGGATCTTGTGGAGACTGTCCTGGGTCAACATCCTGCAGAATAGGAACATGTTATCCTCAAGCCTAACAGTAATTATAGAAAGCTTTATTCAAAAACACATTCTGTGGATATTTTGTGATCATAAAATCCATGTAGAAACCATCTAGATTTTATGACAATATTTGTGGGACACATTATAAAGGTCTAATTCCATTTTTAGAATTCCTGCTGGCACCAAGGTGCCCTGACAGACATCTGAGAAATATCCTGCATTAGATACCATTTACGTCTCTAGTAAATGGCAGTCTTTTCTGTGAAAAGATTGTACTAAATAAAGAAGAAAAAAATAAAAATCAAGAAAAACAGAGGTAAAAGGGACAAAACAACTAGTCCACATGGTGGAACCATAGCAGACAAAGGAGAGCTAAAGTCTTCTGGAACTTATAGCTAGTCTGTCTGCTGTGTCCATACGGTGTGTGCATCCTTGTGCATGCCACACTTTTACAGACTTCAGCATCACCACGGCTTCAAACAATCATATTTTACATTGTTTGCTCAGAGAAAACATATTTGAAATCAGGAATATATTCAGGGATCACTCCAATTCCTTCTTGCCCCTCTTCCTAAAGAGATAGGTAAATTAATATTCCAGCCAGCTTTGACTAGACTAAAAAATGGTTTCATCCAGATTTTTGCTAATTAAATTCCCATCAACTATCCCCTCTATTACTTCAAAGACAGCCTGGAATTGAAAGCATTTGAGACATACTTAATGAAAATACAGCTTTGGTGCTCTCCGTTGTTGAATTGCTGATAGTTCACATTAAGTTGAAACAGACTATTATCAGGGACTGTGAAAATCTTCCAACATTTATGTTTTGGTTGGGCTTTTACTGAGTAAAGAGTTCTCTGCAAAACATATCTCCTCAGTCTCTTAAAGGAGAACAAAACAAGTTATTGGCTGATGCAGAAAGTTTTTGGTAGAAAACTGATGAGAAGGAGGAAAATTTTGATTTTAAAAGTTTTTCAATTTTGCAACAAAACAAAACTGTGGGTGAAGATTCTTGATGAAATTTGAAATTTTAAAAAATTGAAATCTTCTACTGAACAAACTTTTTCACATGCCAACCACCTCTCCTTTCATGCTGTATGCCAACCACCTCTCCTTTCATGCTGTATCTTTGCAAATAAGTCTTTAAGGCCTGAACAATCACAGAGATGCTGCAGTAGGTTATTCCACTTATTTGTATGGAGGCCTACTGGACAGTTTGACTACATTCTGCTGAGCTCTTGCATAGCTGGAAGCTGTGCCCCTGTTTCAGCTGTGTCAGGACAGCCTGATGCTGAACAATGCCTTGAGGGCAAGGAGTGCATCTGCACCCCGAGAGAGGAAATCTATAAAAATATAAAAGATTTCCCACAGGGTCAACTCTTTCATCAGTTTCACATTACAATTAGTGAAGGCTTAGGAATGAAAAGTTAGAAGGGCAAAATAATCATTAAAATACATGCTACAAACACGCTACATAGCTACAATACAAAGCTAAAAACACGGCTCACCTGATAGATTTGGACACCTTGGGGAACACTACTTTGTAGCATTCCCAAAGCACTCATCTTCTCCTGTGAGAGCTCAGCATACCTGAAGGGATACTGAAAGGAAGGTGATGTCAGATCCTTACTTCTAAAACAGAAGTTTTCCCCTCACATATTTTGAAGTAAAGCCTAGCACCTTTACCCTTCCATCTCATATCCCTCAATCTTTAAAAAAGCAGAGTTTTCCTCCAGCCAATGTGGGTATGCAATTCTTTTCCATTCCTTACCATCTGATGTAAACCATGTAATACTTCCAGGTAAAATCTGAAAAGGAAGCTGACAAGCAGAGTGATGGCGGGAGAAAAATTTCCTCCAATACGAGTCTGCAAGCTTCGTTCAGCATCTGATCATTCCATTGCCTGGTAGAAAAACAGGCTAACATAAACACACACTTCTTTACAAGTAACAGGCAGCTGCACCTATTGTGAAGCATATGGGAAGTAACAAGTGAATCAGCATGAGTTATATCAAGAAATAACCTATTGTTAGGGAGGACAGGTCAAATACAGATTGTGAGAGGCTGATGATGGGATCTCCACCGGCAGAACGAAGCAGACCCCATGCATCACACCATGACTCCTGCATTTTGCTTAAATACATTAAGATATCCAGTACCTTCTTATGAGCTTCTCACAGGACTTTCCTGCACTGAGTGTGGTTGATCTGATTCCAGAATTCACTATAGACAAAGCATTTTTCTGACATTCAGCCTGTTTGAAGGCTGAAATAAAGTCATCCTAATGGGAAATAAAGGAAGGAAAAAAAATCATCAATGGCAGAAATTGACTGAAAGAAAACAAATCTATTATTCCTTGTATTTTAGGTGTTACCATTGTCCAAAGAAAGTAACATTTTTAAAGAACATTTGTTAGATTTACTGTTTCAGTTAAACTTTTTATTTTTCTTGATGTACTAAGCTAATCATAGACAGACATACTAAGAGGGGACATTGAGATTATCTGCATTTAAGAAAACATGCCAAATTTTAAATTTTATCAGCGGTTTAATGATTTCAGAGTGCGTCCTGACACAAGCCACTTCATATATGGCTGGTATGTTCTTTAAACTGAATTCCAGCTTAGAAAATAGTATTTTCTTCTCCAGGACATGGAGGCCCCACTGTGCTATGGAACCTGATTTTGTGAAGATTTTACACTCAAAGTTTCTATGTTTTATGCTACAGTAATGGCATTGACAGTGGAAGACACTAGAAAAAGCTGGGCATTCTATTGTCAGAAAAACTTTGTTCTGGAGACAGATACAAAAGAAAACATAATAGCAGTTTCTTTCATCATCAGGCAAAGATAAGTCACGGAATCACGGAATTTCAGAGTTGGAAGGGACCTCTAGAGATCATCTAGTCCAACTCCCCTGCTAAAGCAGGATTGCCTAGAGCACATCACTCAGGACTGCATCCAGGCGGGTCTTGAAAGCCTCCAGGAAAGGGGACTCCACACCCTCCCTGGGCAGCCTGTTCCAGTGCTCTGTCAGCCTCTCCGTAAAGAAGTTTTTCCTCATATTCTATCGGAACTTCCCATGTTCCAGCTTGTGCCCGTTACCCCTCGTCCTGTTACTGGGAACCACTGAAAAGAGCCTGGCTCCATCCTCCTTCAACCCACCCTTTAGATACTTGTAAACGTTAATAAGGTCTCCCCTCAGCCTGCTCTTCTCCAGGCTAGAGAGTCCCAGCTCTCTCAGCCTTTCCTCATAAGGGAGATGCTCCAATCCCTCAGTCATCTTTGTTGCCCTAC